>VXAL01001818.1:8252-23796 GCA_013399475.1 Chauna torquata
AAAAAAAAAAAAAAAGGTTTTGTTTCAGTAGACTCATGACACTAAACTGCAACAGACTTGCACTTGCAAAAAAGCCTGTAGGATAAAGCAGGCATTGGTCCTCCCTCCTGTATACATATTATTATATATATATATTATAATTCTCTTCCTTTAAAAGGGGTGTGATTCTATAGAATATTGAAATTGTGACAGATGTGTTATGGTTAGGGAAATGTAAAACTGAAATCGTTGTATGGTTTAAGCACGAAAAAGAGGAGGAAAAGATAAGGGAGCAGAGTAGGCAGGAAAGGATGAAATGTATAGTTGTTTTCACTAGCGGCACAACTGTAGAACTCACAATGACAAGTCAGCTCCCACCTCCCCATATACCACAGAAGAATAAGCCTTTTTCCAGCATAGACAACCCAAGTAGTAGTGTCAGATGGGAGGAACACGAAATTGAATGGTATAGTTACATTAAGTGTATTAAGCAACTATCACAGCATGCCTGCTGCCCTCCTCAAAGCTTCCATATACCGCTGCTCTTGAAAATTAAACAGCGGTACACCCTGCATATCCAGATTCACAAAGAGAAAATATCAGCACCATCCCTTCCCCCTACTTAAATTGTTTGCTGTTGCAAGTGTGGAACAGGTTGAGTGACTGAGCCTATAAGGTAGAAAAAAAAAAAAAATACCACACAAAACAACTGCTGGTAAAATCTTCCCCATCAATCCTGACAGGGGGACTGTGGGGGAGGTGGCTATTAAAATGAGCTTTGTGATCAAAGGACACAGGAGAACTGTTCTGAAGAAAATTTAATTTTGCAAGTTGCTGTCTTGTAACAATAATCAAAATGACAGCACTGCTGAGAGTTACTCATTTCCTGCAGACTACCTAATTTGTGATTGTGGTAGCAATACGTTTCTAGAACCACAGTAAAGCATTAGCTAGGGTTTTTTTCCCCTTAATTTTGTCAAAGCAGAGAAGTAGGGATTCCACCCCCACCTCCTTTTCTATTTCTAAGCGTACGTCTTCATTCAGCAACCAAAATTGGACCCCTCTGCCCTATGCAATTACATTTCCATGACTCAAGCTGGGTGTTTGTGTTTTATCCTGTTGATTAATAGCATTCACATTTAAATGGTCACAACCAGCCTTTGAAGTCATTAACACCCCATTAAGATGAATAGGGTAACTTCACACCTTTTGTTTCAGTCTCCTGACTGTGGAACCAACAAAACCGCAGAATATTGATTTGCAGAGTTAAGACTGCCTTCACAACCGTTGAAGGAAAAATATGGAGGTTTAAATACAGGACAATGCTTCAATATCTGCTGAATAACTCCGGATAATCCACGTCCTGAATTTTCAACACCTGGAGAGTCGTTGCCACCTTAGTAATAAGGTAATGACATTTAAACCACTAATCAGTCTAGCACAGTTTGCACCATGATGCAGATAATTGTCAGCATGAAGCTTCCATTTAACATCTTCTTAGAGAAAATAAATAAGTATTTGCAGCATCTAACTTCTTAGTAGAGAAAACATCTCCCCGGGTTTAAATATCTGCTGACTCTGTTATTTATTCTCATACATAAAACAATAATGTAATCCCTATTGTATCTCTCTCTTCAGAATGCAGCACTGATAGCACTAAAATCTAGTTAGAATTAAGTCTGAGGTGGGGAGGGAGTCTGTTCTTCACAATGAGTAATTGTAAATAAAACCATATTGTGTCTACTGTAATGTGCCTTGTCCTAGCTCAGGTATTTTAGTCTTGCTCAGCAGAAATGTAATTTATATGGGCTTTTGGGACAATCTTTCTACACTAGGATCATTCTGGGTTTTCTTAAGTAACAAAGAAGCTATTTACTAGACAAAAAGTCAGTATTCTACCCTGGTAAGATGTGGAAGCACTTGCCATGACCACATTCAAACCACAGTGCATTAAAAAGATAGCAAATAGGTGGAGATATGTAGGTCACTCTTAACAATCTATTTCTGTAGGTTCTCAAAGCCGGGATTGCATGAGAGATTCACACTGCCCCCCATATAGCACAAGCTGTCCCTAGGACTGGCCAGTCTAGGCTGGCCAGTCAGTTGGACCTTGAGGAAAGGAGCACGCACGTGGTGGGAAACGGATTCTGTTACAACCATCCATGGACTGGAAATTCATTTACTGCAGCTGAGAGCAGAGCTCTAAAACAGGGACTGACAATCTATGAGGAGTGCTGTGCCAGACTGTATTTTTCTTCTCCAAATTTGAGGATAACATGGCAATTAAAACCAAGGGAGATCCAAGGGACATTGCTGCTCAGAGGGCCACAGCTTTCCCCATGTGCTGGGACTCCCAGGCCTGGCCCCGTAGTAAACCATTCAAATTCTGGCTCTAAGCCATCTTTGGCTCATGGCTTTCCTCATAGGAAAAGGTGCTACTTTTCTGGTTATCATAATATCAGAAAAATAATTTTTGTGCCTTTGTACAATACTGTTTTTTTCTTTACACTATGAGGCAGGTATCCTCCAGCCCTGTGTGGAGCAACCAGGTTGTTTAAAAGAGATCATAGACATTTTCCTGTGCATTACTCCAGACTGGAATTATGTGGTGATTTGGGACTGTTGATACAGAAAAGAACTGTTCAGATTGAGTCATGGCAACAGATTAATACAGCATTTAATTAATCTGCCTAACACTGCTGAGGGACCATTAGGCACTGCTATTGCTATTCTAGAGAGACACAAAGAACAGCAGAGAGGCAATGACTTGCCCAGGGCACCCAGCAAGTCAGTGGTGAAACAATAATCAGGACTTGGAAACTCCTGTCTCCCTGCTGTCAAGACCAAACTGCCTAATGAACAGCACTCTGCATTGGTTTGCTTTTTTAAGGTTGTTCCTTGTTCCTGATCACTTGTATTGAGGTTTGCTTTCTGCCACAGTAGAGGAAAATGCAAACTGGCCTTACCATTGAGCGTTTAAAATGCAGTGGACAAGCTGATTGAAAGGAGTCTTAATTTTGCTTTCAATAAGAAGAGTCTATTATGCAGTACCGTCAGCAGAAAGGCTGCTCTGATTTCCTCAGCAATGATCAGGTAACTTTGCTTAGGAGAATTATCTGACCCTCATACTTGTACTTAATCCACTTGGGAATTGGATTATTCCCTAGTAAAGCAGGAGATTCCTTTTATTATCCCTTAAATACCTCCACAGTATTTTGCTGCAAATCAGTAAATAAACGGTCATTACTGACTGCTGCTTTAAAATGATTGTCATGAAAAATGTTCCAGTAACCTTCTGAAAATGTCAGTCAGAGAAAACAATCTGGTTAACTTTAGTTGGCTTTAAGTTTCCTTCTCTGAGATGTAGTGTGTTCTGGCTGGAATTATCTTTGAGTGAGTCAGTTTTTATGGGGTTTTTGCTTTTTTGTTTGTTTGTTTGCTTGTTTGCCATCAATCATACAGAAATCCCACCAGAAGTGGATTTCAGGAGAGCAAAAATTTAAATTTCATTACATACTCCTCACTTTACATTTAAATAAAGACGATATGAGGCCAAAAGTTCCTATTTCCTGTCCGTTTCAAAACTTTTTTCCTGCATGAAACATGACAAGAATCAATGTTTCATAGCAAGCCTGTAGAAAACACAAAAAGTCTACAAGCTACATGAAGTATGGCTACATATGGGCTAGAGTTTTGACATTATTTGGATACAGAAATCTGAAACGTTTTGTCTGATTTGTAAAACCCTAAGGAATGCTCTGGGTGTTTCACCACATGCTAGGAGAGATGATGGGAGAAAACTGGCAGAAGTTATCTCTTCCCACCCAGTTTAACTGATTCAGACAGGGCAATTTTGTTGGAAGAGTCTGCTGGCAATCAATACGTCTCAGCTTGCTCCTATACGTCTTGCTGAGTGAGAGAGAGCTGTTGGAAGAGAATCAAGACATGAAACTTTTTCTACTCTAGTTTAAAGCTTATGAAAGCAAATGATCTCCAGGGCACTAATCCTTTCACCTTGGTAAACATGCAACGAATCTAAATGAAAGAAAAACAGGACTCGTCCTCCCTCCTCCTCCTCCTTCTGCAGCAGCACTGAGTATTTCAGCCTGCACAGTAGTTTCTGCTTTGCCAGTGCACTGCAGCTATTCTGTAAAACTCAAATTAAAAAAAAAAAAAATCAAAGGGAAAAAAGAAAAGGAGAATGTATTCCCTGCCCATTTCTCAACATGTGTTTTCAAGCAAAAAGCCAGTACCTTGCACTACACAGATCAACTATAGGTTTGACAGGGGTGAATCAGCGCCGGCAGCCTCTTTGTTCGTGCTAATGACAGGCACTCATTCTCCTGATCTGCCCATCTTTCTTGGCACCGACTCTGGAAGTAAAACAGCCTGACTTTGAAAAACAAACCATTAGAGATTGTTACTTGTTCCTAAAGAGTTATTTAGCAGTGTTTACTTATTGACCACATATTTTTTAACCGGCATAAATAAACCTGGCTTAATGGGCTCAGAAGGCAATACTTCAGGCATTCACTTATTTACTTAATAATATCATAATGGATTGTCAGTAATTTCATCTAGCAACTCAGATAAAAGTATACCCTTCTGGAAATATAGGATCAGGTCAAAGAAGACTTTCTCTTTGCTCCCTTAAGCAAAGTGTCCCTAAAGCAGTGTCCCCAAAAATAGTATTTCATGTATATTCTCCTAAAGTTAAAGTGAAGAAAAAGAGCAGTGGTGTTTACAGGAAATCCAGTCAAGTATATTACACTTGAACTTTAATCAATAACACCGGACCTTTCTTCACTGAAGGTGGATCAGTAAGTGAACCATCCCTCACTGTTTAAGAAATACTTAGAAAATAAGTATTTTAAGTCTACTCTGTCTTGACTACTTCTAAATCATATTGATTTCTGAGGGAACATAGTTTAGTGTCAGTTGTTTGCTGGCTAAATGATACAGACCAAGAAGACTAGACACTCTGGCCTAAGTTACGATGGGCTGACTGTGATTGGAAGAAGCTGAAGACCAGGCCCAGTAGTTCAAAATCACGTGAGTGGGAGATGAGATGGAGAGAGCAGGAGAGAGTAGCTTGAAAGAAAAAACAAGTCATTGTCCAATATTTTACACAATAGCTATCTGTCATGTTTTTCTTCTTGGTATTGGCTAATAGACTACTGGCTGTCATGTCCTAAAATAAAATTTCTCCTTTCTATCATTTTCCTTAAAAAAACTACATAGCTCTGAGGGGCAGAGATGTTCAAACCCGCCAGAACTGTATTTATGTGGTTCATACTAAACAATGTAGGTTGTTATATTGATGCAGCAGGCCAAATTTAGCCAAGTCTACCCAACGTGCAGTGAAAGGCTCTGCAGTGCACTAGATATATCCTGTGAAAATCTTTCCTCTCAATGTTCTGTTGACCAGGAGCCAGTGAGGGAGCCATGAGAGTTTTTGTTGCTCTGTCATGAAGCTCTGGATAAGAGCATTTTTAGATGCTCTCTCCATGTTTCTCTTGCACCAGGTAATCCAATACAAGGATTTTGATGTCCCACTGCCATGGAACTATGGCATGTAGAAAGATTGTAGAATAAGCACATAAAGACATGGTAACCCATACATTGGCAGGGGACTTCCTCACTCCTTACATACTCCACCTGTCACCTAGGCTGCAGTTAGATTTTCTTGCCTCAGATTGCTCCCTCAGTGCAATTTCCATGACTGGTAATTTTCTGCAGAGTTTCAGTCAAAAAGCATAGCCTGTCAAAACTAGAAAAGCATATATATTTTCCCCTTTAGATATTTATGGAGTGAAAGTCAGCTGGTGCAGAAAGTCAGTATGAAGTCCTCTGTCTAACCTGCACTTCATAACATGGAGTAAAGGCCAGGAACAGGAATGATGTTCTGCATTCATTTCCACTGCATACTTGGGTAGCTGGCACAGGTCAGTGCTTAGCAAGGAAAGCGTATGCACCAACTTAGGAGGTGAGCTGTGGTGTTGCAGAACCCAATCACTAGGACTCTCCCCACAAGCACCCTTTCAGGAGCCTAAGTGGGTAAGGCCCATAGCACAAAGCCAGCTTCCACAGCCTGCTCTGAGTTTCTTCTTCTGTGAGCCTTAATGCAGCACAGCCACACAAACCCTTTTGTTCCTTCACCTACATTAGAAACAAACTAGCTATCGCAAAGAAGACTACTGTGTGGGCAAAATGATAAAAACAAGCCACTGGTAGCTTTTACAACTAGTCACCCTATCTCAATGTGCATTTGAAAATATTTTCCTTGTTATGCTGGAGCATGAAACCACTATAAAGCTATTCAGCATTTGCTTGTAAACCATATGTACACACACAGTCTCTCCGTGTAGCCTGAAATCTTGGAGCCATGCTTAATGCAATCTGCATGCTGTAATACCAGAACATGCTTGGACTAGCTAAGAGAGGCAATTAGGTGTTTCCTCACTTTGTTGCTTCATCAAGCACTTTACACAGGAATTTAGCATTCATTTACTTTTTTTTCTTTGCATTTTTCTGCAGAATGAAAGTGTTGAATGCTCTCACTCAGACAAAACTGACTAATTCCAGAAACCATTTGTGAGAGTTATCCTATTACCTGTTTGTTAGAAACGATACAAAGAATCAGTTTTGGAACACAGAAATTTGTCTATAACTCATGTAAAGGAAAATTTTCTCTGATATTTGTATTATAGAAATATTAGTATTACAGTAGACAGAAGAGACTCCACCCAGGATCTTACTTCAAGGCATGTTATTAGCACATAATTCTTTCAGCTTAACAGTGACTAGCTTTAATCGTTAACCAGATGGTTTTGTTTATCTTCTTGTATTTGGGAGAGGAAAAATTAAAAAGTATTGTTCAAAGAACTGCATGAAGTTGCATGTTGCTTTTATGTTGAAGATTTAACTATTTAGATATGGCTGTATTTAGATAATCAAATTCTCATCTATCACATCACAAGAATTCAGGTACTTTCACACACAAAAAATAGATACGTTTGTAGAATACATATACCTCAGTATTCTGCCTTTAGCCTACACCAGATGCTTCAGAGGTAGGCAGCTGTCAGATTATCTTCTCTATGTCAGATTATCTTCTTCACCTACTCCTGACAATTAAGATTTTACTCAAATTCTGACAATCAAGATAAACTCTGAAGTATGACTGTTTACATTAAGTCACTGACTTTTAAATCATATTTTATATCTATATGAAATTAGCCCCTTAATCCTAAATTGTCTCTGAATTCTGGTTTTCAACAATATACCTTGGAAATAAGAGGTCCCTCTGCAAGACAGAGTATTTCCTTTTCTGTGCTGAATTTGCCATCTCTGGTGGACAGCAAGTGCTTCCTTGGTCCTGTACCCACAACAGGCCTTTCCTGACTTGGCAATCTCTCACCTGTGGTTTTACCCAAAGATTTCAATGTCTGAATGAAATGACAGACTTAGCAGTATGGTTGGTGTTCAGAAGCCTAGCGTAGTGCAAGAAGGAAAAAAAAAAAAAAGAAAAAGCAGAAGTAGCATTGCTACTTCCTACATCACAGGCAAATCTTAAAAGACTGTACAACTGCCAAAAAATGGAGAATGCAAAATGGCAAAAGAGCAAGTGAAGAAAGTTGTTTAGACAGTATTTTGCCAGCAGAAACAAGTTAGCCCCAGTAAAGACATGGTCTTTGGCCTGTTTTGCTTGTTTTTACAGAGGAGATAGGCATGAGAGGTAATGCAAGAATCGTCCCTCAGCCTGGACCTAACTCTACTTGAGTCAGCATGCAAGGCACCACCTATAGCTGGAAGGAAAAAAATCAAAATAGTCAAAGCCAGCTAGTTTTCCACCAATGGACTGCAGGGTCATGTGTTCTAGCATAAATTTGCCTTTACACATTCTACCTTTCCAGCACTCAATTTTGCTCACATCCCAGTAAGCCTAGGCTCACTGCTACCTGTCAACATTCCCATTTCAAGATATGCAGGAAAGTTGTTGTGATGGATTACATAGCCTGCTCTAAGTAAGTTCTTGTCATGTGATTTTTGCACATAAATAAAAAAACCACCGTAAGTATCAAAAACGTGGTCTATATTAGAGGAAAGGTAATGGCTAGTCTAGCAGACATTATTTTTCTAATCTGCATTGAAACAAATAGTAAAGCTTTCAGTGTGTTACTGTTCTTCCAGTACTCACTACAATTTGAGCTAGTGTTCATCAATGCTTCTAAATTACTGAGAAGACTGCAGCTAGTCATCCATTTCCTTATGTTTTCCAGCAGCCATGACAACATCATATGTTTGTATAAGTCCCTTAAAACTATAAAACGTGCTGCAACTAGTGGGAAATTTCCCAAAATGTGAGTTTAATTATCAGCTAAAATATTGCAGTACAGAACATGTGCCAAAAGGAACCTTACATTTGCGTGCTACTGATGATGTGGTGAAGGACAATTGACAAATTGTCTTTGAGGAACACTTCTCTTCTATCAAAGTCAATTAGAGCACAGGAAGACATTTTGAGAATCCATTTCTTGTTCAGTCCAGCTTTCTTAATGCAGCCACAAACCTGAAGTTCACACTGCAGTTTTGAAGCTTCAAAACAGCAGACCAGTCTTTAAGGGTGGTATACACTGCCTTTTTCTGGACTCCGTTACCCAACTTTTGGAGGCACTGGGAATGGTCTCAGACATAAGTAGCCAACACAGATAGGTGTTACTACCATCTGATGGGAAGAGACAACACAGCAAATGGGAAGAGAGACAGTTGAAGGGTAGTTGTCCATAAAATTCCAATAACAATACAGTGTGCCCAAACCTGCCATAAACAGAAAACCCAAATCAGAAAAATGGTCTCAAACTGTGTTCTAGTCATGACCTAAAAGGAATTTCCCTCACGCTCTAACAAAATAAACAGCTCAAATTATGAGTATGATGTGGGCACAAAGGCACAGCCTCCAACACACCTGCTCGGCAACATTTCCCATGCCTGTTGGAGGTTCCTGCTGCTGATCTAGACCACTTGTCCAGCCTGCTGCAACTCCACACTGGTGGATCCTGCAGCAGGCCAGCCTTGTTCACAATCTGCTCCACTGATCTTGCATGTCTTTGCTCAGTGTGGAAGGTTGCTTACAAGTGAAAACTCACCCAAAGGTGTCATTTGTAGGCAATGTCTTACTCCACATGGGAGGACTTGCATGCCTCTTCTGAGCACACTTCCACTCTCCAGCAGCATCCTTTTTGTCCAGCATGAAGGACGCACTTCATAGACTTCTTTCCCATCAAGGCTGTCCCTACTCTGCTCATCTTCTCACAAGGAAGGGCATATGGAGAATATCAGAAGTCCTTTCCTTTGGTGGGATGTTGTGAGGGGTAACAAAAGCAAAATCAACATTTTCGATAAATGAGAGGTTAAAACCTGAATTCTCATAGTCATGTGTTCAATTAGACTGCTGGGGAGTAAAAAATATTTACAACATTTAGACTTTTGACAGAGTAAATAGAAGTTGGGCAAGATTTTCAGATGCATCAGGGTACTCAGCTCCCCTTTATAGTATGTGGATTTCATCAGCAAGGTGCTGCTGAAAATCCAGCTAGCTGTCTGTCTGCATGTTTAGCTGCTAAGTACCTTTAAATTCTCGTTCTTAAGAACTAAGGCTAAAATCTTATCTCAGTTCAAATCTGTGACAAATTCCCATTGATAGTCCCAGGATTTCATACTAAATCCATATTCAGGCATCTAAATAAGTAGTCTATTGATCTTGTTTGTTTTTCTTTGTTTCTTTGTGTTTTTGTTTGTTTGTTTGTTTTTCAGTATTCAGATCTCTAAATCTCATATTTAAGTAAATATGTGTCCTGGAACCAAACTTTGAACTTTGAAGTTTAACTTCAGACACTTATTTTTAGAAATCTTGTTTTTAATTGTACGTGATCCTTTTCACTATAGTAGTCATTTTAAAGATACAGAATACCCAAATGTAGATTACTGTCTTTTGAAAATTAATATCTACTCAAAATGGCTTGCACTCCTGGATGTGCCATTGTTTTGCAGGACAACAAATGATAGAGACAAATATAGGCTGCAGGAAAGCTGCATCTGCAGAGCCTTTTAAAGGTCTGTTTTAGATGCGCATTTGGTCTGACTTCAGTGTAGGATGTACAGGGAAGAAAAATAACATGTCTGAGTGTACAAGTATGAGAAACTTATCATTGAAATGGCCTGAGTGTTACAGGCCAGATTTGAAAACAAATGGTTGGTAATATTGCACCTAAACCTGGGACAGCAGAGGACAAGCTGGTTTTGTAGCTCACATCGCTTCTTTCCTAAGACACAAACACTCCCACAATTAAAAAGAAAGGGGGAAAAGAAAGAAAGAAAGAAAGAAAGAAAGAAAGAAAGAAAGAAAGAAAGAAAGAAAGAAAGAAAGAAAGAAAGAAAGAAAGAAAGAAAGAAAGAAAGAAAGAAAGAAAGAAAGAAAGAAAGAAAGAAAGAAAGAAAGAAAGAAAGAAGGAAAGAAAGAAAGAAAGAAAGAAAGAAAGAAAGAAAGAAAGAAAGAAAAAGAAAGAAAGAACAAAGGCATGCTTGAAAACACAAAGCTACTCTGCTAAATGGTTATTGACATTTGTAAATGGATGAGGTTTTTTAATAATTGATTTTAAAAATTGCTCTTTGTCTGAGACCTCTCTTGCAGTTTCTGTCCAGATCAATTTTTACAGCTGAAATAATTCTTGAACTGCAGATTTCATAGCAGGAGCAGTGACAGATCCTAGCCCTATGACAAGGTTTACTACAAAGGCAAGTAAAAAAACCCTAAGATTATTGTATTTTCCTCTTTTTATTTACAGTACTATACAAAAAATAAAAATAAAAACAACAACAACAACAACAAAAAACACTAAAGATAAATTCATTCCTATTGCTTTCCTCCTGCAGAGCATTAATAGGTTTTAGAAATGAAATTGTTTTATTAATTTGATTAAAGAAAAATCTGCAGTTCCCATGAATAATTCAGATTACCGTCATATCTTCCAATGTCATACGTAAAACATTGTTATACTTCAAAAGTCCCTCAAAGTCTAATGTACATTTAATTTTCAATAATGTTGATTTATAGTTTTATAAAACAAAATAATAAATATAATAAATTGCTCCTATATTTCCTGATTTCAGTCACTATAAAATAACTGCTGTAGTTTTACATTTTCAGTGTGAAATATTAAATACATAAATCAAAACAAGATTATTTTTCATCTGGAGCTGGAGACTGGTTTCTGAAACTGACAGATTCATTTTAGTTAAAATGAATGTTTTAGAAAAGATATCTTTACTGAGTCCATAACAGCTCTAAAAGAAATGGAATGTTGCGTTCTGATATCCTGCTTTTGTTGGTTTCTCTGTGACAGCTGTTGTCTTGCAAATGCAATGGCTAGAAGCAGCCCCAACTTTCTCAGAAGCATCATCCTCTTTTCTCCTTGCCAGTATTCTCTTCACTCTCTTTTCCTGACCACAGATGGTTCTCTTGACAGTACACAGCCACATCACTGCTAGGGTGACATTCTTGCTTTTTGTAAATTCTTTTTTTGCTGTTTTTAGTATGACATGTTTATATACACAAATATATATACATGTATGTATGTATGTACGTAATCATCCCTAAAAATAATTGTTAACTGAGAATGCTAGGCAATAATAAGAATAATTCAAGGGAGATGCAGAGTTTGTAATGTGCACAAGCAGATTCATTTGTTTTTAGACATTCACTGACTCAACCAGAAGCTTCAATAGGAGCAAGAAATACTGTTTTGCATCGTTGATTAAAAAGAGTAAATCTAATTATAAGGAATCATTATAACATTTAAATACCTTTCAGCTCTTAAAGTGCCTAAACATTCAACCACAAGAAGCTTTCAGAAGGAGTCATGATACCTGAATACTAAAGAATTTTCAGGAATGAATGGGCAAGGAAGACAAATAGAGTCTACCTGAGGCTGGACATTAGACAATTCTGGAAATCTGAACCATATTGTGAGTTACATGGTCTCCCCAGCGCCTTGCATAAAACCTGCAACAGATCAAATTTTGGCAGCTTTTTGTGTGTGTGTGTGTGGAATTCCATTGGTGATCTACACACATTGTTTTGTTCTTATTCGTGTTTTAAGACAGTTTAGTAATAATACTCCAAATGTACTCCTCATCAACACTGTATGGAAGAAGCCTATCCTTTTGGTTTTACTTGCTTACTTCACATTCCAAGGAGATAATGCTGAATTTTCTTCACTGGATATGTCTGAGAAGCATTTGAATGAACACAAAGAATAAAAACTCATAAGGGAAATCCTCTAGCTTGCGCAGTTTGTTGTTTTATCTTGGACTGACTGTTTTCAAATATATATATATATAGATTTTTGTTTTTTTTTTTTTTTTTTTTAAGAACTTTTAAGAACAGAGGAAAAAAATCTGAAGGTCATCTAACCTGTTGTGGAGACCTATATCACACTGAAGGGACAAGTTTGTCAGGGACTGTCCCATAGCTGACCATTGCCATGGCCTAATTGCCTGGATGGGTTTGCTAGTAGATTACTGAAGGATACCACAACTGCCTGGCAAAGACACCTATGACTTCCTATGCACAACAGGGCAGAAGTCATCCAAGCACATGTTTTAATTTTCTTTTACCAGAACTAAGAAGGTAGTGACAGAAAAAAAATATGAATAGCAAAGAAAATTTTGCTATTAAGTTTGCTACTTCAGGAAGCACTAGTATTGGCATTTACATAAATGTTTCTTTGCAGTAACATTATTTTTGTTATTGCAGTTTACTTCTTTAGTTATTATTTCTTGGGGATGTTTCAACAATTCTGCTGCTTGCTGCATTTAAATTCTCAAGTTAGTGTTTCTCATTGCAATTGTGAATAGATCCTACAGGAAATTAACTTATATGTGCAGCATTTTACTATTGGAATAGCAGGTTATTCTCTTCCAGTCTGAATCACTGGGGGAAGGAGGCAACTTGATGTCACAAATTAATTAAACTCAGACAGCCAGGAACTTCATTAGTGGTACCTGTAATTCTCTTTGTTGATTCAGAGCCAAATCTTGAGATCCTTCTGTGGCTTTCATTAAGACAAAAATCCACTCAGGTAACTAGGAATTTTCTTTGCTCAAGACCTAAAGTAGTCTTTAAATTTGCCATGCTGTGGTTTTAGTCCTTCAGCCAAATCCATACAGTCTGAAAAAGCAATGAATCTTGAGACCATCCTGTTATTTCCAGACTAGTTTGATTTGACAAGAGAGGTGGTATGAAATCTGAACTAAAACATAAAGAGTAATATATAATATATACTGGCTGAGAAGTCTCATTGTTCATACATATTCCACCACAAAGATATTATAAATTCTTTATCCTTCTGGAATCAAACTGTTCAGTAAACAATGAGTAGCTTACTCATGGAAAATATCAAATGAACAACTATAGACAACTATGACCCAATAGAGAAAAAAAATAGAGAAACGGATGATCGCTAGTAACTCTGGTAAACCCATCTTCACCGAATATGGAAAGACATAGCCATTAACTTCAGTCATGTAGTCTTGGGAGTCTTGCTGGATGCTTCAAGAGAGTTAGTGATACTGGAGTGGCAGAAAAAAGCCAGGCATTCACTGCTTGTAAGGCAGAGATGAGGCATGTAAATGACCCAAGATGCCAGTCTCTCACCATCTTGGGTTTCTCTGAATCCCGTAAACTATGTCCCTTGCTTGTCATTTCCCAATGGCCCAGCCCCAGAGTAAACATGATGTTTTTCTTTCCATTTTCTTTTACAGAAAATCTTCCTCTACTAGTCAGCAGTTACCTCTTAAAAGTTGGGGGCGGGGTGGGGGTGGGGATGGGGAAGAAAACGACTTAAAGGACTGACAAAGAATCACAAAGAATCAAAGAAATAGATTTCTAACACCTGTAGCATCCTAAAATAGGTTGTCTATTTTTTTTGCTCCTAAATTCCCTTGGGAGCTCTAGTTCCACTCAATGTTTATAAAATGAATCACATTAGCAGTTGTATAAGAAAACATTTAAAATGCATTGTACATCATAACTTATACTTACAGTTAAGCAACAGTCCTTGTTTTGTTGACCTCTAACCATTTGCAATTTAATATTATATCATTGCAGTGCACTGTGTGATTAGAAAAATATGCATATAGTATGCATACACACAGAATCATCACAAGCAACCACAAGAAAAAAAAAGTATTGTAACTTGCTGTCTCATCCAAAATTTTTAGAAACTCAGAGTAGCTCTCTAACTTTTTTCTTTGTGCTTTGCTTTCAACTACTATCTTCTGCTGACTTTAAGAAAAAAAGAAAAAAGAAAAAGAAAACTGAAAAGCAATGCTTTTCTATGTGTATACATAGTAGTTTAGGTATCAGATCATCTCCATAATGTAATTAACTTTACAGATTTAAGTGTAAGTATGTGCTGTTTTAAAAAATCACAGTGCTTCTGCAAGTGTTATTCAAAAGGTTTTCATGCAAATTTGCCAACTTTTTAGCTTCCAAATTAATTGATAAGTCCTTATATATTTAAAATACTGAGTTCCTACAGGTCCTTATGGTTAACTTTGAATTTTAATGCACTTCTGCTGTTTTCAAAATTGCTTTCAAAGTTGAGTGAAGGTGTCAAAAAAAAAAAAATACAACACTAAGTATACATTAAACTACAAATAACTGTCAAGGTTACACAACTCTGAATCAAATTTAGTTTCTATTGAGCTCAAGAGTTGATGCTTTGCAAATAGATGAGGTGGGGATCAGATGTAGAGAACAAAGAAAATAAAAAAATTAACATGTTGAGGCTTTGGATCATGCAGCATTGCCATAGGATTTTTTTCTGCTGCTGCCCATCAATGTTGAAGTACTTACAGGTGAGAAAAAGAATAATGGACTATATAGGAAAGAAAGGTTAAATGATAAATGGAAACTGAGGAAGGGAATGAAGATAAGAACAGTGGGTTAAGAGCATTACATTAAAGCTATAAATTAGGACCTCATCACTTATCTAGAGAAAGATAAAAGAAAAGTGGAATTGATTTTGCTGAATAATTTCATGAGAAGAGAAACCCCAATGGAGGAGCTCCAGAAGGTGGACCCCTCTGCCAGGGCTGGCTGCCAACCCCAAACTCTCTGCAAGCTTTAACCCAGTGTACAACAGGTATTCTCTGCCTCTCACAAGTTTCTTCTACGGCCATATCTTGTTAGGCATGATACTAGATAAAGCTAGTATCTTTTTTCAAACTGACAGAGATCATGCTGGTGTGGTTTACACAGCGGCAGGTACAACACAAATGTAAGTTAGAAGGAGTCATTGGAGCACATGGAATGCTACCATGTGTCTTGAGAACTGGCTTCAGTGGAGAGTGACCAAAACCCATTTACTATCATGTATGTATATTTTATATATGTGACACATACATGTGTGGCCACATATACAAAATATTCTATATAATATATCAGTATATAGATGTGTAAAATCAGGAAATCCATTACTGATATAAAAACTTTCAGGAA
>VXAL01001818.1:23887-149257 GCA_013399475.1 Chauna torquata
AGTTTATGTCCATATGTAAGGCTCAAAGCTAATTAGCTACCTCTACACAGCCCTTGCCTTCAAATTTTGACACGTCTCTGACAGACTCCATTGATAATGAGTCCATTGTGAATTATGCTCTGTATAGCAATTGCCAATATCCAAGCGTACTGCTTTCACTTCAAGAAGTGTGGTCAGTGCAGTGTCCTCAACAAAGTGCTTTGCCATACTGACTGCCTTTAGTCTTACAATAAAGTAAATAAACAAAAATAAGAATTAAAAAAAAATCCCTTTATTTCAACATTTATATGAGTTAAAAATAATGGGCCTAAATGTGGCAGTGAAGGGCATTTTGCTCCAGAAGGAGTGCCAACTGACTGAGTCAATTTGAATGGGCTCCAAGGCTGACTCAGTTGCCATCACTTGGGTGTCTGGTGGAATATCAGATGCAATGATGTATCCCACTTGGACTCCATCTGCCTCTCCAGAAGGCTGCAGGCCTCCTCATATGTTGTATCTACCACCTGAGGCAGATGTCTTAGACACTTCAGGGTGTCTAAATACCTATGTTTATACAACACAATCAACCTCCAAATGTTCAACTGCATTTGCCTAAGAGTGCAATCCAACTCCAAGACAGACAGTACACGCAGCTAAATGGGAGCTATGGCTACGCAGAAACCTCGGTGTCCCAAATCCCATTACAGTCAAGGAGCATCTAGTCAGCAGAGTTTAGAAAGCCAGACACAACTGTCTAAACTATGCCCCCTAGATTAGGTGTGCTGTAGAACAACTCCTGCAGAAACCTAAATTTGGATATTTTAGTCTCACTACTAATACCATGCTACATATCCAAAGAAAAAGACAGTAGAAGCTAATGTACAGGAAACCTGGTCAAGAAACATAAGAAACTAAGAATTCAGAGCATGGAATAGGTATATAGTGTGTTCAAGACCAAATGAATAATTTTCAACCAGAAAATTGTAAGTGCTCAGAATTGCTGAAATCAACATAACAAAACATATGCCACTGGAGAACAAGAACAAAATGCATAATCTGATAGGGATCAAGTTCTCACCATGTTTCTCAACCTTTTCCAGCCTGTGATCTTCAATAGTTTTGCACCTGTAAGCCTACAAACTGCCTTGGTCTGCCTATAGATTGATTCATACAGTAGCTATACAGGATATATAACTATATCATTTCCTAATCATGGCACAACATGAACCATTTTGTTAACAAGGATTAATCAGACTACCAAATAATGCTCACACCTATTTAGACAGAAGCCTAAAACCTTAATGAGGTGGAATACTTTAAGCATTAAGAATGTAGATCTAAAGGACTGTGAAGATTTTAAATTAGCAAGTGAGCATCACACTGGTCCAGGCAACACAATGAATCATTGTGAATCACTTGGCAGAAACTGCAACTCAACTTCAAAGCAAAAATTAGTGGCTTGGACCTCTGGGTGGAGGGAGCTATAAAATACTAGCATCAGCTTTTGTATGTAGCAAGCTCACTATGTAAAGCTAACCCTGCCCAGTATCTTCTTTACTAATCTAGTGACTCTTCTTGCAACTCATCTTCTTTTCCTACACTCTCTTTCAATGTAAATGCAAATGTAAATGCAACAGGTAATACCACTAACGTATGTGAACACTGTTCCTTTCTCTGTAAGTCTTTCCCTTCATATTTATTTTGCTCTTTGCAGCAACTTTCTGAAAATTCCCATTTTCAAGCACACCACTCCCAGAGGAGGCTCTTAAATACATTCTCATGTTATTTGATCAACATTTTGTAGGATGTTCCTCTCCTCCCTGCTCTGTTCAGTCCTCCCACCACTCTGTTGTCCCTCTGTCAGCCTTCTAGCAGAAATCAGAAACTGCTCATTTTAAAATGTGAGCAACTGAACTGAGCTAAATAGATTCCCTGAGTTTGAGTGCATGAGAAGCGGACATTTAATGGAAAGCTGCAGGATCCGTCCACCCTTCATGCACCCTGCTTTTCTCCTCAGTCTGCAAAGCACATACAGTACAAGTTTTTTTCCCGTATCTTCTTGAAGACCCAGTACTGAAATCAGGCTGAAAATACACCAAACCACCCAGAAGCAACAAAACTGATTTTAAAATTATTCTCCAAGTATCAGAGGGCCAAACTTTTGTCTATGGTCAGACCTTTTCCAGAACTCTGGCATGTGTAGGGTGAATGCTAGGCATGGTTTTAACCACTTTATGCTGTCAGAGCAATGTATTCAAGACTTTACAATAGATGGGAATCAGACTGTGATGTTTTAGACTTGTATAACTCAGCTGTGGGTAGGTCTGCATGCACTAAGACTTAAACAAAAGTGAAATTGGGCTGAGAAGATAGCTCCCTACTTAAAGCAGACTAATTAAAAAATTGAATTCAAAATAAATCAGCTGACTCATCTTAAAAGGCAGAGAAGCACAGCCCACACAGGAGGAACAGCCAAACTACTGCCATCCTCCCTCCAGGGGATAAAAGAGGACATCTGTGAAAAGTCCTCCCTTCAGTTTCTCCAAAGTAGCAAGCGCGGGAGTTGAGAAGGCATTGATCACACTCCACCCTTTGTATCTGAGGAAAAACCTATGCAGGGGGAATATGACTGCAAAAAACCACCTGCCTTTGCGATCTGATTTTGTGATGAAATATAACCACTTCTTTTGCTGGAAAGAGAATCTGAATCTCTACATCTGTGTAAGTGGGAAGTTAGCAGTGTATATCTATTTCACAGAGGGAAAGATCCCCATCAAACCTCTCTGTTTCAAGACACCTTCCAGAAATGGAGGGTAAAATATACACAGACTTCTTGCAGCTTGAGTATACTTTTCAGTTGTCCCTTCAGACACTATGTAAATTCATAGCTTTGATGGTCAGCCCTGGTGCCACCATACAATTAGTGTCTGTGTTATTAGGATTTTCAGATGTGTGGGTGCTCTGTAATAATTTCATTTGAATATGATTGATGTTCTTTACTTTCTAGCTCAAGCTCTTTTCTTGTGTTGCTTTGTACTGTCAAACAGTAGACCACTCAGTGGTGGCTGAACTTCACATGGTAGGTGAAGTGATTCATACATATATATATTGTGTCTCTAAAAACACTTTGGGATCCTACAGGAAGAAAGACACATTTAGAAATGCAAGTCATCATTATCATCAGTAAATCAGATGATGCAAACACAAAAGCCCAATTCAGAAGCATGAACATTTTCTGAGTTTCATTTATATCTAAAAATATGGGAGATATACACCACAGTGCTCAAGAAATTCTTCAAGCTGATTTTAATAATAGTCATTATGTTAAAAAATGAAATTTCTCCTCGTGTCAGAGATGAACTGGAAAGAAATAAAGAAAGAGAGGAAACTCCTGCAGCACCTCTGTGCCCTTCTAGAACTGCTGTTCATCATTCTTTCTTTCAGCAGTTCGCTTGCTCCTTTTGTGCAAAAGGTACCACCATCTAATGAAACAATTAAGGCCTGACAGTTTAAATACGCTATTCTGTTCTTTTCAAGCATAAGTGCCAGCCATGAAGACAAACTATACCCACTGCTTCCCTATCAGCAGAGTCATTGTTATCCCAGATAGAGTGCCCTAAAAATAAAAGCCATTCTGTATGTGCAGCTTCATCAAGTCAGGTCATGTCAGCCCCGCAGGGTAGACTGCACTGTACTAATTTTATTATTCTATTTTTAAACATGGCCTCCTTAGATCTTTTAGTGTGTCCTACATAACAATGCAGAATTGACACGTTGTATTCAAGTTCCTACTCCTAACCACCCCTGGTTTCTGAATATCCCACCTAGTCAGTATGTTTACTGTCCAAAACAATGATGAAGTGGTCATATTTGGCTTAATGTCACCTGTTGTGCATTGGCTGACTGTTTAGGGGTCATGAGATCAAATCAAAATTGGTGTCCGTGAGATTGAGCAGTTTTAACAGTTTAGTGCCCTGGCCACTATACTTCACAGAGGGCACCACCTCCAAAATCTGAACTGAGTTTTATAAGCCCATGAATATATTTGCAGTGGGAGGGTTTCATCCTGAATTAGCTCAGACATACCAATGGCAAGAAGTCACCCAGAGTATGATGATCTCTCAGAGACAGAATAAAAATTATCATGTCATTTTCATACATGTGAGGAATTTAGTCCCTAATAGCTGCCCTCCCATAGCACTGAGGTCAACCAAGCTATTTAAGAGTTGTAATGTTAACACAAAACACAAAAATGGAGGAAGAATTGCCTATATTTTTCAAGGCAGATTGAGGAAACTCCATTGGCACACAGATTTACACCAGGCTGTGTCTCTTGAACTACCTTTCATATCTGAATTTTTTACACCAATCAACACTAGAATGGTACATACATTGTAGGGTGGCTTTTTAAAACAATGAGCTGAACAAGAAAGTCCTTTTCTATCCCTTGCACCTACTCTTTACAACAATAAAATTCAAAAGTTGATTTCACCAAAACCCGATTTCACCAAAACCCAAGCTGCTAAAAAATCCTACCACATACCTGCAGTTTGAAAACTAGCACTTTGCCCAGTGTTAACCAGAAACCTGAAACAGTTTCAAACCAAATGACTGCTATGGTGATCAGTGCAATGCTGGTAGTTTTAGAACAAAACAATCTATTCAGTGTTTTTACCATGCGCACAATAAGAAGTTACACCGTCATGTGCAAGAGGAAGGCAAAGAAGAGGACCAAAGTTTTTTTCAGCAAGGTCGTTTCAGGTTGTTTTGGCTGAATAAGTTCCTTAGATGTTCAAATTGTCCATTTTGTCATATGCAATGTGATACCCCCAGTGATCAGACAGGTAGGTGTCTTAGGAGCTTTAGGCTGAATCTGTGGACTGCAAACAGCTCTCAGGACCCTGTCACAGTATGCCTTGAAATAGCCATACTTTTCCCTTGCAATGTTAACAGGTAGTATCATCTTGATGAGGTTTTGCGCAAGAGGATGAGATCGTACGAGACACCAGGTTCTTAGAAATGTCTGATGCCTGCTGCACAATATTCTGTTGGTTGACATCCAGCTAGGTTTCTTCAGATTTGGCAGGGCACTTCACAGTTTTTTTTGTTTTGCCCAATTATCTCTTGGTATGTGAGGGTCTGGAGCTTATTTTGTTCTGTTTATTTTATTTGTTCGTGTTTCAGCCAAGAAGGAAGGAAGGACATTGGCCCAATATTTGAATTGCACATTAGAAAATATTACTTAAAGTCTCTCCCCACGTCTTATTAGCTAAGGAAACAGCTGTGAAACAGGACTTAGAGATGGGTATCATCTCCTCCTCTGCTTGACTACTTACAGAAAAATGTACCTAGCTTAGTATATGTAAATGATCACCTAACACAGTAGGAGGATGACCTGCAGGCAGCCTTGCTCATCTGGTTTCCAAGGGCTTTTCTGCCAGAACAAAACTGACCTATTCCAAGACCAGTGGACTGCAAAGAGCGAAAGCATGCCTTCACAGGAGTACAATGCCATACAAAAACATCCAAGCAAACAGTGACCAGGACAATTTCAGGCACTAGTATTAACACAACAGCCTGTCTGACACACTTGGTTCCTGAGATGCCCAGAAAGTTTGCTCAGGTGAATTTTTTAGCTACCCTAGTGCAGCTATGCCATTGCCATTATCCCAGTCAGCCAGGTTCCACACAGCCCTGCATCATACCACATAAACATATCCAAGGGACCAGTGTTAATTGGCCAGATACTGAAATTCAGACCTGACAGAATATCAACATCCTACCTATTTCTCTCAGTTTACTGTTCTGTCTGCTTTTACTTCGTATTGTCTTTCTGTCCCTCTGGTAATCAGTGACTGAAGGTTGGAGACCCAAAGTCTGCTTATCAGGCAAAATCTGAAAGACTCACCTCTTCCTGAATGTTTCTTTCCACTGAAAGCAATCCTAATGCATACTCTTGCCATCAGGCAGATGAACCTGCCAGCTTGTGTCATTAAAATATTCTCAACTTAATCAGTAAAAAATGAAGAAGGGATATACCATGAACTTCTCAGAAACACTTGCACAGCTTCTCCTTTAGCACATTACACAGGCAGACAGAAGAAGAATGCCGAAGAACTGCAAGAAATGGAGATGCAAGTAAATATATTTGTTCGTAACATATATTAAAAGCTGGGCTCGTGCTGAACACACAGAACAGTGAAAGTTTCACAAAAATCAAACCAATCAAAATGATTTTAATCTATCTCACCAAAACATGCTTATGGTTCATGTCCTGACAGGCTGAGATGTCTCCCTGATACAGCTTTTTGGAGTAGGAAATCTGACACATCGCCTCTGAGAATTTTGTTCCAGCAATTCCCATCCAGAAATCTTCGCTGATGTAAGCTTCAAAACTGTTGCTAAGTGGCAATACTACTGGAAAGTAAAGACATATCTGTGCTGTTAGAGCTTAAATCCCACCCAAATAAAACTTGCAGTGAAATGACCTTTTCTCCTGTTTATTCTATTGCAGCAGTGTGTTCGTGTAGTTATTTTCAGGCCCTGTAGCTGACTATTTCTGCAGGACATTGGCATTCAGTGCCTTCTTTGTTTCCTGATGAATATGTAAAAACAAAAGTGTCATGTTGTTTGAACAGATTTCTGGCCAGCCTTAATTTAGAACTGGAGTGTGTACACATAGTTGGCTATTTCGAACTATCAGTCACTGCAAAAGGTTTACTTTGTTTAGTTAAGAAGTGAAAAAACAGAGTTTGTGAGGCTAAATCTTGGAGGCTGGAATTATCATATCAAACATTGCTCTAAACTTGCGACAACCCAATGTCTCTTCATCTGGCTTGCACTTTTGGAACAAACAGTGCATGACTTTGACTCAGTTTTCATACACATCACAAACCCCAGCCAAAGGGAAAAATAGAAAGAAAACACGAGATTGTTATAACATGGCTATAAATACAGACAGTGAATTATAACAGTAAAATATGTTATACAAATTACAGCTGATTTTAAAATAGCCCAATCTGACTGCCTACAGTGTGAGTGAAGAATTATATTGCGTTGTTCAAAGTCTTAGCTCATTTTTTACCCCTTCAAACCATTCTATTACTCCAAGTTTTCAGTTTTAACAGCCATTGAGAAAGGATTTATATTGCCACATAAAAAATAGCAGTGGGCAGATCTGTAAAACACTCTGAGTTACAGAATTTTTCTAATTAGCATTTCTTATTTGCTTCAGATGGGTAGCTAGTGATTGCTTCTCCTTGTGCACACAGAGCTTCTGGTTTTTGCTCCTTTTCTATGACGTTAGAGAGATTTATAAAGATGCCATTTGGCAGAATATTTTAGAGATTTGTTTTAAGATGAGAGTTTCTTGAGTGTGAGGCATCACAAGTGGTTTTAGCCTCCCAGCTGTGTTTCTCAGCAGATGGGGCTGGCAAAAGCTGCATGTGATGTGACAGCACAGAATTAAGTTTGAAACAACACTTAAGGAAAAGGTTTGAGGAAGAAAACAAGGTTGCTATCCATGTGATGGAAATCACACTGGGTAAACATATTTAGTGAGAGGTCAATGAATTCTAGTTCAGAGGAAAAAAAACAACAACAACAACAGATCCTTGGACAGGTAAAGTCAGTGCCTGGGAGCCATTTAATGAGATCACACTACATGTCACTGTCCTTTTCTAGCTGTGTCTGTCTTCTACTCTTTGTAACATGTGTCTTATGAGGAGACCTTCCTAGTTTGGGAATACCTACCTGCCAGATGAAGAGCTTCATCCTTTCCTTCAACCTCACAAAAGTCCAGCCAAGGCAGAGTTAATTACTGTACATAAGAATTTCAAAGAGGCAGGGCTGGATGGTGGAGGGGATAGAGCAGGAAAATCTTGTATCAAAAAGCTTATTGGGAACCAGCCAGGGAGCAATGCCAACCTCTGATATTAAAGCTAAAACATGTTTGTCTTAGGGGAATTTCCCATCTCCCTCTTTCTGTGTGGAGGTCCAGATGAGGTTTGCAGGGGAAAAGCTCAGGATGGGATGAACTGGAAACTCAGCAGCCACTGGAGTGCCTACTGCCTCTGTCCTCACCCTGACAGGGGCCCACGGTCCGTGGGAGTTAAAACTTTTGGGCAAGTTTGGGCTCTGTTCCCTATGTTTGTCAGCCAGGCTCAGCATAGCCTGACAGTCTGTTTACAATATTCCTTAGCTACTGGAGCATTCTCACCAATTAATATGTGTTTTGTCATAGTTACGGCCATATTCCTCTGTTAAAAAGAGTATATCATATGAGTTTTTGCCAGTGCAGAAGCTTTTCAACCACATACATGTATCCACACCTAGCACTCTGCCCAAGCAAGTTTGTTACAGCATTTCTCCTGGCCACCTTTCCTACAGTACTAGGTAATGAAGGGAATGCTTTCAAGTTTAATTGCTAAGAAATGACTGGCTGCTGGGGTTGGACAAAAGGGAGAGAGCACACTGGCTCACAAGGAAGGTCAATGTATTTTCTTGATCCTACAGTAGTTTTGTATTCATTCTTGCTGCCAGTGTTTCAAAAGATTCAATTTCTGCCCCTAGGTTTTCATTTTAATTCCTAATGGCAGAGCTAACAATTCCCTGAAAATAAATAGACACAGCTGAAGACATGCAGCACAGTAGCGTGCAAGTATATTTTGTTGGTATCTGGAGCAAAAGGCTTGTCTACAGGACATACTTTGTGTGATAATACAATGCTTAAATTCTGTTCTTTCCACCATGACCTACTGACAGTATTGCTGTTAGATATGCTACCTTCTCTTCTAATTTAGTTGGAGATGGACCAGAAATTAACAACCCAGGATCACAGCACAGCACCAGATGCCCAATTCATAATGTTTTTCTCTGTTTATTGCTAGATTTTGAGCACTTGCATTCTTTCCCCCTTGCCCTTTTTAACTCAGAGTGGATACTCTGAGGTTAGACAAGACAAGATGTTTTCCAGACTTAGTATCACTCACTGTATATGTGCAATAAGCAGTGCACTGTATTGATGTAAACTGCTCCTGAATCTGGTGTGTTAATATTTCTTGCTTAATTTTTCCAAATGCAAACTGCTTGCCCAGTGAGTCACTGTGCGTTTTCTCCCTCTGTCAGAAGATTTTCCCCGGGAGTCTCCACACCCTGCTGCTCTACCACAAGAATGGCTTTCCTTTTTTATTTCTCTATAGGATGCCCAATTAAACATTCTTGTGCTTTGTTTTTTTTTTCCCAAAAAACTTCTGTGCAAGACTTCGTGTATTTTCTTTTTTCCACTTCTGAGTAAGGGATCTTTTCCAATTTCTCAAGCCCTGATTTAATGTCTGGGCTATATATACTGAGGACTGAGCTTGGGTTACGTCCACTAGTGTGCCTGCAGTTGCAACAAGTGCTTCACATGGCAGAGGGTGTGTGTGTGTGTGGGTGGGTGTGCGCGCGCGCGTTCGTTCTGGTCTCTTCCACTGACCCTTCTTCAGACTTTATGATTTATTCAGGAGAGAAAGAGGGAAATGCAGAGTTCCTGCAACCAGTCTCCTAAAGCACATGCAGCCAGCATGCTGCGTTACGTCACAAAATAGAAGAGTGTTACTACTCTTCAGTGTATTAAACCAGGCATTTAAGACAGTTATCTGTTGCCTGAGAGAGCTGAAGCTAGGGTAGTGGCTGTGTCTTTTCATTTCCTTCTTTGTGATTTTTTTTTTAATTATGTTTGAAACAAAGTAAACAGTTTACCTGATGGCTTCTGGGACAAGTTTTCACTGAAAGCATACAAATGGAGCAAATTGTTGAATATAGCAGTGACAAGACACCCAGATAATACTGTCAGAGATAATGTGCTCCATGATACTGGTAGTGTGTCATGTGCCAACACACACAGGGAAGGAGCTACCTGTTTCATAGTGAGTTTTTTGTTCCTCAATGAAAGTTTAAAAACAGTTGTTTAAGCTCTGAAAGGATTTTTCTTCTCTTCTCTTTGACGGGGTTAGATACAACACAAAATAACTTTCCATGTGGAGATGGCAAGAAAGTAGCATAAGACGTATATTGATTTATTTTAGTTTGCACTGAAGATCAAAAGTCTTTCTTCTTTTATTTCCCTGACTGACCATCCTTGCAAATTAAATAAATCTTTTAAAAAGCACTCAGCTGTGACTTCTTTTGAGTCACTGTTTTGTTTTAAATTTTATTTCTTTATTTTTTGAAAGAAAAGTAGCTTTACTGTACTAAATTCTTCCTTTATTTTGCCTCAAATACATATGATACCCTGCAATTCTCTGCCTCATATAGACACCAACACCCAGCTAGGCAGCTTTTCCAGCTCAGTTCTTACCCGAAGCATCTTTTAGCTCCTGTTTTGAGAGTAGGACTTCTGTCAGGGGATCAGTTTGAGGCCTGAACTTCACCACACAGGTAGTGAGTGAGCTGTGGCAGGCAGCGGGGAACAATAAGCAGTGGGGCACAGCCCTGAATGTCAGCCTTAGAGGAGGTTTGGCCAAAGGTTAAAATTCAGGCAAATAGTTTTAATATCTCCAGGTGGAAAAATTAAGGAGCAAATTGCAGTTACACACAGGATCCAAATAAATCATTGAATTGAGGGTTTTTAAAGGGAGAGTGGCAGCAGGGATGGCAGTGAAGCAGTCTGACAACAGGACAGTGCAGGGAGGAGCTGGCAAAGAGAGAAAGGGTGAGCAAACAGGTCTTTTAAATGGGTGTTTCTTTGTTTGTTTGACATCACTTATCTACAGGTACCTTGCTTGACACCTGCTCCCACAGGTCCAGCACTCCCAGGTACAGTAAACATGTAATATACCCTTGCTCTAAAATGTATCAGAGGGTAAAATGCTCATTTTTCTTTCCAAACATGCCATTATCAAAGCCTTACAAGTGTTGGTTTGACACTAAAAGGTCAGGCTTTTAGCAGTTGTGACTACAGACAAGTACTGGGAGGGCTGCAGTCCTCAGGACCTTGCAGCCTTCCCTGTACCTCATCAAGGACTGGGTCTAACAGCGATCTCCCTTCAACATCCTCTAGCTGGAGCAGGGAGGAAAGAAGATCACCCTTCCCTGCCTCAGCCCATGAAGACCATGTTGCTTTGACTTATGGGCAACTAGTAAACACTTTTTAGTCAGTTGCTCCTAGAGAGACAAAGCAAAGTGGCAGTTTCAGATTTGGGTGCAAACACTGTTAGAGAGAATCTGAAATAAAAGTGTTCAAAATTTGAAGGTCCATTTTTATTCAAAAACCTTGAGCTTCCTCAAATGAAGCATGTAGGACATGGCTGGGTCACAAAGCATAGATAAAACACCTGCTTTCTGCAAAGCTATGTGGAAGATCCGCATGCCCCATCAGATTAATTTTGGTGCTAGAGGAAGAGGAAGGGGGAAGGGGAGGCAGGCACACACTGCCTGCTATTATCAATGGAGTCCCCACACCAAGAGGTTGCTATATTAACCACTTCATTCTTTTGTGCCAATCTCATTATCTGTTCTTGTTAAAATCTTTATTATTCATGGATGCAAAAATCCCATCATTATAACATCATAAATATTCATACTGTGTGCATTTCATTTAGCCACTTGGCAAAACTTCTCTGGAGTACATGAGTTTTGAGGAAATCTGGCTAATGAGACCAGAGAACAGGAAGTGTGCACAGCTTTTTTTCTTTCTTTTAGCTGCAAATTAATGCAGAATAATTAATTAAATATCAACAACAAAAGGGGCACTTATTCACTAGCAAAGATGGTATGCACACTTGTTTTGGCTTCAGTGTCAAGGGGAGCACAAGGACTTTTGTAATGTAAGTACGTGCAAGAGCCAGGATATTGTAAAACGAATGTAGAAAGCCTGATAGGCATCACCGCAAGGGTTCATTGGGCTTTGCTTTACTTTTGATGTCTAACTACTAATGTCATGCATGATCCATGCTTTTGTTCATTCATTCTAAGGAAGAGCAGTCATCCTTCTCTTTGCAGTGTTCCTAAATCAATCTGTGGCTGTCCTGCCTCCTGAAAGTCATTCTATGCTCCACACTCCTGATTCAGTTTCAGGATCTTTTTGATAGCAAAGATAAAACAAACAAACAAATAAAAAGCTACTCCCCAAACCAAGTTTTAAAACAATCGTTAAAGTATTTGCCACTCAGAGTGCTCAGCAGCTGGGGGAGACCTCACACAAGGGCCTGATACTTCAAAATCCAGAGCTGCCGGCAGCCCCAGATGCACCGGCTCCAGGTGCAGCAAAGAGGAGCCTTGTTGAGTGCAAGCTTTCAAGCTTTTCCTGTTTAGGAATGGTCAGGCAAACTCAATGTTTTTAAATGCTAGTGGCTTTTCAAAACTGATCAATGTTGGCCTAATTGAAAGGTAACTCTTTCCCTGACTTCCACAAGAACAATACTTGACCAGAGGACTGCTTCTAGAGAACACAGCCTGGCACCTTACAGGCTTTCTGTTTAATGTTTTTATTAATTCAACAAGTGAGTGAGACATTTACTCATGGACAGTTTACACCAGTAGCTGTTTTCCTTGGCTCCAAGTCTGCTGTGTACTTCCTGCTGCTGCTGCTGCTGCTGAGCAGTCTGTGACTGGACGAGCTCTGTCTTTCTTTCCCACTTGCCCATTCTCCATCCCCATCATAGCAAAGAGAAGCATTGGGATACACACAGCACTATGTAATGCACAGCGTGCCAAGTGTCCACTGAAACATTCACACCCAGCCAACGGCCTGATTCTTCTGACACTCCTCAGGCAATGACTGGTGCTGCAGGACGCACCTACCTGTTTCTAATACGTAGCCCTCCATTTATTCCCACTACCCAAGCATAAAAGGAACAGAACTTAAATATTGTATCAGAGTTGCTACTTCAGGAAGAAGCTTTGCTTCTGTTGCATTCAGTTTCTAGACTCTTTTTCTTTTTCCATTGTTTTGGCATAGGTTAAAAATAAATAAATAAATAAATATTCCCCCCTAAACTTCTTGGACTAGGTAGTTAGTGAACCTTTAGTGTAGATACAGCAAGTTACAGTACAGGAGAACAAGAGGTACAACTGGTTCTCAGCAGCAGAAGGAGCAGAGTGGTGCTTATATCTACAGTATCCTATTGATTTATTTGACCTTTCCTTTTATCTAGACAAAAACTTCAGTTTTAACAACAGCAGTTTTATCTGTGGATAAAGAAATGTTTAAATGTTAAAATTAGTACCAGAAAATACATACTGCTAAGTGGGCAAGCATGTCCCACAAAATAGCGCTTAGAACATGCTTTGAACATGAGAACTGGAAGATAGCTGTGAGAATAATGCACTTAAGATTGGGTATACAGAAAGAGAAACCTTCCTTCCTTTATTTCACAGCTGCATTACAAGTTGAATAAGCATATAGAAATCACTCTGCAAGCATGATCTTCAATGCAGTGTACACTTTCTTGGTGTTCTAGGCCAAAGAGAAAACATTTCTTTCCCTCAGAGTAGATATTGAGCTTGCCTTCCTGCAGTTTCTTGTATTTATAGTCATCTTTGTGTGAGCAAATGACAGGAGAATTTGCTTGAAGAACCATCACAGGAAAAATGAGTGCTTCGAGATGTGCTGGTGACTACAAGAATTGTTCTGTTTTGAATTCTTCTGTATTAATTATGACTGACAGTATCACTCACCTAACAGTTTTATCTGAGGGGGGAGATGAGCAACAATAACAACAACAAAAACTGCTTAGCTTCTCTACATTTCTGCAATATCACTTCTACATTGATATTTCTTTAAAGGATTTTTTTTTGCATCTAAGAACCACTTTGTTCTTAGATGCTCCTATCTGGTCTAGGAGTAAATTTTAACAAAAACTTTTAATTGGCACTACTTCAGCTTGCATTCATTTGTAGCATCAAACGAAAGTGATGCTAAAAACAAACAATCATGAATAGCTGCCTTGTACAAGAGCAGTCATTATCGCAGCCTTTACAATGAGTAAGTCTTGATCTGGGCTTTTAGGCACACACCTGTAATAATAGAAAGTTAAATCACATTTTAAACTAAACTTTCTACTAAGAATGAATACTAAAAAAAATAAGAGTTATAAGGAAGGAGGCACTTTTCAATCCTCTGCTTTTAAGGCATGTAAAATAAAAAAACCATTCCAGTTGGTTACCACATCTCTAACCTATACAAATCAAAGCATTGTTTTGAATGAACAAAACCACTTTGGCACACAACCATACCATAGTGGTATGATGCATGCCTGAATATTCCTAAGAATGCCCTCAGAGGTACTCTGTAAGCAGAATTATTCCATGGAAGGAAAGATGAGGGAGCACAAAGGCCTGTTGTGCACGCTAATGCAAAAAAATGAAATCAAATACCATTCTCAGCAAAAGCAGAGTGTCTTCTGAGCAAAGGCTATTAAGTGTGTCAGGCTGCAGGGTATTTTCTGGACATGGCTATTATGTTAAGACATACTGAACACATGTCACTTATAACCCTGCCCTGGTTGTAACATCACAACTCCAGAGGAAAGTCTGGTGCATCAATTCTTTGTATCAAATACTTATACACACTTCTACTCTCACCAAACTGTCACTTCTCGTTTGTGAAGAAGGTTAGAGTAAGTTATAATTAGTACTTACTGCCCTGTCAACTAATTACATGTAATAAAAAGCTTTCAGAGCCTTCAGTGAGTTTAATGCTAACATGTAATTACAGCCGAATTCTGAATGCAGGGTGCATGTACTAGAAGTTTCATTATGTGTCCCCCACCTTCTGACCTAAATTCTTAGGCTAAACTGCTGTACCTACCACATGATTAGAGAACAGGCACTGCCAAAGACACCCATTTCAGACCTAAATTCAAGTCATGTCCGATCCAGTCTTGTGCATTTTTTGAGGCACTACATCAGCCACTGGGGACACAGACGGAAGAAATAGCCAGCACAGTTGCTTGCTTCCATTCCCCCTCTTCCCTTCAGGAGGTATCATTGCTCAGATTCTCCCATCCATGAAGCTCCCACCACCCTCAGCCCTTTTCCGACTAAAAACATGGTTAAGATGTCAAACCACTTCCAACCCCACCTCTTTGTCAGTCAGAGGAGCATCCAAGGCAGACGGACACCATGTGCAGCTGCCCTGCTTGCATGATCCTGGGGCTGGCTCTATTCCTCAGGAAGCAAGAGTTACGCCATACAAACATCCATTACCCAGGTGAGTAAGGAATACTGCTCTGGAGGCCCAGAGCAGGGCAAAAGAGACTATGGAAACCATGTAATGCTCCAGCACTTGGTTGGCATACTTCCCTATTCTCCTAAATATTTGAAAAAGCTATGAACACATTAAAAAAAAAAAAAGGTGAAGAGCAGAGCAACCAGAGTTCAGATCTGCCAGGATGTAGGTCATTACAGCTCTAGGTAGTCAGTCATTGTGCCCACCGCATTCTTCACACTCTCCCACTCATTCTCCTCATTGCTTTACATTGCCCACAAATACGGAAGGTAGGTACAAATAGGCCCTAAAATAAAGACATTATTAAATGAACAAAAATATAGCTTAAGAGAACCAATTAAAATGATGAAAATCTTTAATTTTATTTAAGTATAATTGTACGGACACGTGTATATACAAATACAGATCTTATGGGGCAGGAATTTTTTTTATTTTTTTGTTACATTTTCTTTTAAGTTCATATAATGTAAGCATTTCAAAAACAGCACTCAATGAATAAGTGCAAAGAAACTGCAAAGCAGGGCAGTACAAGCACAGGACCACACTGAGCTGGACTTTCATACCCAGATGCATACACAATGAGTGGCTTCAATGGGGGTGTCAAGAGTAAGCATGGAAAGCGGATTTCGCAGACTCATGGGTAACCTCCAACATGCCAGCATCTATTAAACTGTACAGACAATGGCAGCAAGCCTATTGTAGGGAGATTTGTCTCACATCCGAGAAGCTCGAGGGCGAATGCATGGGAAAAACTCAGTGATGCCAGGCCAGAAACAGATCTGCCCATTCACAGCTCTAAATTAAAAAAGGAGGGGGGTGGGAGAGGAAGAAGGGCAGGAAAAGGGGAGAGAAGTGTGGAGGGTTGTACAGTAAAACTGGTGATTACAAAATTCAAGTGTAATGAAAGGAGGGAAGAGTTAACACACTTTTCTAAGTCTCTGAAAGTAACTGAACCATTGCTCTCACAATGCAATGGATTAAGTTCAGTTTTGACAGCTAGGGGTGGGAATCAACAGGTACAAATACAACCGTTTTCCTTCCATAATCATATAGGAAAGGAAACAACTACTCATCTACTCTCAATACCTCCCAAATTTGTTTCTAGTTGTTTTGGAACCAAGTACATACATATACCGCACATGACACTGGCAAGATCCTTTCTGGAAAAAAATACTATTCATGGAAACAAAATTAGAAGGAAAACAGGATGGGGAAAAAAAAAGTTTTATAAAGAAAAAAAAGAAAGCAACAAAATAACAGAAGAGTTGTTATATCCCCAAAGTGTTTTTAGAAACAAACATGATACAAAAGAACAAAAATTAACACAGAAACCACAGGGCTCCAATATTAGACCTTTAAACACTGAAGACAAAACATTTATCATCAAAAGTCTTGTTGTTTCAGGTCTTGACAATGTGAAGTCTTGCAATAGATGAACAATTTCCAAAGATGAGTCCTGTATGCTGCAGTGTCATGGCCACTTGTCTCTCAGTTCTCAGCCATGATCACACTTGATGCTTCAAAGCTCTGTCTTGTAATCAACGTGTGATTTTAATATCCTGAAAGTCTATTGTTCTCACTTACAAAAGACATAAGAATCAAATTAATACTTTATTATCAAACACTATATACAACAGAGGTTGCTAATAATACAGAATTTAAAGAACATAGCTTTAAGTTTTACTTGTCTTTCCTTTGCCATCCAAGTAAGTACAGTACAAAACAATATTCTAAACTAACACGAAATGTTACCTTGTCTATTAAAGGATACACAGTATCCACTAAACTGACTGATCCCTATTTTCCCTGCTTCGCATTGCAACGGCCTTGGTAGCCAGGAGTGCAGGTCATGGTGATAAGCCACCCAGGCTGAGGGAGAATCAGTCCCTCAGGCTTGTGAAGGGGCAGATAGAGGGGAAGGGAGCAGAAATCTCCTTGCCATTGGCATCAACATCTGCATTCAGAGCCTCCAGAGATTTGCATGGCAACACAAAACCCATCAGCACTTACTGCCATGACTGGGATTGCCTGATGCCACCAAGTACCAAACTGACAGTGTCTTGTGGTCTTCTGGCCACCCCAGGCAGCGCAGGGACCTGCCTTGCAGCTGCACTACTCGTGCTGTCCCTCATCTACCCAGCAGGGCTCTGTGATGAAGTCAAGGGCTAAATTTCATGTGAAACAACACTACTGGAAAGCGTCTGCTGTGGATAAGTATACATCTCAAAGTCTGACGTCATTTAGCGGCGAAGGATGAAAAACGAAGTCACCATTTCTACATGAAATTGGCACTGCTGGTACAACTGTCTGTAAGTGTTACAAAATCACTTAATACGGTTATGTATCATGCAGTATTATCTGTACTCCAGTTAATAATCCATTTGATAATGTTCATTTTGTTTAAGCTCACCTCATCCAAAGCTCTTTAACTCCTACCTGAAGGAAGTATTAGTGTGTGTACCAAGCACATTCCCATTAAAGAGTGAAAAGTACCGGCTCGACCGTAATGGGATGTTGACTTCCTTCATTGTTTACACTGCGTATCTTTGTAGTGTGCACTTCACACTAGAGGATATTCTGTACATTCCTACTGTAAGCACAGGCCTTGCAACAATAACCTTGTTGTATGATATCAGGCAAGCCCAGACTGTGGTTTAGCATGCATAAAACCTCCCTTTATATCTTAAATTTATTTCCCCTTTTCTTCCTGTATTGAATAGTAGGCTGCTTACAACTTTAGGAAAGCTTTTCTTTATTAAAAAAGAAAAAAACAGCCCACAAAGTGCTGTCCTTTGTTGGTATCACTACATTCTGCTATGCCAGAATTTTTCTTCAGCATTAATATAGAAAACCCTTGTTTTGTTTGAATGCATTCCATGTTTTGTTTCACATTTAACACAATTATCACAGTTTTTGTTTAGAAAAGCTTTGTTTCAGTCTTGGTTTGATATTTCCCTGATTATGCTTAGCAGTTCAAATTTCATGGCAGCCTAGACAAAAAACACCCCAAGGCTTGCACCTCCTGGCAAATGACTTTTTCAAGTTCTACTTTAGTCTAGGATCAGATTCCCTAAACACGGTCGCTCCCAATTCCATCAAACAAGACAGTCCCATTTCCTACTTGCATCAAGGGTTACCACTTTTCTCACGTTTAAATAGGACAAGCATATATACTCACTCTCAGCATAAAGTATATCTAAATAATGTATTTTCTATTCTAGTGGATTTTTAAAAAAATATTTTGTTAAGTCTTTGGGAGCCCATCTAGTTTATCTCTGGCTGATAAACACGTTTCCTCTACTCTTCAAACTGTGCTGGAAGGGGAAAAGATAAAAAATCAACACTTGAATTCATATTCCACACTTCTTCTCTTTCCCCCCACCAAACTATGCTACTAGACTGTTCTGGCTTCTTCTACTTATGGTTTATTCCCATGACTGAGAAACTTGCAGGAGAGACAAATCAAGAGCACGCTGGAGATCCTGTGTCCCAAACATGATTCCTCTGGCCACTGATGTCCTCTCTTAGCATGTATTAACACCCAGAGCAGCATCCAAGGCTATCAGCTACTAAGTCAGCGCTGGGGAAGGTCACTTTATTCTCAAAAGTGCCTCTGCATTTCAAGAAAAAATTGTAGCACCACGGTGATTTCTTTTAAAATAAAATAATCCGGTGTGCATTATCCCCTTAAAACGAAATAACAGAGGCACTCACACCCCCAGTGAAGTTTCCTAAATCTGACCTTGCCTGCTGTGTGCTAACATTTCTAAACACTAACCCCTTTCTCTCACCAAAGACAGCACTTCTACTTGTGAGCAAAAATTTTACTGTCAAAGATGTTTCAGGACAGTCTATAACAAACATCTTTACCTTTCAGAAGCCTGTTCATTTAGAAACTCCTGGAGGAAATGGTGTTATATTATATCTTTTCTTAGTATTTCCCCTCCAGTCCTGACACGGTGACACGATGCCTTGCATGATCATCTTACAACGCTGAATGAGAAGGCATAAATATTGTATCAGAGAGAAAACTCTCCCAGGCTTTCACTCAGTTTCCTTAACCTTCACTGACTGCATCTGCCACTACTCTTCCTTGTCTACATATGGATGACACAGTGAGCTAACACAGGTGACTTCTTAAAGGAGAATGCAGAGGAAAATAAGAATCACTAGTGTCACTATTATAGTTTGGCATTTTCATTTGGAGTCCTTTTATTTGTATGGAGGGGTTAAGAAAGTCACAGGGTAGGTAGGGACGGGTGCTGAAGCTAGTTATCCCCTTCAAATTTTTGCTGAGTTCAGGCTAAAAGGGAGAAGAAAAGGGAAAAGGGAAAAATAACAATTTGACATCTGCAAAAACAATAAAGTCCCTTTCTTGGGATGAGCAGTTAGGTGGATCTTTGATGTTCCAAGACCCTGATATTTTCTGCGACAGGTTGCTGGAGCATACTGTGCTATAATATCAAAAGCATTGCCAGGAGGAACAACAGAGTTGCCAAAAGCCGGCTGGGTATCCTCGGTGTCTGTGCCGCGTTCTCACCACGGGATGGCTCGGCTGACTCATGTACGGTATCATCTGTTCAAACAGAAAGCATACATTTCAATGAGATTTTGCATCCTTAATAAACTCTCACTGAGCTGACAACTACAAGTAGATTTCAGTGCCTTTATGAAACAGGGCAATGAACCTTGTGCTGTCATTGACTTTCACAACCATGTAATACCACATTATGTAACCAACTCGGGGCCAAGTCCTGCATTTCTTACTGGCAAAACTCCCACTGAAGACCAGAGGAGCAGAAAGTAAGTCTGACTGCAGCAGACTGAGGAATGAAAGATTCCTCCTCTAATAAAATACTGTAGCCCCAGCTTTGGATAGCTCATTAGACAGCAATGTCAATAGCAAGGCAACTAAATAAAAACACCTGATTTTCAAAAGGGCTTGAGGAAGAGTTGCACGTGCTTAGAATTAATTTCAAAGTTAATCCCCTTACTGAGTTATGGATTTTGGCTCCTGAATTCAAATGATAGCCTGTAAGTGCAAGCATGTATTCCACTTACACACATAAAATTTCCACAGAAGTACGCTGTGTTTTGGGATATACAGGGGATATGAGACTGGTCTCTCTTTCTCAGAACAGAATTCTGAAGGCTAAGACAGCCTCTGATTTTGTACAATACATATACAATCCCAAAACCTCATAGGTAGTGGATTACTTTTTATGGTAGGCAAAATACAGATTTACATATGTGCTGATGAAACTAATGAAAAAATAAGCAGCTGGGTTGTGAAAACATGCTTATGCATTGGCAGCAGCAAACCATATACTAGAAAATATTCCACGAAATTTATGATAGTGAATAAAGATCTGTTTAATTTTTGTAAATTAAAAACATAACTTGTACTGTAAAAATATAGGTAAAGTCAAATTCAAATCCAGTGTTGTTACAGGCACAGTGTTTTTCTTTGCAAAATCCTCCATATCCACAGCAATCTAATTTAAGTATTTTAAGAGCAATCTGTCTGAGGCTTGCCATAAAAAGTCAGCTCTGTGTTTAAATTTTCTTAGTAGTAAATGAACAAAATGAGCTAAACCTTTTTAGGAAGTGTGAAGAGGCCTCTAAATGTATTCAAACGCTATTTTAGGGTGTCTAAGTTTCCAGGAAAATTAACAGTATCTCACTACTTAGTGTAATAAGCTTCCTCATTTCAAGAGAGGTGTCGAAATACCTATGGATTTATCTGTCTCGAAGCTCCCATCTCGACAAATTGCACTGCCAGAATTACACTGGGTGAGAGCTGTGCAATCCCAACTAAAGGCACTAAGGGAAGCGGGATTCACGGCTCTGGGATCACCACATAGCACTGGTGTGGAGCCTCTCACGTTACTTAGCTTTAGTTAGAAACAAGACCCCCATCACACCCCTGACACCTAGCACAGAAGCAGGTAGATTACTTGGCAAAGAAGCAGTTAGATCACTTAGCATTATTTGGGTTAACAGGCTCTCCAGCCCCAGTCCAGTTTCACTGCAAGATGCACAGTAATCTGGATTAGCAATCTGTCACATTTTGTTCAGCACTGACGCTACGGTCATGTCAGGCTTATCAACATGTCCTCAGTGCTGTTCAAGGCAAAAGTGTGAAAAGTAAGAACTGATCGGTTGTGAACATGTTCACATTTGCAAGAAAGGAACAATGAAAGGGCTAGAAAGGGCTATTTAAAACTGCTAGTTCCAGTGGTTGTCAGAACCAAAAGTTGTTCCATATTTCACTTGAGTTAGTTACACTCTTGTGCTTCAGTGGCACTGCAATGAGAATACAGTACTTCACAAGAGCAGCTTCCCAATTAAATCATACTGTAAGAAGGTATGGGGAAAAGATACCCCTGTACTACCTGGCAGCTGTCTCCTTTGATATACGTAGAGTCAGCTCTGCTCAGTTTGGAAACATGTACTCACCACTGATGAACAAAAACTACAGGGGAGAATGATGCGAACTATCTTCTACCTCTTGCATAATCAATAGAATTGCAAGTAACTCTGAATTTGCAGCACTGAACGTTAACATTTCTGTCCTAATTACATCCATGAGTTGGTACTAAAATACAATAGGGCAGAAGTAGTGTAAAGCAGCAATAAATCCTAATTCTCTTTGACTCAGCTACTGCCACAACTAGAACACTGGCTACTGGTAAAAAATTCAACCAAAAAGCCTTAAACTAAAAAGATTAATTCCTAAATTAAAAATATAGAGATCTTCTATAATGCCATTTTTATAAAGCCATTCTTCACAGGGGAATTCATTCTCATGTAACACCAAGTGACTCCTTTCAAGAAATCATCAGGGCTTTCTGTCAATGCAGTACCAAGGTCTCTTTGCACTCATATATTAGAGCACACATTTCATCTATAGTTCTCAAAATCACTTTACAAATATGATTTTCCTTGGAGATGCAGAGTTGTAACACTGCACAATCTTTAATGCTTAGCAGGAAAGTTTGGTTTATTTTAAACACTGAAGGCAAGTGACAAATACGACAAAATTCACAAGTAAAATCTGGAAGGTCACTGCTAAAGACTGGGAATGCTAGCAGTAATTAGAAAAAATTATTTTGACAGCAATGAATTTTCCAGATCACATAGCTTTACATCATCTGCTTCAGGTATAATTTTCTAGATATGCACAGCTGTAATTTTTGTTTTAGGCACAGAAGGGGAAGACAGGAATGGGGCCGATTACTTTAACGACTTCTGAAAGAAGAGTGATCTCTATAGATCAGCATCCTACAATTTCCTGAGCAAAACCAGTGAAATTACAAGGGTTCAAAAATCACACAATGTTTATTTTTCAGAAGAGTGGTGATGGTAAGAAATCTGCTGAACATGATCCTCCTGCCTCCCAGTTCCCCTGTATACTGTGGGAGAAGACAGTGGCTGGCTAGGGGAGAGCACACAAGCAGAAGACGAGTGCCAGAGGCAGGTAGATAAGTACATGTTACATATCACATACAACAAGATCCACCAAGGCAGCAGCAAGCCTAACAACCTAATAATGGGAAAGCGTGATAGCAGTTAGCAGATCTGAGAATGACTGATTATCTGACGGTGACTGGTCCAAATAGTAACGCAAATAAATCCTGATCCTGGGAGTGGCAACTTTTTGGTACCAGAAGTGTTCAGAACTGAAACCTTCTCTTTAAGGCTCTTACTTCCCCCTGGTAACACAAGCAGTACTTCATCTCAGACTGTACGGTACTCTTTGAATGATTTTGGTTCCATTTTGCCTGCTGCTTTCTAACGATATGCTTTTGTGATGGTGCTAGCTAGGTAGAGCCATTCACTGGGAAGCGAGCAGCACTGCTGAAAAGAATACGCAGCAAAGTCACTAGTATCATGTGTTTATTACTCAGTTGATCTCTTTTGCAAACCAGTACCAGGAGGAATACACTTTTATTAGCCCATGTTCACCAAATCAAAAAGTGTAAAAGAGTGCACTGAGTTTCATAGGTTACCTAGAGATAGCGAATGATCATCCTAATGCCTTCTGTAGAAGGTGAATACTGTTAATAAAAGTGCAAATGCATCTCCACTGTAAATGCACTCCTTGCATACAGATTTGCTTAGAGAACATCCTTGATTCTCCAAAGCAAAATTTTTAGGAGAGTTCTGAAAACCCTCTCAAAGGAAAATAATAAAATACATTGTGTATTTATCGGTAGATCATTCAAAATGGATAACTTGTGGAAGTCTTATTAATACTTCTGCCTAAATAATGGCTTTTAATTAAAGGATCAGCAAATAACAAAGCAAAAAAATAGTAAGTTGCTTCATACAAAAGGGACAGTTCTCTTTCAAGTAAGAGAAGGAAAAAAAGAGATCTTCGTAATCTGTTCTTCAGGGTATATACTAAACTTTACATGGGGGTAATTTTTTATGGTACAGTTTGTTTATTTAACTGTGCATTGTAATTATTGAGGCTTGAATACAGTAATGTGTGAACAGCATGTTACATATAAAACCAACAGGTAAATACTATTGCAAATACTTGCCCTCCTAATAAATACCCACCTAATTTTACCATCATGAGATGTCCCATTGAGGTTGATGGGATTACTCACACCCCTAGAATTAAAGATGCTCCTATCTGTCATAGACCTGAGTCATATAAACGTACACATGCACTTCCCACACAGAGCCACACAGCTTGATGGTGGAGGATAATACAACTTTGCCCTGGGCAGATAAGGGGCTTTATAAAAGCAAGCATTATTCGTATTGTTAAAGACAGTGTTTGGGGGAATGAAAAAAAAACAAACCAAACCAAACCAACCAAACAAACAAAAAAATCAAGCCAAACCAAACAAAAAAACAACCAACCAAACAGAAAAGCCCCCCAGATGCAATAAAAGCAGGGGTAGGAATTCATATATATCAGAGTCTGTGTATGTGCGTTTGTATACATAAAATCAGTACTTTGCCTAACCAAATATACATATAAATATACATAATTTTAAAGGACTAATTTCTTACTTAAACACTAACTCTGTCAGCTGCATGTCTGTGTCATGCACTAGCATTAAACAAGCAGTGGTTCTGTTTCTTTGAAAGTCTTTTGACACCACATAAAAAATGAAGTGTGCCCATTGACTTTATTTCTAAGACTTTGGTCCCAGTTAGTAACTAGAGTGGTCTGTAAACATGCTGGGTGTTTGGCTTGGACGGACCAGTGACTTCAGGACACTAGTGAAAATTTTACACTGGCACATGCCGTACTTTACTAAACTACATCAACCAAATGCAACGTTTTTCCTCCCCTGCATTAAACAAGGAGACAGGAAATATACCACAAGTGATATTAGCACTGCTAGAAATGAGCAAAAGCAGAGCAATTATACCATGCAAAGCATGCAGAGAGAAGAGGAAAAAAAGTACTCAAGCACCAGAGGGATATACACATTTGTTAAAAGAGATTCTCTAAGCATACTAACCTGCTGGTTCTAATGAATTTTCTACTTTGTCGTTAACATCGAAAACACGATCATGAACACCTATAGTTTTCATACAGCTGTCTATAACAAAAATAGAGATAATAGCCAAATATGTTAGTGAGACACCCTCGAACTCCCCATTTTCTGTTTTTCTCTCTTTTTTCTATTTACTGTATATAATTAAGCATATTTATATTTTAAAGTCTGTGGCACTTATCCAAATGCCAGTATAGTCTTCCATTGGTACAACAGTTTAAGAAACAACAAGTTAGCAATTGCTATGTAATTAAAACAAAGCCTTATGAAAAATGATAAAGAAATATGATGAAAACCATAACACAAATCGCTGTACAGAACAGATACACAAAATTTAACAGTAAAAAAAAAAAAGAAAAATTATTGCTGTTAACTAGACCACACAGTAAAGCATGCGCTACAAAGCCACCCTTGAAAGCTTAATCTAAAGAACTTACTTGCTGGTCGCACAAAGACCTTAAGCTTTAGACAGGATCTCCTTCCATTATCTGGGATCGCAGAAGCTGTAAATGGAGAAGAACGAGAGAGAAGTGGAAGAGTAAGAGAGAGAAAATGCATATGATCCTTTGTCCTAAAATCAAATATCCTTTAGCTTCCCTTCATCTGAAAGGATGGGCACATTTCAGACTCTGCATGTAGGGATTTAAAGTGTGCAAAGTAGCTTGATAATGCAAAAGCAGAGAAAGAACTGCATATTTTATTCTAATCCCTTTTTCGATTATTTTTCATGGGAGAAGTGAAACATATGATATTCACAATGTTTCATTATCTCTTTTCACCTTTCCACACCCTCTTCTCAAGAGACAGTTTAATATGGTTTCTGCTGTAATGCACGTGTCTACTTTGAAAAACTACACTTTAGAACAATTAAGATCACTTACAAGAATGCTAGTCTTGAAATGGTAGGCCATAGGCTTTGGCAACCCAAAAAGGAATGAAAAAAATGCTGACAAAATGACACTGAAAGTGACAATGCTAAAAATATAAATATGAACCTACTTCTATGAAAGGAAAAATACACACCACTAAACACAGACATTAAATTCTATAGCAAAATCAGGCTCTGTACTCTCTACTTTGTCGAGAAAAACCTTATTTTGCTTCAGTCAAAGTATTATTCCCTATGTTACATAACAAACAACCTAAAACCAGCTTATTTCTTTTTTCTGCCCTCCTCCATTGTTTGCCATTCAAAGTATTTCTTTGGAAGAGTACTTATTGTATGAGGAGGAAAGAAAAAAAAGTAGAAACAACATACATGTATGATATTTTGTTTAGTGCCAGACAACACTAACAACAGCATCTACTTATTTCCCAGGAACAACTGCTGCTGTGAAAACTTCCTTTTGGAAACTATGCTTGCCCCAAAATACATGATCACAGGCAAACATACCAAGCTATTTGATTTGGGCATGCAAATTTTCACTTGTGAAAGACCATCTGCATGCATATTTTTTTTTGCCCTTGTAAAAACACTCAAAAGCTATAGCTGGAAATACTGCCTGAAGCACCTAAAGTCATTTTTATTTCATTGCATAGTCTGCTCCATCATCCGAAAGGCTACGCAGTAGGGCAGAACAAGTTGCCTTTTGTAGAAAATGGAAACTATTGGAAGCTGTTTGGATTTACAAAAGACGACTGGACCAGCAGGATGTTAGTTTGTTCTGTTTATCATTGTTTCATCCATGTCTTTCATTACATCCCTGTTTGTGACAAACAGCTTTAAATTGTGAAAAATGACTTACATACAGACATATGAACACACACACACACACACACACACACACACACACACATACACTTTTTCTACATGCCAAGCTCACACTTGAAGGGCTCCTCAACTAACTTGAAACTAATTCCTGTAGCCTCTGATGATCTGTTTCAAAGGCAGGCATCAGCTTTTCCTACTACGAAGAACTAGCAAATTCAGTAGTAACACAAAAAAGGAGCAAAGTAAGAGTCAAATAGAGCTCATGCTATGGTTCTGCACCTGTTGGGAAGTGCTTGAAAAATTGTTTCCCTCTTTTAATCAAAAGACAAAAGTGTGTAGAAATGATGCTCCCCCCTTGACAATGACAAGCAGTTAAGAAGTGCTAACAGCTGGCTTTGCTGTAGGCTCTTACTAAATCAAAGTCAGAAAAACTCCCTCTACTGACATTTACAGTAACTGGTGTGTTATTTAGGGCACAATATTTGCACTCTGTGGTTATATTCAGGAAATTGTGTCCTTTCTGTGGCCTTCGCTGAGTATATGCAACTGGCTAAATGCTTTGCTCAGACTAAACAGGCAGTTGTGGATTTCTCAAAAGATAAGAATTCTATTATTACCGTATTACTAACATAAAGGTGGAAATGACATTTCTAACATTAGCCAAAACAGAGAACACACAGTAACTATTTTATCACCAACAATTTTTCCTGCTCAGAAATTATTTCAGAAGTGCATCAGGATACACATTTATTCAAAGGCACATTTTAGCTTTGACATTTACATGCTGCTGTTTATATCCACAAAATAAGCATGTCTGGGCTCATTGGTGTTTATTAGAACACCCTGTTAGCACTAGCACTGGCTAGCTAGGATAGCTAGTATCAAATAATACTCCATCTGGAAAAACAGAAAATGAATGCTCTGTACATCTAAGGTTATATGTGTATATAATATTTGCACACACTTAAAAGCAAACAACAGCTAATGATTAGCCATGTTCTTTGGGAGAAAAAGTCAAAATCTGCCCTCTGCTTAAATCTCCTTCTTCCAAATATTCCTTATGTAGGTTTGCATAGAATGTGCTGTATCATGAGCTGCAGTCCTACTGCAATCACAGCAGTTACATTTAATTCATCATCCTTGAAACTGACACAGTTCTAGTGATAAGTATGAAAAAAGTGCTTTTTTCTTCTCCAAGGAAAGTATGTACTCTCAAAGCTTGCAGTAAAACTAGAAAGATTCTTTTTTAATCACAATGTTTTACTCTTTCAGAAGGAATAATAATAATTAAGAAAAAAGAATCAAGAGACATTTTTTTCTACTCTCACATCAGCCTCAGTGACCAAGAACAAGGTGATGCAGGGATACACTGCTGCCTCTTCGGCCTTCCTGAGAAATTAAAAACTGTTTGCCGAGCTGGGTGACTGCAATCCATTTTTATTTCTTCTCTTCTCCTTTCCATCTTAAAACAAAAACATTGACAATTTGTAGTTTTCCGTATGTCCAGATGTATCACTTGCAGGCCAGAGTCAGGCTGGCTAATGTCATCCATCCCGCTCTCTCATACACTGCAGTTTGTCAGTACTGTTCTGTTCGCTTCTCATCCCTGTCCTCTTTATTCTGCAATATTTTCACACTACACCATGAAAACCCTGACTCTTGGATTATGATGTCCAGGATATGATGCCAGTAGCTAAGAATTTTTTTTTCTCTTTCAGCAACAAGCTCAAGATCTTTTTTTGCTGAATTTTAGGCACATCACACTTGCTGTCCAATAAGGATAACCAAGAGTGCTCATTAAATCTGTTTTTTTGTAAGTTAATGCCTTGAGGCTTGAACTCAAGTCGAAGTCTGAAGTCCTCTACATGAAAGTAGCTTTAATGACAAACTTTTGCTAAAGAGCACAAAACCCCCAATCAGGGTGACCTAGCAGCCAACATTTTGAGTAACAACTACAGAGAAACACCAGATGACCAAAACAAAACATAGGAAAAGATAAGCTGCACATATTAGCATATTACTAAGAATAAACGCTAAATATGTTTTTTTTCTGGAGCAGAAGTAATGCTGTGGCTAGGATCTAACAAAAGCTGATGCTTAAATGAAAAATTCTGGAATCAGTTCAAACTAAAAATGTCCTATCAAACTGACCGCAACTAGAAAAGCTCAAGCCTTGATTCAGGACCAAAGGTTAGGAAAGAGTGAAGTGTTAACAGGAAGTTCAGTGCTTTTAAGGTGTTATACTTTCCAAGAAAGGTGAGTTTCCAGTGTAGCGGAGTCTGGCAAATTCCCTGACACTCTTGCATGTGTGCAAGAGAGCAACACTGCTGAACTGTGGAAAGGAGAAAAAGAACTGCTCTCTGCCAGCTGTGGTCTGATGAAGTTCCTTCCCAGCTAAACTTATTACTGCTGTTGTTATACTCCACTGAAATTAGCTATACTATAAGAAAAGATGTCCTCTCTTGGCCTGTACAAATTTTGTTCTTGTGTCTGCTCAAAACCAGGTTAGCCTCTAAGGCTTTGGTATAAGGGTTTTCTATTTGCCCCTTTTAAAGGTGGTGTTAGCTATAAAATAGAGGCCAGCTCTGAGAGCAGGAAGTCTCTTATACTAATGGAAACTGTCCCAAGCAACATTTTCCATTTCAAAAGCTGAAATTCCCAAGGAAAAAAAAAGGCAACTGAAACTTTGCTGCACAACAAAAAGAATCCTTCAGAAAAGATCCCTTATATAGAGCAGAAGAGGTTATATCCTCTTTTTTCCATGAATGAATATTAGAATAGAAAAGGTCTGACTGGTTTAGTTTGTGTCAGTAAGAATGACAAAAACAGAAAAGGAACTCTGCAGTCTTGCTAGTTCCTACAGTTTCATTCCAATTCCTATGATATTTCACTCCCCCGACCCTACCCCTACCAGCATCTTCATGAGAATCTCCTGGGGCCTGTCTTTTGATGATCATGTTTTGGACTTCATGGTTACACAAAGTCTTGGGATTAGAAGGAAGAGCACAGTAAAATCTCTTTGAAATCACAAGATATATTAAAAGAACTCATGATCTCTGTATTCTTCAGGTGAAAATTCTGTATCCATCAGTTGAACTAGAAAAAAAAATACATACAATGAACTCTGCAGGACTGGGACTACAGCCAAGCTGGATCCAAAAATGGCACTAAAAGATAAATTAGAATAGAAAATTTCTTTTCTCTGAACCACTTCTGGCTACCATTTTTATACCCTGTAAGGAAAATAAGTGAAGAAAATTATTCACTCCTCATCTAGAGCCAAACCATAAATATTTCAGTATTTGCTAGCTATATTTAAATATGGGGGGGAAAAAAAAAATCTGTCTCCCTTCATCCCACTCCCAACCAGTTTGCTGCTAGAATACACACAGTACATTATTAATATGTTAGATATAACTAACAGGTTAAGTCCTTCCCCAGCCTGATAAAGCTTAGCAGAGTTATTTAGTAACTAGTGGAGAGACACAGAGAACAAAAAGTAACACACACAGAAAACAATGTTGCTGTTTTTTTTTCCCCCACAACAAATTTTCAGTTAAATTACTACATCAAATTGCAAAATCTTCTTAAAGGAGTCATCAAAATATGGCCCAAACAAGCTAAAAAGTAAGCTAATTAAAAAGTAAATGTACAAAAAGCAAAAGGTATGAAAATTTCAGTAGTAATGTGGTTATCAGTACCTGCTAGCCACGTGACAAAACCCTAAAATAAGCATTTTCTTTCCTGAGACAGGCAGTAGTTTGGCTGGCTCCTATCTGAGGCTCAGTTTCTAACTGAAGAGCAAGTTATTTGGATGCTGCATATAAAAAGTGTCTCAACTATCCTATTTACTGACATTCACATGTAATCAGTGGTTTTCTCTGCTTGTCTCCTCATTCATTCTTAGCTTTCTAATTATAACATTGCACGTTTTACTGAAATGCAAGTCCTGATATAAAAAATTAATTCATGAATGCAATTCAAATCCTCATTTAGCATTACAAATATATTTAATATTCAAGCCACAATCCGCTATGGGCCCTATTAGACAGCAAAACAGGAACCATTCCGTGCACAAATAATGTTCCATTTATCTAAGTCATTCAGATGGCACCTTCATTTTAGAACAGGGAGCACACTGCAAAGGATCATAATTTCTCTTACTATTTTGTTTTTCATGTTTCAATTACCAGTTCACTTGGAATATTCTTTGAAAGATTATAAACCAGTGTCTGTGAAAAACTGTGGAGATAAGCCTGCTCATTTCTCTATATATTTTTGAGAGCTGGGATTCCTCTCAGCTGCCCTTTAAGTGAATGTTTTCGTCTGCTCTCTCCTAAGATGGCCAATAAACAGGGACTCCTTGTAGAGAAGATCTGAGAGATCTCACCGAGACTTCTCCTCAGTTCCTTGTGGATAGACTACTACCAGCATCCTCTGTGTGCTACACAAATTTCTGGCACTGATACATGCCTCCAAACCACAAGCATTGAACTCAAGCTGGGAAGCCAACAGAGAATTAATTTTGAACTTCTCCCTGCCACACCAAATAGAGATGCCACATGCATGCAGCTGGACCGCACACTTAACACTCAGTGCCCCGTCAAAAGGATTGCACTTGTAACTTTTGTAATCACCTGAGGAAATGCCATGAAGAGAGAACCTGCAGCAACCCCATACATGTGTCTCTGTAAAGCAGAAATTCATGTTTACGCAGTCCTTCCGCTCTCTTTGTCCTGTAGGCTACAGACAATCTCCTCGAGAAAACATTTACAGCTGTGATTTGCCTCCAGCCCCTTTCAGGCATGATACCTCTCCCATTAGTCAACTCCAATATCCAGGCAATCTTATATAACCTGCAAATTATAATTCCACCAACTAGAAGTGTTTTAGCATTCAATATCCTGTGTCAGCTACAGAGATTTAAAAAGTTTTATTTTTAAGAACAGTCATCTGCTTCTTTTTTTTGTAAAGAAATGAGTATGTGTGAGAGCATTAAAAATGCAGTTTTCCATTATGTTTGCCACAGGCAATATTTCTCAATTTGTGCAAGTGAAAAGGAAAAGTAGCCTATTAGTTGTTAGAAGAGCTGAGCCTTTCCCCTGTAGGTTTTCATGTGATTTACCATACAACACAAATGTATGCAAATTAGCCAGGTAAATGCAGAATTAGTTATTAATATTCTTCTCACAGTGTAGATTGAAAAAAAGTTACAAATTTGCATAAACGGTACAACTGAAAAAGTCAGCTAGAATTTAATGAATCAATGAAAAACTCCTTTGTGTGCATACATAAAGTAAGACCCATACCTAAGGACGGTGAAGGGGTCTTCAAACTTATTAATTAAAAGAGAGGCTACCTGAAAGGATTTACAGATTATTTTCTCCTTGTGAGTGTTAAAATCTAAAATTAAAAACAGATAAATTGCAGTCCTATGGAAATCCCTGCCTTCACCAATCCTTGAGTTTAATTTAAGAAAAAGGTCTTTGCCTGTCTGTTCTTTCATTCCAACGTACTAGCAAGAGTTTTGTTCTGACAGTATAAACATGACTCCAGCCTGGGAAAATTTAAATATTGAACATCCATAACATCCAATGTCCATGACTTACTCATTCTTCAGACCTAATGATCAAACACACTTCCAGCGTCAGTTGTGTACCTTTGACTATTGCCAACCATCTTGTCTACCATCTCTCTGTATTTAGTCATCGCTAAGATGAGATCAAAAAGAAATATCACAGAGAAAGTTAAACACTCAGAAATCTCAAGCCACCAGAGAGAGAATCTCACCTAGAAATGAACTTGATCTAGGACTGCCAACAACCCTTGAAAACTAAGAAAAATTACCTAGTCAGGAAAATAAATAAACAAACAAACAAAGAGATGCAAGGTCACAGCTAATACTGCCTATGGCTTAATATATGCAAAAGTACTACGGATATTAGACTTTACAAATGAAATTTTGAAATTCAGAGTATTACAAGGGTACGTAATACAAGTGCTTTACTCCTGCATTCTCAACTACATCTATATAAAGTGAAGCTAAAAGCAATCAAGTCCTGTTTCTGTACTCATATCTGTGTATGTATCTGCATATACATGGAGGGATATTCTGCACTTCATACAAAATATAAATCACAAAGTGCACAGCAATGGAGAAAAAGACCTGGTAAAAGCTGTGTGCACAACAAACATTATGAAATATTACTTTTATTTTCTAATGTCTTATAATTAATTTACACTACCTTTGCACTAGTGTAAAAATACTGGATTATTATATCATAAATGACTGTATCTTTCAGATGCCCTAAAAATAGCCAGGTAAATGGATATGACCTGTCAGACAAATGCTGTTTTAGTGAGTTCTTGGAAGAAAGTAATACATAGTCAGATGCTCAATCAACTGTCCCACTGCAACTGCTTGGCCAAGAACTGTATAGCTTTTTCTTAATCCACTGCAGTTTATACATCTGTTGAAGGCTGCACAGACTGAAAGTAGACTTCATATCAAAGCCATAGAAAGGAAATCAAATCCAACATGAAAAGAGGTATGAACCATGAATTTCCAGTTTAATTAAGACAGTATTAATATTCTGGTTTAAATTAAGCCATTTGACCAGTACTTCTTCTGTTAGGGGAGTCAGCATGGTCTGGCCCTTGGTCTCAAGAAGGACCCTTAGTTGCTCTAGATTTAATGACAAAGAATTCTCTGTCGCTGGCCTGGCTGGTGTACTGGAGTCAGACTTTTTTAGTGCAGAACTTCAAAACACCCCCAAGCCCAGCCTCACACAGCACTGGGCACCTCCAGATGTGAGCAGAAGCTGAGGGCTCACAGAAGGCAGACAGAACCACTTTGGATCCAGTCCAAAGGTTTATTATAGTCATGTTATTATCTGTCCTCCCAAGTTGCCGAGTCCCGTTGAGTTCAAGAAAACACAAAATCACCTCAATGCAGTGCAGCCTGTACCCTTCACACCTTCAGAAGAACAACAAAGCAGACACTCAGCTGTAAAAAAAACCAAACCTGTCTGAGCTGTTCCTCTGAACCAAACCCTGAAACAACACAAGAAACTAGCTCAGTTGTGCTTTGCAAAGACTTTCTTTTTGTCATTACAGTAGGAACAGTTACGTTTTTTTTATGAAGTGGGGCAAAGCTGTCATCTAACTGCAGTCTGAGCTTCCCAGAAAATCTGTCTCGCCGCTGCGGTGTTTCTTCTCATTAAAAAACAAACAAAGCTCAGCTGGAAATAAATGAAAGGCATATCCTACTTTGAATGGACTTTTAGTTGCACATAGCTCCTGTGAAATATAAGGAGGTATAGATGAAGAATAGATCATATGGTTGCTCACACATTAAATATTTTCAGGCCTTTCTCTCCTATAAGAAAGTTCCTCTTTCATAAATGCAAACTCTATTACATACCGTAAAGTAAGGGCTAACATTTCCACACTAGCACAATATAAATGACTGATGTCATACTTTTCTATTGCAACAAACTAACACTATTATTAACTAGAATGAAATAAAAACCTCAGATCTCATTACTGTTTTCAATGGCATTAACAAAAACAAATACAGTTATTGTACAACATTAAGACTGTATTAGAGTAAATTGCTAATAAAACAAGTTAATACTATCAAGTAGAGCACTTAGAGAAAAATATATCCTCCTCGTACTTTTCATAAGCACTTTTGTACTTTGATTTTCCCTTGGTATCACTAGAAATAAAACGTTTTTCTTCAAGCAGGCTATCCATTTTGCTAATTTCCATCTCTAAGAACTAGACATAAGTAAATCCTTTGAAGAGACATTATAGTCTTGTTGGTAATGACCTTCTCTTTTTGATCTTTAAAGCAACATGTTCACCCGCATGGAATTTGTGGGTATTGTATCATGTTACTAAACCTCATATGCTTTAATGGACTTCATATTACCTCTGTCTAGCTTTACCACTGCTGACACTGTAATTAAAGCTGAGAGGAGCATTCCATTCTACTCCATTTTCATGGGCTTGCCACTATCTTTAAAATATTTAGAAACATTCTAGCTTCCCGTGTTATGCTTGTAAACTCTGTCAGTTTATAAAAATAAAGAAGTAATTATGAATGTTGTATTGTGCTAGGAGTGTGACAAGTACATGCACATGAAAAGTTACTTCTGCTGACTCACCTAACCAAATCAACAAAATTCTTTGTTTATGTCTCTCTTGTGGAGGGAGAGATAGGGGGAGACGTAAATACAGGAGGACATCTACAAGAAGCTGCCTTAGGCTCAAGGAAAATTTGGAATAAAGCACAGACTGTGGGTTGTATTTTGCTGTTACTTAAAATGAAGGCAAACAGTGAGAATAATACACGTTTGAACGTGTCTGAGTGCACATGCATGTCCGAAAGTATGCAAATGGACTGCTTAGAGAGAATACCGTTGCTCAACATATTTCTGAAGGCCCTCTCCTGTTGGCAAAGATCTAACAGCAGCTTAGCATAGCTTTTACAAAAAAAAATGCCTTTGTGCGCAGTTAGCTTTTACACAGATAAACCCAAATTTGAGCAGGATGAAAAACAGACATGAAGCAGAAAAGGTGAAATTTGTAAAATATATAATAGTCCACTGTAACTCCAGCCTGTTTCTGTCAAATAAAGATTCTCAGGACAGAGACCTTCTGTTTCATTATACCTGCTACAACGGGGTCCCAGGCTGTGACTGAGTAGAGAACAAATAACAGATGCCAGCACTGTATTAATAACAGTCCATCTTTATCAGGTGAATTCCCAGTTTGTTCAAGTCCTGCAGAGGTACTATTGAACCTTCAATCACTCTGTGATAAGTGTCAGAAATTTTCCTCCCAGTCCTTAGAAAGATTTCCTTAGCCCTTTGGCTTGTCACCTTCACCATGAAAAATTCTGGAACACATTAAGCTGAAGTTTTCTCTTTAACTGAAACTTGGCCAGTGTATCAGGCTATAGAGCTGTATTTGAGCTTCTAGCTCCCTGCTTCTTTCTTTCACCTGTCTAGTTTGTGCTTATTGCCACAGGTCACACTCATTCTTTGAATTCCATATTTGAAAAAAGCCAACCTATGTGAGTGCTGCTTCAGCCTCATCAAGGAGAGCTGCTGCCTCATCAGGAATTTGATGCGTCTCACCTATACCAGAAAAGGCCTGTAGACTGCCATAACTATGACTGTGGGAAAGCTTGAAACACCCACGGGATAGCTAACCTTTCATTTTACTCTGCCATAAATCATTCCTTCTGTGCTATTTTTTTTTAATTAGTATATACCACAGAATGTTTAGCCCTATTTCCAGTGATCATTCCCAGCTGAACTCAAAATTAGATATATATGTGTAAATTCTTCCATAACTGGGACTCAAAAGTCCAGGTGGCTTGGAAACCAGTTCCTAAAAGCAGTGAGTACCTCATCAGACTGTTAAGCTATACAGGTTCTTCCTGAGCTTCTCTTTTCCTGAATGTTGTAACAATTGTTCTCTCAGAATAGAAGTATTTCTCCATCACTTTTCCAGAAAAGGCCCTGTTTGACACGAATAATCTTCCCAAGTAGATTCTCGTCTCTATTTTTCACCCAATATTTTCCAATCACAGCAAGTACCTCCCCACTGCAAGCTTGCTCCTCTATTCTATACTTGTTAAAGAGCTAAGAACTTGCATGTCAAGTTGTGAGCAGCTTCTAATGGTGCCTCCCATGTGTACAGATACAGAAAACAGTATGGGATAACACAAAACCACTTACCTTACACCTCCTTGCTGACACATATTTCACTTCAAAAGAGGTGGACAAAACCTCCACCAAATTAACTTCTCTCAACCACACAGTATCCATCACTGCTTCATTTAAATGCCTCTAACCTAATACTGTGTCTCCACACCTCTCCTGGTAAATGCTTCAAGCCTGATCACACCAGAGCAATCCTGTCAGTGAAAAGCACAATGTCCATCCCACATCCTGTAACCAGGAGGATCTACTTACACCTGTTATCTCAGTCCCTGGCTAATCCATACCAGAAACATCTGCACTGTATGTAGTTCTGGCACCTGCACAGAGCTGCATGCTGGTGTGCATCAGGTGCATCTTTCCGTCACATTCAAAAGTGGGTTGAGTGTACTGAGTTTCTCCACAGAAGCCTGGATACAGGCAGTCCCATTTACTTTAGCCAGGAAAAGAGCCACTGGAAATGCACATATTTTCTCCTTCAGTTACTGTAGCAAAATGTGCAGTGTTCAAAAAAACTTCCAGCCAAACATAAAAAAAAAGTCTGAGACCAAATACCTCACTTCGGGGTGTGGGGAAGCATCAGATCTGCAAATATGTGTGTGCCACACATACCTTCTGCTTGCCCATCCCACTCTCATAGCTGCCACAGGTACCATCCACCCGGAAGCATAGGGCATGCAGGGTCCAGCACACCCCTGTCAGATTTCCAGACAGGACAACAGAAAACCTGCATCCATTTTGTGCCCTCTTTCTGAGGCTGCACAGCCAAAGCCAGTGACACAGAAGGATCCTTCCCGTTCGTTGTTCCTAGTTAATGTTTAAGATCTCTGTAAACTTCCAGTTCACCTTCTAAGGGTCACTGGATAATCTGTTCTTTAGCCAAGTAAGAGTGCTTGTGGTACACTCCTGCATTTTTCTGTTCTCCCCTTGTGAAATATCCTGTGGAGACAAGAATATTTTTTTTCTTGAATCAAGCTTGATATTTTTTTGAAAGCCCATGAGGTGCATAATCAAAGCTGGCACCGGAGCATCCTAATTACGAAACCCAGCAAGGAACTTTTGCACACATTTTGTGGACTTCAGACTTCCCATTTACAGAACTTTCTTGCTGAGAAAGACAAGATCATGAAAAAAGTTCAGGAAACAGAACCCAGACTGGCTGTAAATGATTTTTCACTTCTGCCTTTTAACACTAAGATCAAAAAAAGAAAAATTGACCCTGTATTTGTAACATGTCACTCCATTTTTGTTTGAGAAAACATCCTGAACTCCTCAGCAGAAGGACTTAAACAGGGGGAAGGAGGAGGGAGATCAAGGTTTATGTTTTTGTTTTGCTTTATTCAGAAGAACATGCATCTTGAAACAGAGCTGTGGAAAAAAGCAGGTCTGAAGCACTATCAGTGCTGGCTGCTTTCTGCTGAGCTGAAGTGACCATTTTCAGACCCTTTCAATCTGTGGAGAAAAGATCATTACCATTCTACTCCAGGGAAGTCAGTCCTCCTGCAAGTGAGCTCCTTTGTTATGAATATGGAACAGATGGAACCAAATCTATCTGCTCTGTAGGAACAAAAACACTTACAACCTAGCTCTCTCTATTAAAGACTCTACTTAGCTCCTTTATACCACTGGCTTTCTGTGCACTGCTGTGAGGTTTTGACTTTATAGAAAAAGGCACTTAATAAAAGCAATAGTTCTTACTCTTAAACCAAAAGCGGCCTAAGAACTGCAGAAGATGAATGCAGAGTTTAACCCACATGGCTCCTTGGAGATATGCAAATATTCAATTACTTTTTTTAATGCTAGAGAAAAGATTTTTTTTTTGAGGAGGAGGATGAGGAAAAATAGCCATATGTTGCAAAGACTGCATCAATGGCAGTGAAGCACATAGATGATAATATGCTACTCACTCTAATGAAGGTTGAAGCTGACTATGTTATTGCAGGAAGGAACATGGATTTGTTTTCTAATCATGTCAGCATGGATCAAGATGACACTCCTCTAAAAAGTCTGTATCAGTCTTTCAAAAATTGACTTTTGGTAGGAGACAAAAAAAAAATGAAATTAGGTCCTTTCCATGAATAAAAAGAAGATGTAATGCATCAATTTATTCACAAATATTGCATCTTGCAGTGCCTATTTCCTAGGACTTTAACAGAAGCTGCATCAATATTACACCAATTAACTTTGCAAATTGAAAATATGCATAAACTGTAGTTGAAACCAATAGATGTACTTATTGACTCTGCTCATTTGCAGCAGAGAAAAGCAGGAACATGTAGAGAATGTCACATCTCTTACTATCAGAATAATAGTGAATGTTTATTCCTAGCCACGCATGTACCCATATACACAGACATTGTTTATATCAACTTCTCACAAAAACCCATACAGCAGAAGTCAGCAGCCTTCTTTACTTACTATTTAATATGTTAATACATTTACCGTCTGGCTGCCTTTTCAGATGTAATTGAAAAAAGGATTTCTGTGGCAGGATGCTTTGATTCTGACTAAATCAAGTCTTCAGGCAAATCTCCCCCTGCCAGCGAAAGCACAGCTTGCCTGAAGTCGTAACCTTTGTTGGCGGAAGGGAACTGGCCTTGAAACAGATCATGAAGCAGATGTTTTATGCCAAATCAGAGTCTAGGGATACACAGGCTACTGCAAATAAAACTCTTCTCCAGTCTGTACAATCATTTCAATTCCCTGCAGTGTGAAATATGAACTTCCCAACAAATGGCCAGTGCTCTATACAGCATAGCAGGAAAACAAGTGCCACAGCTGCACCAAGGCCTGGAAAGCTCCTTCATTAGGTCTGCCTTTCAGCCCAGGCCTAAGCAGCGACATGTGGGAGCCACCTCCAATGAAAGGTGATGGTGTTTGTAGAGACAAGTCTCCACCAGCTCGAATTACAGGAATGCTGTGCATTTGCTTGGGAGAAAAGGAGGTTCATACGGCTGTATCCACAGGTCACCTTCACTAGCAGCTCATAATGAAGGTGTTCTTTAATTATTTTTCTTTAAAATTTTCCCACCTCCCTCAGACATGACTGCTGATAAAATACCACACTATGAGTTCACAAAAAATAAAATAAAACAAAATAAAATAAAACAGAATGAAATCCCAACAGCTTAATGTGAGGTGTATGACACACAACAAAAAGCCTGACAGGAAAACCCACTGTGGAGCACCTTTGTACCAAGGGAGGCCAGTCCACAGGCCCTGCTGCCACCGCCTCTGGTGGCACCTGACCAAAGGCAAAGACAACCCAGTGCTCCAGCTCCCTGTTCGTTTCCCCATCTAGACTGCTTCCGTCCGATTAAAGCATTAACTGTCCAGAGACACACACTTGCTCTTGAGAGATAGCTGTTTAAAATGCTAGTTAAACGTAAAAGATACGTGATGCTTTCAAGTCAGTTTCCATCAAAATCAACACTAAATCACTCTTTCATGTGTTTCTAAGCTAACAGTTGCACTTTGTGTTAAAAGGAAGGAACAGCCAACAATACCAGACTATCTTAGTTCGTGATTACGGGAGAGCAGAACTCAGGCTTGAGTTGATAAGAATATTGTATTTTCTTTAAAAAAAAAAAAAAAAAAAGGTAAAACACAAACACACTCTTCAAAACAACCTACTGACAGGATATCCGGATGTTTACAATCCACAACAGAGATCACATACTCAGAAAAACTCAGTGCTTCATGTGCAAAGCATTTTGGAAATCTGGCCAACTATTTGGATACCTAAGTGACAGCTAAGTACTTCTAAAATTATGACTCTAATTGGGAATGCTAAGCACTTCTGACATATGGCCTGTAATACACAACCTGTTTATTTTACCTCCTTTTGGACTGGGATCAAGGCAGAACAGGACTGAAGAAACATATGTGCAATTTTCAAACAGTAAATTACATATATTGTATCTACTCTGGTTGGTTTTTTTGTTTGTTTGTTTTTCATTTTTGAAAATGTGTATGTTCAGGTGCATTTCAGGTCAGTCCCTTAAAGCCTAAATAAAGATTCCATTCAAATGCAGATGTACTGAAATCAATGTCATTTTCACTGACTGTTAGGTCAAAAAAGATCACAATGATCAAGTAATCTGTGTTCACAGTTGTCACAATCTTTTTCAGAAGTCCAGTTAAAGTGGATCAAATGAATCATTTTTAGCATTCAATGTACACACAGCTTCAATTTACATTTCAAATCCAAAACAAAACATCAGTGGCTTATTTATGTCTATAAAATATATATATATATGTTTCTTTATGAAATGGCACAGGAAAAGAAGTTACTTCTACTATCTTTTTTCACCTCTCACAGAAAGTTATTATTTCAGGGTCTTCCTTCTTCAGCCTAATGTACAGTAGCTAAAGAGCTAGGGCAATTTCATGGGACTTTCTGTTGCTGTTTTATGTGTGTGTGGTTTTCAGTGCTGACTTCTTCACAGAATGTACATGTGTTTGTAATTTCACCTGATGTTTATAAGGGTGCAGTACAGATTAACATGTACATATTAGCACACAGGATACCATATGCTGTTCACAAGCACTTCATGGAATGGCATGCACCCTTGTGAAACTCCAGCTGTTCTCACACAAGTACCAAAAGCATAATTTTAATTCACATTTCTATAGCACAATGTTCCTCATCCTCATAGTCGATATAATTCCCGAAGTTTTCCCTTTTCTGCCTGCCACTTAAGTCTCATATCAAAATTCTCCAGAACCATATTTTTATTTTTCATTCAAGATATTTTCTAGTTTACTAAAATGAAAAAGACCTGGGCAGAAACATCTTTTCTCAGACAGGCTACCATATTAAAAAAAAGCTCTCCCTAGACAGCTATTTATAAGGGCTTTTCCCAAATTAACTGTTGATGTACATCCATTAGACCTGTGTAAAGACCTAGAAGATGTTCGGTAATTTGGACAGAAATAATGTGATTTTTTTCTGATAAGAAGCTGCAGCTGGTGTGGCTGGGCAGAGAGTAGTTCAAAGGTCTGTGAGTGCACAGCACCCTCAAATCAACCCTCACAGCAAATGTGGACGGTTCCACAGAATTATGTGCCAAGTAACTGCAAAGCTACTGGAAAAGGCATTATCCTCCCTCCGTTAAGAAGGCAGCAAGAATATGGAACGACACATAGTTTGGGAAACTCCAGTGAAAATGAACATTTTATATTTTGCATCCAAAGGATTTTGGTTGCAAACCAAAACGCTTCTTTTCTAAAAAGCTCACATATTTCCTCGTGGAGGCTGGAGCAGATTTGTAGAGAATGGCTCCGTCTGCCATTTTCTTCAATAGCAAAGATTTCAGTGGGAATGTATCTCGTCTAATGCACATCCATTTACCAGGGAGAAGAGGAAGGGAACTATGCACAGCAGGGAAGGAAAGTTAAAGGGACAATAGTTGCATCTCTACCCTGAGCAGCATAGCAAGCAGTTCCCTCTCTCAGCTAAGATTGAATTTATCTCTAACCTCATTTTCATTTTGAAAAGAGTTGGCGACATGTAGTGCTAGTAGCACAGTTATGCTGCATCGAGGACAAGAAAGAATAATTTGGCAGCTCAGCCCCTGAGCAGAGTGATAATCTACTGAGAGTATAATACAATGCTCAGGAGGTACTTCACTGGCAATTTATATTACAAGTATTCAACTTTTCAGTGGAGTTAAAATTATTTACGTTTTTAATTTGACAAAATTATCTTTTTTTATAACCACAATAGCTAAAACCTTTAACACAAAAAGATTGTTTTTAATCAAATATATAAATCATATATCAATATATAACTTTTTATTATTATTATTATATAATCTGTATACATATGCATATATAAGATCATACAATCCGTATACACACAGTTGCTAAAAAATAGATGAGAAATACAGGAAAAAGGGTCAGTAAGTCAAGAAGTAGACACTGCTGCAAACATTTTGGTTTTCTTGAAAGAACAGTACTTCCAAACTAACACTTGGCCTTAGGAAAAGAAAAATAGCAATAGATTCTTCACTAAATAGACTTACTGCAAGTTTCGCATATGCTTATACAAGCCACGGATCTCATCAAGTCCTCAGACCCCACTAGATACATCAACTGCCCCATATTAATTTTGGGGGAAGGAGGGAGCACATTAAACTCTATCTCACAGGAATTTCAAAATCTCAGCGAGACAGAATTGCCCCTGCTGAAATCTTTAAAGTTTGATGCTGAACAGAAGCCTTCTCTATTACTGTTTGAGTATTAGACATAGTAAGTTTCTGGGGGGAATAAAACTACCTCTACTGATTTTATCATGCCCTTTTCTTGTGAAATATTTCACTGAAAATAATTGGAACCTAATGATGCTTCAGAGGAGTCTCTATTCAAGCAAAAGAAATAATAGGAAGGAATGTTATGTTTGAGACCACACTTTTTTCACAGGATCCTTAGACATCCAATGGGAACTGTCAGAGCCACCAATCAATTATTTTTCTAATCTCTCTGTAATGAGTTTTTTTCTCTTTCAGCCCTTGTTTGTCTCCTTTGTAGCAAACTTGTGTTTTGATTTCCTTCATTTTCTACCACCTTGAAATGCAAAAGTGGAAGAAAAAAGGGAACTAGCCATAGTAGAATAAAATACAGCACGTCTGTTCTTTAATTCGTTGGAATCTGATAAACTCAAAAAGTAGTATGCTAGGAAATTGATTTTGTCTGTACAAAACACGTGAAAGTGTGAAGGTCATACTGGCAGTTTGCCCTGCAATGCTTTTAAACCCTGCAATATTCATTTTGACCTCTTTCTTATCATTCTAGTCATTTCTTCACACCCTGCACTGAGTTCAGGGACTGCTCCTACGGTATTCCACAGGACTACTTGCAGATGCACAGAATATTAAATGGTCACTTAGACTATTTTTTCCTGGAGATCTAAACAGGGCACATGAAACCATCTTGAGGAAATTAAATGCACCGAGTAGGCAAGGAAAGAAGGAAGCATGAAGACAAAATGAACTAAAAAGTGCTAGAATGGCAGTAAGATGGCCATCTCACTTACCTTATTGGATATTTGGACTTGCCAGAAAATTAAGAAATGTGGGTCTGGTTTGGTTTTTAACCTAATTCAGCTTTGTTGATTAACCTGTTTCTACTCTTAAAATGAATTACACTATCTTGTGTCTCCACTGTATAATTTTATCAAGTAGGTGACAAATCATGCTGGCAGTGACGGTCTGCAGTGAAGTGGAATGTATAGTAAAATACGGTTTTCCTCAAATGAATTGCCGAAACCGTTAATCTTTATCTAAATGCCCATAATAACTGTTTTGTTCTGCATGGCAGTTGGGAGAAAAAAATGTCTTCCAGAGAGCACTTTGGCAGCCAATCTGCTTGTTAATAAAACCTAGAGAAACATTTGTGATTAATATAAATTACTAATTCCACTTTTAATGCCTAAACGTGACAGTGACTAATTTACACAGTTTCGCTTGAGCTGCCACTGAGTATTTCAAGTGGGACTGTGAACAGAATGCTATTGGACTGGCAAATGCAACAAAACTACCACAGGTGCAGGGCTACAGATGAGGAACCCTATCTCTGGCAACCATTTCTAACCATGCTGGCTGATTCCTCTGCTTGGGCTGGTGGAGGGGGGGAGGGTCAAGAGTGAAAGCTACCTAACACCCTGTCATTATAAGTTGGAAGAGGTACATTTTGTACAGACATGGGAGCTGCTTGCAATAAACTGTGAGGCTATGAGGCAGCTGTTGCTTCTGCTACCTAGTCATCAGAATTTTGTTAATGCTGCAACGAGAGATACCTAAAATGCTTCCAATTTAAGTTTGAAGCTCAGTACTGCAGCAAAGAGCGTGGGCTGGAAGGTGGGCACTCTGCAGCATGTTGCCAAGTAGCTGTCATGCAGACACTTAGTTCCTCAGAGGCAGTTTTGTGATTGCATGGATTACTCCAGTGAGATCCAGATACGAGCTGCAGCACTATCAATGGTGAAACAAACAATATCCATACTTTGAGGCTTCAGACAAATAGCCCAACAACTAGTATCTTTTTCTTATAATTGTACTTTAAACGTGTTCTTATACTTGACTGTTCATTTGAAAATCCAAGAACACTATAATTTGCCCCCTTATATTCAAATGCTAACATAACAATTTTAAAAGTCTTGTAAAAAACAAAATATAAGAAAAGAAATTGCTAAACAATAACCTACCCAGCTCATATCTGAAATATACAACACTGTCTTGATCCTCACTGGAACATATATTTATTTCTGAATAAATATACGCTTTACTTCTGCATTTCTCTCTCAGAAACAACCTATCTTCTACTGTGCTCAGGCACTGATGGAGCTCCCTTCACCCTCTTGATGGTGTTTGCAGAAAAGGCCTGAGTCAGATCCCACCTCCATGAAGCATTAATAAGAACTGCATACACAACTCCATGAACCTCATATCTGAGAGAGATCTGGGGAAAAACAAGTTCACGACTCTTCTGCGCATCACCAACCAGCAGCAGAGAGATGTTAATACTAAGCCCTCTTCAAGAGAAGAGGCTGCATTCTTTTACAGTCCCCAGGATGCCAAAGAAAGACACTATGTTTTTTTCAGCCTAAGGCTACTGTAGTTCTGCTCAAGTTCTCTCCAGCAGAAATACATTCACATTTGTACAGATAGCAAGCCCTACTGCAGCTCCTGCTAGGGATCCTGACTTCAGTCCCAGTACTGGGCTGTACGGTATAGAATAGCATAACTGCATAGCTCATAATTGAACATCTTCTGCAAAATGCTGAAAATATTTGAGGGAGTAGTCCCCTTGCAGTTTTTAATGATACAGGCATCACAATATAGGAAAAACACCCAATATTACTAAAAACAGATCTGTCAAAAAACACATAAGAAGATATCCAAGCTCCCATCGTTGCAGTATCTCCATCTACAACTCTTAAAACAGCAAGTTAAGCCACTCAGCTGTATTTTTCCCTGAACACATTTTGAACACCACTAGGACTGAATTGTCAGGGCTCTCTAAATTGATTAATATACTGCCATTCTGATTACCCTTCAAATAATTAAGATCATTTCACCCCCAGAAGATCAGCAACAGTAACGTTATTCCCCATATCCATCATCAGGAGTCTGGTTACTTTTGTGCACAGAGGTATGGCACGAGTGAGATTCCAATACACCCTCAAGCTATTCTTAATTCTCTAAAGCAGTACTGTATCTAGCTCGCTATACCACTTGATTCTTTAAATATTAAATATCCATGATGTAAAGGGGAAGCCAGGGAGATTTGAGAGGCACTAAAAATCTCATTTGGCCAATTATGTAGATCCCAGGACAATCTACTACTATCCTGAGGGAAAGTGGAAACATTTGGAAGTCTGAAAAGANAAATCCATGCATTTCCGAAAAATCTGTTTAAAAAAAAAAAAAGAAAAAAATTTATAAGAATCTTTGGACAGAACAGTATTAACTGCACGTCGCCATTTTGAGCCAGAGGCTTGTCCACCTTGTCTGAAAAGTTTTCATTACTGGGCAATAAAAAGAAAAAAATCATTGAGAATTCTAAAACATTCTCCTGTTTTAAAGCTTACAGCTTCCTCTAATATCAGCATGATAGGTAGTTTAGAAACAAATTTGCTTTGTTAAAATCCAAATATTTATGAAAACATGTACTTCACTGCTGAATATTAACTTATGAAACAAAGACCATCAGACAATTGTTCAGCATGTGCAAGCATTTGTTCATTGAGGGAGCTTGGTTTTGTTCTGTCGGTTGCAGGCACTCACATACTCAATTTGTATCATGACATACAGACACTATGAGCAGAGAAAGTGCTGCCTTGCTGCGTTAGTGTGAGGAACAGGAAGACTAACATGCTGATGACATGGAGGCAATGAAGTACAACACTGTTAGTCCAAATGTCACTGGTACGTTATTTCCATTTCTGTTGGCATCTGCTCCATGTTACAAAACGCATACTTCCAATACAACAGCTCATTAAACAGGTTTCAGTTTGCTCAGAAATCAAATTAGAACAGTTACAGCATTATAAGTCCTCAGATAATTATTAATAATACTCTCCACTTCTATGAGTTCTTTCATCCAAGGAATCTACATGCTTCACCTTATTAATCTCATAACATCATAGTGAAGTACCACTGCAAAAGAGCCTCACCCACCACTGAAGTGCAGCCACCTCTGAGACGTGAAGTTGTAACTATTGAACATCAAAACTGATTTAAAGCAAGGAATGATGAATGGTCCACCTGCACAAAGGAATGAAAGGGCTGCAAGCAACTCATTCAATTGTACTTCCAGCAGAACACTGGATTTGCATACTCAGAGGAAGCTGCAATGGGATTTTCACAAGAACTGCAAATGTTGAAAATTACTGTAATCCATGGACACCAGCACGGAACATTTAGTGACCATTTCCTCCAAGGCAAGTGGGTCACATACAGCTTTATCAAGTTCCTAATGCTTCTTGGAGGTCTTTTATCCAGTGTCTAATCAATCTATCTTCTTAACCTTTGTTATTTGATAATCACATAACAACGTTCAATACCTGCCTTATTTTCCTATGAAATTAACTGGCCTTTTTCCAGCAAATTAGATGAAAAGGTAAAAAGAACAGAGGAAAAAAACACCCTTCCCTCACCCTTTCTGTTTGTGGGCACTCCCTCATTCTTCTAAAGTCCAATATCAGTATTTCTGCAGAAAGCAAAGCAAGTCACTGGTCTTCTTACAGGGGTTAAGACCTTATAAAATATGCTCATGAGACAGCTTTCAAAACTACAAATGTATGGTATATCCTCTCCTCTTTTATATTTCTGCTGCTATGAGGATCTTAACAGCACTTGAATTTTCGAAGCACATGAATCCAAATCATCTTTCAACTTGTTATCTGAAAGACATTCATTCCCTTTGAAAAACTCAAACAATGGAGACCAGCACTTCTGTGGGTTCTCTCTTCATTTTCTTATACGGATTTCTCCCGAGTCCCAAATTATTCAACAGCTTTTAACGCTCCCTTTGAGGATTTTAACAACACTACGAACGTCAAAATCTATTAGACTCTGGTGATTGTTTCTGCTTTCTTTTTAGCAGGACCAGCACTTAATTTTTCTGATGCTTTCTAACAGAAACCAGTCCTTTAATCTACACACTAGGCTAAGCATGAATTCCCTTCTAAAGGTCACCTTCCTTGTCTGTCTAATGTTATCACACAGAAATATTTTTTAAAGTACACATTTATCAAACCCTTTCAATTGCTTTGATTTTATTCAGAACATCTTGAGTGATTCTGGTAAACCAGCTATCAAAGCAGGATTTGTAGCATAGTGGCACGTCTGAGCCCACTGCTGTCAAAGTAGCATCAGTGTTTACGCTGATCAGATCTTGACTGAAAGGCTAATGCAGGACACCCTAATATACAATGTTTTCCCTAAAGAAAAGTGCAATTAACACATTAAAAATGTTTGTAAATCCTTTAGCATCCCTTAGTAACATTCTTTAGTTAACCTTCATATTTTATCTTCTGGTGCAAACTGGGATGTTTGGAGAGAGACTTCCAAAAGGGATCTTCTGACCTCGTGTCTTCAAAAAGAAATGAAAAAAATGCACAGCATTACCTGCATTAACTAGTACCTGTGGAATTGAAGACAGATGGCCTTTTTTAACTCACTGAAAGACAAATCCAGTCTTCACTTCGAAAGCAACCTATCTGCTACTTGAGTCAACATTGCCACTAGTAGAAACAATTTTCAATACAAGCTTAGCCTAAGGAGTTAACTACAGTGACTCTGCTGCCCCCCAATATAAGCTGAGTACAGCAGGCCAAGACTTATCATTTCTCTACTCATTTCACTAGAGCTCACACAAATCAGCACTTTCTAAAGCTAAAGTCCAAAGTTTGCCCCAAGCCAAATCTTAGACTGACTGAGTCCTAGGACTAACAAAGTCAAGGGGTAAAAAATATCCTAAACCAGCCTTCTTACAGCCTATATTTTACTGATATGAGGAACAACAACAACAAAAATACAAAAACAAAACAAAACTAAAAGAACAACAACAACAAGCACACACATACACACTCACCAATTAGGGGCTTTTTCTTACAATTTGGGGCAACTTTTCATATAATTCCAGACTGTACTGAGCTGAAAAAGCAAAATAATCTGTTTTCATGTATGGATACCCTACTTTGTCCATGGGTATTGGTCAAAAACCCAAATAAAGATTTAGCCAAGGACTTTGTAAGACAACTAGCACTGGAAATCTACAAATGACCACCTGCCCTAACAATTACATAAACATGGGTGCTTGCAAGACATGTCCAATGTTTATTGTGGCTACAAACAGAAGAACAGAAACGCCCAGTAATAAAGTATTGCCATTAAAATAGAAACTAAATTCTCATCCACAACTGAAAAGATGCTCTGAAGAAGAATCAGTATTAGCTGCATCAGTGAACATCAAGGAGCTATTCCTCTTCACATAAAAGCAGCTTTAAAATCAGGCTGACAGTGTGTTCACATTCATGTTGGTAAATGCACAGATAAAATGTCCACTTTCTTTCTCTGAATTTCCAAAACGGTATAAATTGCCATTTAAGCCAAGGTCAATTGGCTGGTTAAGAGATTTGACTTTACTGGAATGACAGCTTACAGAGAAATTGTATATTCTAAATCTGGATGGAAAAAAAAAAAAGTGTGTTAATATTATTAGTCAACTTTTACTATCCTACCCCTGCGGGGATAGAGTAACAAAAGTAACCCCTGACTTCCTGGTAAGTAAACTAATCATCATGCCTAGTCACCTATGGCATCTATTGGATTGATTCTAATATTCTCCAGACTGCGACACTGGTTTCCTTACATTATTTCATTTTTCCAGAAGGAATTTCGCCACGTAAGTCAAATTCAAAACTTGAGAAAAACTACACTTATGTTCTCAGACAGCATCTCCTATTAGCAGACATACAGACAGCAGTATAAACTGGTTCTGAAAAAGCAGGATTTCCTGGTCCATATCAGGGTGAAAAAAAAAAAAGAGAGGGAAGTGTGTTGGGGGATGATGACTTACATTTACCTTTTTTGATAGGACAATATTACAGTTCATGGCCTTCTGTTTTGTGTACCCATTACATCAAACTACATGTGTAGTTTCTGGTAGAACGTGTTCTACCAGAAGGATACCAAAATCAAATAACCATCTTACAGTGAGTTGTTCTTCTTCATGAAGAACACTGACACCCACTGATACTAAGATAGTGCTCAAGCAAGAACAGTTAGCACTACGCACCTGTTTAATATCACTCTTTCAGCACATGAAAAATACCAAGAAACCTTGCTAGCACACAATAGTTTAAAGATTTCTCTGTAGTGTTCTCCCAAACAGCATTACAGGCAATTCAACCTTGTCTCTACAAAGTCTCTAAATTCTTGCTATATCCAAACCAACCCTAAAAAAGTACAGCCAAGCTGGCAATCTGGGAAGCTACTCCAGGTCATAGAAAGTTTTTGTTAAGTGTGTGTTAATTCCCATAAAAACTGGCCAGTGCCTTTCCTATGCTAACTCCTGTTTTGCATAGGTATGTGTATAGTTCCTCCCTCTGAGTTAGATTTCTAAACTTTGTCCATAATTCTTCATTAATAACCCGAAATCCCTACCATGACCACCACTACCACCAAACAATGATAGTCCCATATCCTCCTCCATCTCCAGGAATTCAGAGGTGAGGCCACCTGGAGAAAGTATCTCAGTACAGATTCTACCAGAAACATTTCAGGTGGAAAGGAAAGAATAGGAGCTATGCAACTTGATGGCAAGAAATTTAAACTATGCTCACAGCTTTGAGACAAAAAAGTGTGTAACATTAACCTGGCCATGAAACACAGAGTTGCACACAACAGAGAAACCGCTACAGGACTTTAGGACAAACTGAAGGAAAAATAATAGAGCAAATAAACACTAAATGCTTAAACATGCACACTCAAAACATGACAGAAGGGGGAAGAGAGAAAAAAGTGAAAGTTCAACTTAAAAGTCATTGGAGACTGCTACTGCCTCAAGAGTTCAACCACAGACTCTATTACTATTAACTAACTACTTAATTAACAGGCAAAGGTAAGCCAGAAAGAAGTGGAGGTATTATAAACATTTTTTTCCTTCATATGTTCTCGGCCACAGAAGCCTCCAGAGGCATGCAGATGGTTGCAGTGAGATGGTCCAACTACCTGGCAGCTGTTTATGAAAAATGACAGCAGTACTCAAACAGTCCCACAGTTTTTGGAACATGGTGAGGACACCTTCCAGTCACAGAGCTAGAACAGAAGAGAAACAATTTTACATTTGAAATTCTGAAAATTCTCTTCTGGACAAGAAGCTAAGACCATCAAGATGGAATGTCATTTGAATAACAGCACTCAGGAAAGAAGAGTCAAAAATTTCAGGATAAGAAGGAATTCATGCAGAAGAACAAGGACAATGGGGAATAAAGACAAATTTTAAGAAAATCAAGGGACAAGGTAAAAGCAGGTTCCCCACAAATATATTTTATGGGGAAAAGAAACACAGGAGAGATGGATGTTATTTAAAACAACTGTATTTAAAACTCTAACTGCAACTTTACAAATTCAATTTCTTAATTTAATCACAAATTTAAGAACCATACGAAATTATTTTTAACCATAATTAAATTCAAATCATAAGAGTACACTAGCCTGCCATGGTCAGGAGCAGTATGGTTACAACAAATACTTCCTGAACTGTCATACAAACGTATGACAACAGAGAAAAAGTGACAATGACACGTGATTAAAGGTGATACAAAGAAATAGCGTTAAGTATTTTGAAATAAAATCGGAAAGACACATGCATGACATAAAACCAGAAAGAAACACTAACTAGAATGTTACACAGATAAACCACAGGTAAGACAACAACATTTTTAAAAGATGAAAGGAGCTATATTCCTCAGGAAGTGTGAAGAAAGAACCACTTAAAGTATATTCAGGTAAGTTACATGTAAAGCCTGTTAACAGCTAGCAAAATCCTTCAAGATTCTGCAGGGAAGAGGAGAGCAGCAGGACTGTGAAGAACAACAAACCCATCTGGCCTCTCCAGGAAAAAAGTGTAAGTATATACAAATAACAATAGTCACAATGATCAAATGACTAAGTAGTACACGTAAAATCTTGGAGGATAAGATGATAAAAACAGCATGGATTTGTTAAAAATAAACCACATCAAATACTGAATTCTTTGATGGAATAACTGGACTGATGGCAAAGAGGAAAGCAAATGCTATAGCTTAATATCAGTACAACTCCTGACACTATGCCTATGATACATTACTCTCAAGAAGAGATCAATGTGGCCTAGCTTAAATCAAGAGAGGAGCTTGGTTTGGAAATTGCTGTCAGGATTCTGCATTAACCAGTACCAGTCTGGTTCTAGCTGTGTCTTCATCTTTTGATTTCATCAGCTCTGACTGTATATTTGCCAAACTATTACTGGTACTTTATTCCATATATACTACCTTAATAAAAATAAAACAACCATAACTAATGAAAATGATACCCTCATTTTGAATTATATAATATCATACATTTCATGATTTTTTCCCCCTTCCTTGCTTTTATGTTCATCTTCCCTTGCACGGTACCCCACCTTAACTTGCAAACCCAAACTTCTTTTCCCTTCCAAAGGGCATTAAAATCACAGTTATACTACTAAGTATTTAGCTTCTGCTTTCCCTGTATTTCAATTACTTCTGTTTCAGTAGTAATACTATTTTGTCTGTTTTCAGATTAATATACAATATCCTTAGACAACTGCCTGCTAAGAACGATGCAAAAACTGAGACTTTGGGTCATGATTTATTATTTACTTTCTCCAGCCCCCACTACGTACTCCTCAACTAAATTGATTGTTTTCAAATTATTAAATTTCCTGAAAATAATGGAACGAAGAGACATAAATCACATTCTTAAAAGATAAAGTGAGAAGATTTTCCAAAAGCACCAAACAGACAGTAACGAAGTTAAATACCTAACCAACCACTCAATATTTTTGTATTCCCTGAGGTCTAGACTACATGACATATTTTGCCTCCTTAAACAGAATATAGCAGGCTATATGGTCTGTCTTCCCGTCATGCAAAGAGGGCAAAGGATTAAGATCTGCTGAGGAAAGGAAACCTTCCCTGGCTGAGCAGTGACTTCCTTACCATGCAAATACAGAGAGGTTGCAAAGGCAGTCTCCATAGCCTGCACTACAGCCTGCTGCCAATTTTGAGGAGGAAATACGGAACAATGTTTCACCACCTTGTTTCTTCAGCACAGACCAGGAACAAAATACACCAGGATGGACAACTCTCCCAAGAGAAGCTTTGCCTTTAATTGTTGCTGTGCTCCCTGCAACTGCTGCATTACCAACCTTGTTACTGTCCCCAGTAGACCAAAGACTGAAGGGGGAAAATAGACAACAGGAGGAAAAATGCCTTTATGTCTCTGAAACATAGCTAAGAAATTAATTTTACTGAATATCAGGCCAATAAGCCACTAGTAAATGACCACCTCTTTACGGCTAATTTTTTGCTATTTTACCTTTCATTAAAAAAATAATTCCATCTAAACTCAGTTGAATATCATAAAGATCTTCATATTTTAAAGCACTTTGAAACAATCATTTTGAAGGGAGCCCTTGACAGTTAAATGAGTCAGTTAAATGAATGTTATAGAAGATACATAATGATTTTTAGTGAAATATTGAATTTAACCAGAAATGAGGAAAACCAGGCATAAGCACCCTGGGTGTATTTGAACAATAACATCTTACTTGAGAATTCAATGGATTTTGTATACTCTAACAATGAAGCTATTAGCTAGATAGACCAGACTGAGATTTCTCTTTTTTTTTTCCCCTTCACTTTCTTGTTTGGTTTTAACCTTTATTAAACTTTTCTGCATCTTTTTTTAAAATTTAGAAAACCAATAAGGATTTTTTTTTTTTTTTATGCTTGCAGGTACTGGTGTCATTGCTGTTGTGCTACAGTTTATCATAACCACATGATGGTAAGGAGATTTTATTGCTTAGATTTAGCAATGCCTGCTTGTTTTAATGATGATGATAAGGAACTGAATTAAAAACAAACAAACAAACCAACCCACAAAATCCAGTGTTCACAGGGGGTCTAATATCAGAGTTTCAAGCAACACAGAAATCCTGTTTATGTTAATGGGAAGTTTTTGTGTGTGATGTGAGTAAGACTAGGCACAGACAGTACAGATTTATTTAACCCAGAACGTTATCCCTATAACGCTCATTTCTTTATTTGCCACAAGATCTGAAACGGCATCAGGGTTTTACATGATTTCTCATCACCATATTGAAAACCATCACCATACTTAAAATTTTAAGCAATATTACTGTTGGCTATTATTATTATTATTATTATTGTGCTTCAGCACAAGAACAAGGCACTGTTCTTCTGCTGCTGAACTGCCACCCATTAGACGATTTTATTTGCTGGAAGAAAAAGGAACGAATTGAAAACAGTCCACTAGGAATGCATTTCCCTGTAGATTTAGAAAGGAAAAGAGAAATCTCAATGCTGAACAAATGAGGCTGAAAAACAGGGATCATACATACTGAGTTTCTCTGGTGAAATGAGGTGGAAGGTCTGTTTCACAGTAGAAAGACTAACTATACATATGAAGACAATATTTATTGGGATCTACAGTCTGTCTAAAGCTTTTGACTCTCTAGCTGAACACTAAAAACTACAAAAAAAAATATTGTTGAAGCAGTCAAAGCTTGTTAGGAAGTGGAAGGTTCATGTTAAAAGAAATTAATGAAATGAGATCTTTGTTGGAGGATCACCCAAACAAGACAGATGCAGCAGTGACAACTGCATGGGAGGGTCAGGGAACTGGTCCGCTCAGCCCATCAGGCTTAGAGCTCTCCTGTGCCTCCCCAGGTTCCCAGCACCTGGCAAGGGTGTAGGAGCAGGCTGCGAGCGCTAGGCACTGGCACACCTTGGGGCAAGGGCCAACAGCATCATCTGCTTCCATAGCACCCCACCTGCTCCATGCTAGCAGAAACCGCTGCTGTGAGAACATGGGGGGATGAAAAGGAAGGGAGCAAAAAGCATCCCTTGGCTTGAAACTATGAGCGTTTGCCACAGGAAATTACAACTTCAAATACTGCTGGACTACTGACATCAGCAGGTACACCACTCATAATGGACACAGACCGCAGTCTCCTTGGATGATGAACTGCACAGAGACAAGAATACTTAATCTGAGTAAATAAGAAAATCCAGGAATTTCACACACAAAGAATTAACTGTTTTTCCTCGTATCTGAGGAGAGCTTCCACCCTTCCCTTCTTGACTCCTCCACTTCAGTGTGTTGCAATAAGCATAGCAGCGCATTTCGCTTTAAAAGCCAGCCACAGTTCAGTGAACAGGCTGACACGTTATTTCATGCGAGAAAAGAAGTTGTGATTTAATCTCATTTCCACTAGCTAGGTTCCTAGCTAATGTATTTGGGGATAGTTAAGCCTGTGTTCACTGTAAAACATCTGCATTATGTACAGTTTGGCCCTCTGCATTTCCACAGAGCATAGGTGAAAAATTAGCTAGGTTTCTTGCACTTGCTAGGCAACAATGGTAAATCTCCATATACTCACAGATGTAGAAATACTCCCGGCCTGGCCTGAATTCAAACCCTAGTGAGAAGGGTGTGAAGAGCTGGAATTTTTCTGAGAACTTCAGCGGACCATTCGGGGAGTGTGGACGATTGCACTCCCACCTCTTGAACCCTTTGGAGGTGTGATCGCAGGAGCTGTAGCCATCAAAGTTCACCATGTACAGAACATAGCGTTCGGTCTTATCTTCTGGCACTGAATCTTCATAATGAGGGCAGAACACATCCAGGTAGTCATTGATGCACACATCGATGTGGTAGTCACCCCGCTGGAATCTGAAATCAAAGAAAGAGTTCAGACATAAGCACAGTTAACGCAGGATGACCTTGTTGCAGGATAATGTTCTCATAAAGGGGGCATCACTAATGGCACTTCATTTTACTCCAGCCATGCACATTTACTCTTAAAACTAACCCTTGAAATTCACCAGAGCTATCAGAGAGTGCTTATGCAGGACTATGATTGTACGACCTTCTGGATAAAGGTTTTGCTCTTTTCTCTAACAAAATTAATCTCTTGCTAATGCACACCAAGTTATAGACCATCTTTCCCTACGGTTTACTGAATAAACAAAGTATCTGCTCTTTATTCATTTATTTTTTATTAAATTGGAGAAAGAAGCTAGAAGAAACAAAGAAGCCAAAACCATACCAGCCTCCCCAGATCAGTGCCTATACAGATGTCCACGTATGCAGAAAAACAGTAACTCAAGCATATCCTCTTCTATGAGTCAGGTAGTAGACCTTTCAACCCCAATGTTGAAAGCTGCCTTGACTATAAGAACTTACAGTTACTGCAAGAGCACAAACAGGTTTACTTTCTTCACGATTAGCAGCAGTTTGTCAAGATGCAAGGAAAAGCCTGCATTTTTACAGATATTTGAAAAGCACTAAAATTCCTTTGCCAGAAGTACATAGTGGAGATGTCGTTCTGCTCAGATAAAAGGATTCTGGGATACAAATTATCAGCTCTCAGCCCAACCTGACAAGTCTGAATGAGTGCCAGCTGATAAACACAGCACAAGGCACCAGCCCAGATGCACATTATTATTATTGCTATTATTGAGGAGTCTTTAGAGGCATGGGATTTTTGTTTTGTTTGGGGTGTGTGTGTGTGTCCTTCTTCCTCCCCTCTACGTTTCACTTACATTACTTCTCTAATGCCTGCCGTAGAATCTGGAAGAAACTGTGGGAACAGATTCACTGCCTCCACAGGAGCTTACACCGTGATGGATTTAATGATTCCATAAAGCAGGTCTGTACGTCTATCAGGCTCCCTGGGGCCGCCAAAGAAGCCAACCACTGACCTGCTCCACGTCAGGCCGACTGGGCTACTTGTAGCTTCTCTCTTTCGTGGCTGCGGTTGTCAAGTGTACCACAGAGCAATAAAAAGGCCATGACAGATTTAACTATAATACTTCTTTTTAGCTGAGGGGCATATTTTAAACACCTGATGGGCTTGAAATCTGCCATCTGGAGCCTTCTATCTAATTTCAGAGAAAAAGCAATGATCTGCTGGCCCTCCAAGGATAAATTCAGAGCAAACTATACCTTTTCATATCCCTACAATAATTTAGCTTCAATAAAATAGCTTTTTAAAGGGAAAAAACTGAACACGCATCAAAGCTTGATATATGTGTATAATTTCAGCCAGTGCACAGACTCACAGTTCCATTCTGAAACAAGGAAAAGTCTTTCTTAATGACAGTTCTTTCAGGAAAATTCACATTTATCTAAATCATTAGTTAAAAATATATTTTTGTACTCCAGTGCTTTCAAAATCTGTCACACAAACAGATACTGTCTTATCACACTTGCAAAAACGTATTGTTTTGAAATAAGTGCCTGTTTTCTATATCAGTTAACTGTACACCATTTCTTACAGGTAATGAAAAGGAATATCTTAAAAGTTATGAATAGGAAAGCCTCATTCTAGCAATGATACCTCTGTTTTTGTTTTGGTTGCATTTTTTTAATTACATTTTTATTTTGATTTTTTAGCTAGCAACTAAACCGGTAATTTTAAAAAAATAAATAAATAATGTGTCCGTATGTCCACACACACTTATTTTAAACATGCAGGTTACTCATTCTCAAGGCTACCTCTCATACACACAATATATGTGCCTTCATAATAATGCCCAGTTATTGTTTTGTGACAGAAACTACATGCTTTCAGAACTAAGACTAAGAACTAGATGTAAGTAATTGTACACATTCAGGATCAGACTGGTCTCTTTAACATTGGATTTTAACAATACAAATAACCTCTTGTGAACTGCTTCTCTAGAATCCCTTTAAGTCAATGGAGAGAAATACAGAATTTGAGTCCAATTCATCTGACCTGTTTAGGCCCGAGGTACACTGGTGCGAGACGGATCACACTCTAGGAGCAGCTATTTCTCTCCTTTAACTAAAATGAGAGCCTAGACAGATATTTCACAGATAGATTCTATACTGTGAATGGTTGAATCTGGAAGGGTGACTCCAGCCACACAATCCATAATATTGGAGATTTTAAGCACAGACAGATAGACAATGGAATTTGTGATCACACCTTAAATCCATTTTAGCAAGGAAATCAAACATGCAATCTGCACCAGTGAGCTGTTCTACCCAGCACTGCAAACAAAGAGCTCATCTGAGGCCCTTTCGGCAAAGTCCCCACCCGTACTCCTGTAAAATAAACAAAACCACAGCACAACCTTCCTCTTTGGTCACTGGTATTTCAGCAGCTTCATTACTATTTCTGCTTCCTCAAGTGCGGAACCAGCTGAGTGTCCCGAATGCTCCAGCCAGCTGGGCCTAAGAGCAAAAAGTAAGCACTGACTGCGGAGCCGACCTGAGGATGAAGTACACAGCTAAGTCCCTTTCATCCTACTGCCCTTCCCTCCCTCTTCACCTCTGCCCTGCTCTGCCAGTACTTTCCCACAGTCATTTGTGGTAGCCAGCGTGCATTTACATTTATACCTCTAAAAAATGATAAAGATGGTGTGTATCTTAAGTGATTTGAACTGGTTGATCTTAGCTGATATTGCTAGCACAGCAGTGAGCCTGCTCCAGGGAAAACATGTACCAAGGTATTTTATTAAGCAGCTCTGAGCGAAGTCTCTTCGCTCCATATAGCAACAGCAATACTGAAAAGAGATTATTAGCCAACTAAGAAGCAGAAAGCAGGTATTTATTTATTTGTCCTCTTGTAATGTCTTAAAGAACTCAGTAATCAAAGACTCAGCATGAGTACTTAGCAGATGTAGAACAAATTCTGTTTCTCCAAAAGAGGCTACAAAATCTGCATTGTGCGTGTTGGAGCGATCAGTGAGACCGTTCCCATTTCTCCAGTTGTGGGGTGGTTTGCTCCTGAAGAGAAATCGGAAAGGCCTCTGACCTGAGGCAAGGGGTGGCCATGGGTAACTCACAGCACAACTCATCAGCTCAGACTCCTCAAGGCTATTATGGGAAAAAAAACTCCAGAAACACATTTCCAAGAATTTTAAACCACATCCAAGAGGAAAACACTTAACATTTACAGCTGAAAGCCTCTTATTAGTAGTGTAAAGTCAGGTATTGGAGTGAAACAAAAGTTCCACTTCAAACGAAAGCATTTATCAGTGTTTAGCCACTTACATATGTTGAAGAGCACAACATGCAAAGTCAAGGTGGAATCTGTTTACAGATATATTTGGAGAGATGACAAGAACAAGAGTTCCTACAGACTGTATTTAAAGCATAATAAATTTATCCGTTTTTCAATTCCCTTTCAACACAGAATGCAAAGCTCACTTTTCAACTTCTCCAGCAGTGCTGACACTCTTTTCCTTTCCTCAGTTAGATTTTCATCTTGTCCTGGGAGACCCTTATTTGGACCCCTGTGCACTCCTGGAACCAGGTGGTAATCAGGATCTTTACAAATCCCACTATGAAGAAGAAACCAATCCGATCTAGATTTTGCATAACAGAATACAATGGTGTGGTAGAAGCCAACCAAAAAGGCTTCCCCAACACTCAGACAGGGTCTGCAAATCTTCTTGCAAATACTGTCATTTGTCTCCCTGTGCATTGCCTCACACATGGCAAAACATAGCTATTCTTCAAACATAATTAACCTTTGTTTTGTGTCAGCTAACATTCAAACAGTGTCTTGGAAACTTGCATAGTACAAGGCTGGCTATTAAGCAGTAGGTCTATAAAAGCTATTTTCAAGACAGAGATAAATAATTAAGTACCTTCTCAACCTAAACATTACCATAACCAACAACCATCGGCTTGCTACGCAAAACTTGAGCTCAAGTGCCACTGCACAAATGTCCAGGTATTCACGATGCAAAGAAAGAAATTCATGGTATTTTTAACTGCAGAACTGTAAGACTAGCAAAACATTTTCCAAGTAATTTTATCTTCCATATTCTGTTTATCCATTAATACAAGTGAAAGTACACAGTCTGTATGCATACTCCTCTTCATAATTTGAAGTTCTGAAGCATATGTGGCCCATTTTGAATTTAATAGCTTTGCTGGTCACTGAAACAAGTGACGATTTATTTAAATGGATATTTAGGATGCCACAACAGTTCTGTTTGTTGGGTTTTGTTTCTTTCTTCCTTTCTTTCTTGGAATAAACACTATAAAAAAATCCACTTTAAAAACAGCACAAATAACACTAATTGCCCATTATCATTTAGATAAAAAATTGCAATAGCTTCTGCTTTTTGCTTCCCATACAAATCTTATTAGTTATATTCTATCATCCTTCCTGTAAAATCGACATGCCAGATGCTCTACTTCAAGATAAGTGTACTGGAAAATTTTCCTTTTACTATGTCAACCTTTCTTTATTTTGAGCCTGTTCTATCAAATGCATGCAGCAAGGCTTCATTGTGAACCAGAAAAGACTTCAAATAACTGCTTTAACTACAAATTATGAAATTCTGGTCTTCAAGTCTGGCATCAGAAATGATCAGATGCAAATGGCCCTGATTCTGCTGCCTGGAACACCAATACACAAAGGACACTGCCACAGCTGAATGCCGTATACCAGTTGCCCTGCTCTCAAATGATAATCTAAAATGCAAAGCAACATCAACAAAATTCAGTGAATAGATTTATTCTTCACAAACTATAATTAGCCATAGTTTTCAGAGCACAGCAAAAAGATACTTATTCCATTTCCAAAAGAAAGAGAAGGCTTCTGTAAGCAGCACATGTGCACACCCCTGCAACTGCTGGTCACTTAGCTCCTCCTTTTTACTGTCATGGCCACTAAGCCAATTTTAACTAAATTTGAGGAGACAGAGAAGTCTCAGAGATAAGTACATTCCTACAAGCATCATGAAAATAGCATCCAGGTGAGAAGATCCTGTAAGTGTCCCAAAAAAGGCTGAACCGCCATCAAACGTAAGACAACAGAAACATTTCTCACAAGTGCGCTAGCCACAGGAAAAGCTTTAACTGGAAAAATACTGAAATACATTGAAAATTCAGTTTATTTCTGTTAGCTAGTTATAAAACCATTTCATTAATTTATTAATAACAGAAATACGAATATAAAGTAGGTATTATGTATATACAATGCAGAGATGGGTATAAAGCAGGTATATGTATACGCAATAATACACAAAACACAAACATTTTCCGCAAAACATTAATGTCCTTTGAAAGGACAACATTTTAATTGCTCTTGGGATGCGATGATGTCACTTATTTACCAGCCCACACTACTGAGTTCACTGACATTTTTTGCCTCTGTTTAGGGTGGCAAGCATAGCTCGTTACACCATCCCAAACTCTACTCACACACTGTGACTATAACACAGCAGGGTAACTTGTGCCTCGTTATGCTTTGTTCTTTTAGACAGCCCAAGCCCTCTCATTTCAACTAACTTAAAGCTGCTACGTGTGATGGGGGAAATCTTGTGGCTGTTAATTATCTGAGGGGTTGTGGGATTAAGTGCACCATTTTACTGCAGATAATTTTAAAGATGCTATTTCTGTAGTATGCAAAAATAACCTCTTTAATGCTTTTCTGCTCTTTTTGCTGGCTTTGTCACAACATTTAATAAACTCTGTTCCCATAGCTCTGCTGACATCAACAATGATTCTGATGCACAAACAATGAAGTAATCAAAGAGCTATTTTAATTTTAGCTCTATTCTAACCAAAAGAAAATTCAACGTTTTCCAGATGCTAAGAGAAGTGGGTTTGCTAACCAGTGACATTTTAGATCTCTAGCAGGATATTACCACCCTGAGCAAGCAAGCAAACAAACAAAAAAGCAAACAACAACAACAAAAAACCACAACTATTATGAAGAAGCCGTCTATGATCTCTTGGTCCTTAGGTTACAGTTTCACAAGTTAAGACAAGCTCAAAACACTGTGCGAAGAGACTCTGTAGGAAGTGAAACACTGATAAAACAAAAGAGAAACAACTAATCAAGGCTGTTGTTCAAAAAAACAGTATTCAAAAATTATGCCTAGACAAGACTGCAAGTTAAGTACACAATGCAGAAAGAAACTTATTCTCTTGTCATTAAGTTCTCTATTCAATTACCATTTATTGGAGTAATTAAACACTGGGAAAGGATGCCAGGCTAATTGTTAGATTATGATAATTACCCAGCTTTGCTGTGCTACAGCTGATCAAAATAAGATGTGGTCACACGCACTCAGCTAAAGCTCCTCTGCAATCATTGGGCTTCCATGGGAAACTTATTACTATAATAAGGCCACTTATTACTAGTTCATTATCAATCAGGCAGAGAAACTTATTATTTGCAACCTTCGTTTTACTTTCCCACCCACTCTGCCGGAACAAGTCTCCCAAAAGGCTGCACCCAGGTCTTTGCTTTTGGCTGGCTCCTTTCCATCACAATTACACAGCTGAGCAGAATCAGGCTCCTGCACTTGACAGACTTCATCAGACTTCCAATTACTGTTTCACAGCCAGCCGCAAAAGCCTATCATATTTCTTGAAAGAGCTGAGTGATCTCCCTGAGTTTCACTCCACATGTATCTGTTAGAGATTTACCTTCCCCTTTCATTTTTGCTATGTCCATCCCCTGTCTGGGTGATTTTCACACTGCTTGGATTGGACCAAAAACAAACACCCAAAACAAACATAGATTAGAAAGAACAGAATTGCGTTAAGCTGGGCTTCATGAGAAAAGCATCGTTACTACATGCCTTGCTTCCCCACAGAATCTCATGCCCTTGCCCCTTCTTATCAGCCAACAGTACAAGAGAGACATTGTGTTTTCTAATTGGGAAGGCTAGTTTTCTTCCTTGCTAAATAACAGGACTCTGATCAGTTGCCATCCTATCTGGTACTTCCTACTGCCTATTTAAATGAGACAAGTGACCCACAATAGGGAACAGACACGGGAAGAAACATGAGACAAATCAGCTCCAACTAGCATTTAGGTTTTTAAAGTAAAGAACTTGTTAAGCACTGGGTAGCTTTGAAGAATCAACGAATATTTGGCCAACACAGAAGAAATTCACCAAAAAATACCAAGCTCATGATAATTATTTTTATTCTGCGCTGATGCAAAAGCTAGACCTTTTGAAATGTCAGAACCATCAACCCCTGCACAGCCAATTGATACAACAGACCAAGGTTTACAGCATCGGTAAGGTAAGGTAAGTGTTCGAGATGCACTTTCTGGAACTTCATTTCTCTCATGGACAGCTATCCTGTAGCTGACCACTTAGAACCTTTCAATTGTCATAACTTCCAGAACCAGGAAACCTCCTCAAAACTAGCATGGTAAAAGTTTCTGAAAAAAGGAAATATATATTTTATATGTATATAAAATATCCATTTTTTTTAATGAAACCTGATTGTTGAAAACTTCCTAATGTGCCTTGACTGAAATACATCCTCTGCAAAAAGAAGAAAGCCTACATCTGGAAGGAGAAGGTTTCTATCAGCAGAATCATGGCAAAAAGATTGCAAAATGCAAGAGAAAAGCAGTAGGTTTGAATGGGAAATGGATACATGCTATTTAAATTTAAGAGTTCTTCAAATGACATGTGTTAATTTCACAAGAAAGACTTGAAATGCTTTGTTTTCTGATTCTAGTGTTGAACAAAAACTGTGGTTGCGTCATAAGTTGCCAATGGCATCGAATTTAAAAGTACAGACCCACTTTTATTTACTTTTTATTCTTTAAAAGCTCTTTAAGGAATAAATTGTGCAAAAATGTGTTTACTCCACTTACTGTTAATAATTTCCTCCTTATGCTCATAACTGCGTTTATTTGTACAGCTGGGTCCTATATTGACTTTTTATAGCTGGCACTGCGGAAAGATATATGTTCAGCGATAATGCAAACATTAAAAAATAGAAACTAATTGCTCTTCCCTGAGTAGATATGAAGGAGGGGGGAAATAAACAAATCAACATTTATTTCCCACCTATAAATCTGAGAGTACTCCAGAGATTCTCAACTACTGCAACACCCTCACCCACTTAACTTCCCATCATTCTGCACCTCCTAATCGATGAGCTGGGCATTTTTCATTCTGTTTATTAAAACTGTTTCCTCAGACTCTGCATTTGTAAAAGACTCTTGTTGAAAGCTGGCACATACAACTTTCGCCTGATCCCTCAGAAATTCTGTTTTGCTGCAACTTCTGAAGCAAAGGTTGGGGGCTTCAGTGGCATAGTCATGCCGTGGATGGTAAGAGTGGCAAGGGGTACAAGCATGTCACAGCACTGATCCCAAGGAGGTCAGGATCTCATTCTCAGCTGTCCCAGCCTTGATAGCTTTAATCCCCACGACTACAGACTGTACCTGGCTATTGATTTTCCATTGCTGAGGGCATTTAACTTGCTGAGATGGATGAAGAGAGAAGGAGGGAGGGGAGGGCAAAGGAAGAGTTATTATTCTGTCAAAGGCATCACTTAGACTTACAGGATAAAATTCAGTGCTGAAGACCCAAGTAACATAATCTGAAGGGTACCACACCCAAGCAGACTAAAGGCAGCCCGAGATTTGTATTTGGAGGCTCTATCCACACTGAGTACAAAACATCTGGGGTGATGCCAGTCTCTTTGTTAAGTTGATTTACGGACACAAGCTCATTGCTAGTGTTCACATTAATTCTACCCTGTAATACTACTCTGGAGTTCACCAGTAACATTTATCCCACTTTATCGCAGGTGGAATGAGGAGATCTGGTAATTACTACCCACATATTTCTAAATGTGGTCATCAATACCATCCACACATGACTCTCCATTTGTCTACTTTAGACACTAACATCACCCAAGGTATCAGTTTCATCTTTTATTCCATGCGCATGATTGAAAATACAGAACCTACCTCAACTACCTCTGCCCAATACCAGAAAAACTGTAGGTTGCTGATTCATAAGCAAATTCACCTTTTTCAAGGAAGCAAGAAAATCTTACCTTATGTCTGCTGCACTAACACACACTTTTTGAGCCGACAGTCTTGGGAGAAAATAACTTATTCCGAGCTTAAATTATTAAAAAACAAAACAAATAGAATAGGTATGAGTACTACCAAAGAGTCCAGACCGGAGCTTTCTAACAACATGTGTTGACCATGTGTCTAACCCAGAAGACACAGTCTATCAGCCTTGATGGAATGTGATTCTGTGACCGGTATTTGCTAACCCTGCCTGAGGCATGTGCTGACATCTATTAATGGATATGGAGAACAATGCCCTATCTGCAGAAAGGTCTTGCTTCTCACACTCACAAAATGAAAGAAAAGAACACTTGCACAACAAGCATGTTGACCTGCATGCTGAATGACAGAGAGTAACTGCAGTCTGCTTCCACGAGGAAGTGTGCATAACACAAGTCAGCTTTGCAAATTTATTTTCCTACTAACACATTAAAAGCAGATTGCAGAGTGATGGCTAACTCACATAAACTGAAATCTCCACCTTTTCAATGCTCCTAGGGAAAAAATGCTGTACCAATTTGCACCAGTAAATACACGGGTTGTATTTGAGAATATTTTTGATAAAAGTGCATACCCGTTGCATACACACCTACAATTGCTTTTGCATTAGAAATGCTTTCTGCCAACATTAAGATATACCTGTTCAACAAAATTAATTTCAAATGTTTTGTGACCTGCTTAGAATTTGAAGTCTCAGACACCCTAATAACTTGTAACTGGTAAAATCTGGCCCTTCATTCCACAGTATGAGAGTGTATAAAATGAACTTAACCCCCAAACGTTTCACAGTATTTGTATGTTTAATACAGTGTGTATGTTTTAATAAGCTATAGTCAAAATTCCACATCCTCTAGATAAAAGGAATGGATCCAGATGAAATATAAAACATCCTGAGCAAAATGTGGAGACAAAAATCACATAACAGAACAAACAGACTCAGAAACATAACAAGAAGTTCCAGTATCAAACCACAACTTGCCGCAAATGTGAATAACCTATATATTCAAACACATTCTCAAAAGCTATTTGAACTTGTTTAGGTAAAAAAAAAAAAAAAAAAATTAGAAAGGCTAACAAGTACATAAATACATTTGCAGACAATTTGCTATCAGGAAGGTGGACTTCAGTCAATGAATTTAATTCTTGCTACACAATTGCCTTGTATTTATTTAAGAGACTCAGTGGAGAAATATTTTCTTTACTGACTTTGAAACAGCATTTTACAGAAAGTTCTACAGAGAAATTTAATAATTTAACTTTCTTCCTGTTACCCTTGCATATTAGTCTCTCTCTTACACATGGCAAACTGTACTTTAAAAGAACAAACAACCAGAGTTTTAGATTACAGATTGCATCAGCACCTAGTAGCACAATAATTACTGTTAGAAATTTTTTTTTCTTTTCAATCCTGTAATTTTTTTCTAAAGACTTACAGCATGTAGAGTACAAAATTTTCCATCAGGTTTAATCTTGCTATACAGTCTCTGAGCAATAGGACTTAAAATGCTTTTCCCCTCCCGAGGAATTTATCTTAAGCTTTGTATGTTGTATGAACAAGATAGGTCCTGATCCAAATGGGTTTCTGTGTTTACAAATATGAGTCAAAAAGCTTTGAACTATAAACTGCCAATCAGTCTGTAAACAATCTAACACATTACAAAGATTACAATCTGATGGGCAACAATTACATTTTTTTAAGTGAATAAGATTAACAAATACAGAAATCAATAGTCTTTTTTTTTTTCTTCATTTCTTCAAGTTATGGAGCTCCCATAACATGGCTCCCATTATGGAAGTTTGGAATGCTTATGTCTTTAAGAGTAATGGAAATAGTTTTTTAATATTTATATATACAGCTCAATTTGTTAAAAGGTGCAAAACCTGTTCATTTACTTTTACATGCATATGTAAAATATTCATTTAATAGAAAAACAGGGATGGGACAGAAAATAAAATGCATCTCTCAGATCAATCAGGAATTTCTGAGAGATAAAGCTGAAGTTATTCTCTTAATTTCCCTATTGTATTTTTCTAAAAGTGATTCCAAATTAATTTAAAACTAATTCCAATCTTCAACCTGTAGTGAAATCTCTTCATTCACAACCGAATGATGACCTTGTCTGAATAAAACATAGTAACTATTTTAGAAGTACAGACACTAGGGTTTAAAATAAGAAGCAGACTATATCGCAGAAATATTAAACCAAAGGTTTCTTTCCATTCCCTCTCTTCTTATTTCCTGCTTATTACACAGACACCACAAAGCACATGTGATAACGAGACTGCACAGGTCTAACAAGAACCATTATTTTCTATTGGAAAGCTTTAGCACTGTTCCAGAGATGCTAAAATGAGTTATTGAGCATATGAACTAATCATTCCTTTCAAAATTATGCTGAATAAAGAAACAAAGTGCATTAAAATAAAATAAAAGAACATAAAATTGTTTACAAAATAGGCATGGCCCATCTGAGATGGAATATTTCCTTCCATTGCCACACGCCTGTTTTCTCCTCTGTTTTTCCACTACATCCAGATGTACCAGATGTATCCAAACCCATACCAATTCAATCCTCAGCTCTTCTGTCCTTGTCCCAGTGGGCCCCTTTCTGCACTCCCCAGCAGTATTTCATCTTTCCACTTGCACCTGATCTAGCATCAATCCCTTATCTCTTCTGCTGCCGTTAGGAGTGCATTCCACTCTCTTTACTCTTCCACTGTACTCTGCTGCCCGCTTTGACTCCCTGCAATACAAGCTGTCTGGCAGAGTGCTGTGCACTAAGTATCTCCACAAACCCTAAAACTCATGAATGAAGTTGTCATAGCTTAAACACATAGCTGGGGCTTGAACACACAAACTGAGGCTTAAGAGATAGCACAGAAAAACTGGACCTATTCCGTGGGCAAAACCCCAGAGCTACGGGGTGTCAGTGTGAAAGCAATGACAGCAGGCATCCTGGGCTTGAGCAGAAGGCCCCATCAAGGTCCCGTCAAGGCCAACAAACAGGTCCCAGCACTGGCCAGTAGAGGATGCCCAGACATAGTCTTGCCTTCCCAGCACATCCCCACAATGGCCACCGATCCTTTACATAGCCAGAGGTTCAGGCTTTTCATGCTTAACAGGAATGATGGATTTTTCTTCATCAGTTGGTCTAAGCATTTTTTGAACCCCCGGAAACTTTGGGAATTCAATGCACTCCATTCTGCGGCACTGAGCCGTACAGCTTAGCTGTCATATGGAAAAGTACCTGCTCCTCTTCATTTTTGAGCCGGACACCTGGCAGTCTCTGCCAGAGATATAATTTATACCATGAATTTCATAGGTACGAAAGTGATCTATAATCTGTGATGTATTGCATTGTGTAGAAGGAAGCGATACAGCTGATTATAAACACGTCTAACCAAGCACGGTCGTGCTTAAACGTTTATCAACTGAGTATTTTCATCTTTGCCACCCGTAACAGTCAGAAGAAAGGGTACACCTTGACAACACCTCAGTGACAAGACTGTTTTTTGGAGATAAATTAATGCCTCAGGAAAAAAAAAATCTTTATTTCTGTAACACTAGTTTGTAATTTTAATCAGAACATTTATGTAAATGAATATGTAAAAAACTGGATTTAAATGGATATCACCAGATCTCCAAAGAGGCTGCCACATAAGACTAGACAAATGAAGGCCTCCTAATTTTCTACAGGCCACAACATAAGTTTAGCTAAGAATAGATTAAAACAGAATACTGACCTCACGATCTATCCTTGCATTTTGTATACACTGACCCAAAACAAAAACAATAAAACTGAAAAGAACTTTATTGCAGCACTTGAAAGATAGCTTAGAGTTATATTGCTCAGCTTGTCCTGCACTCTTAGGGATGCACACTTCATAATCAGTCGGTCATTTCTTTAGGAATGTTCTTCTAATGCTCAAACCCACTCTCTACAGTTCTTCAGAGGTTATCACATCCCAAAGATGTGTTGCAAGATTTCTTACAGTGAAGCAAACGTAATCTAACCTGTTTTAAACCTGCTTTTTCCTACCATATGGCAAGAAACATCTGTAGAACCTGCCATTTCCCTCCCTCAAATTAAAATAATCTTTTCCTAAATCATACCATCCATGCTCCCAGGAGCAAAATGCAGCTTAAGACTATGGCGTTCACCAAATTTGGAGAACACACACTGAATGTCTGGAGGTCATTTGATTTTTTTCCTTAACTTTTCCCTTCATCAATGAAGTGAAAAAAATTCTTTATTATGCACATGAAATATGTCAACTAGAAGATAAATTATGTGATTTAAACATATTATCAATAAGTTTGGATTTATTAAGACAGTACTTTAAGTATAGTGACCTATCTACTTTAGATTTTACATTGAAGAAACAAAGGTTTTTCCTTTAAAAAAGGTTAACATTTCTTTGGGTTACAGAAAGAGATTGTCCAGCAGAAAATGACTGCATTTAGCTAGGCTACTAGATTGTTTTTCATGAGTTGCTGAATCAAGCTGTTTTACTGTTTTTTCCATTTCATCAGTTATTTTGCTTTTCTTTATGATCTAGTTCTGTCAATGATCAAGCATCTTCTGCTTTCAGTGTGTATTCCCCCTTACTCATACCTGGGCATGTAGTAACTCAGATATCTGAATGCATTAAATATATGTTTGGAGATCTTTTATTAGACTCAAGAACAGTCTGGGTAACAGCACACGAATATTCATTCTCTACTTAAACCATAGCTATAACTGTTGTAAAAAATACATTCTGACATCTAAAGTTCCAGAAAGGTTACAGATACGTGACTGTTAAGGCCCTCTGTTCTAATCAGCAGCTCCGTTCAAGCCAGCAGTTAATCTGGCACTTGAACATTAAGCACAGATAAAGCCAAAGGATTCAGGTAAGTAGTTAAACGCTTTCCTGAATTGAGGCCTAACTGTGCAGAAAAGCATTCAACAACGTAGTGAATCTGCATGGACTATATAGTGGTCTAAAATTATTCATTATTAAGCTGATGTCAGAGGAAAACTACCTCAGCCAAAGAAGAATGTGTGAACACAGCATTTTACGATATGAACCATGATAACGAATAAATTCATACTGAGAACCATTCATTATCAATACTATTACAGTAATTCCTCTTATGACTTTCATTTAATTATTCTATCTCCGGGAAACTGAAGTACGGATATCTTAACGCTCAATACTTGACTCTTAATCCACAAACAGAAAGGGTTAAAAAGCTTTTACTTTAATGAGTACTTTTATAGCACAAAAGAAAAAAGACTTACCAGGATTAACATTTTAAATATGGTTCTTTGGTCCATTAGAAGGTCATGACATCACCACTACTATCCCCACACTAAGCGAGATAAAAAACGACCTGAGACTTTATCGATACACTACTATTGATTTTACCAGTAATCTGAACGTAGGTGGCAGCACGTAATTCCTATGTGTTCAAACATTAAAGCTTAATTCACTTCACCCGTGTAATTTTCTTGCTTTTATGTGCTGAGATGACACTCTTGATTAACTACCCAGACAGTAAGAGACTAAATCAGTGGAGACTAATCCACTGGTTAGCTTCAGTTATGTACATGTGTGTTGCATAGAAACATACAATCTGCTCAAGTGTGCGTGCTCTTAACACAGGGGGTATAGAATATCTGTTTTCTTTAACACACTGCAAATGACAAAACTTACATTAAGGATAATTGAAATCTGTTCTTCCTTTCATGAAATCCGTTATTTTAAACTTCTCAACCTGAAACTCGGGAGATGGTTTACAGTGCAGCACAACAGAGAAGATGACTCCTTAATACGTTGAGCTTGATTGGCTAAACATTGTTTCACTCATTTTTATATCCTTAAAAGTATATTTTTTGTCTTCTGAACTGAATATTGACATAGTTGTTTAAAATCTCCGAAGTAAAATCCAAGAATCCCCATTCTGTTTTCTAAGACTACAAAAGTTCAGATCCTGCTCCCAAAATTAAATTCAATCACAATAGTAGCAAGACCACACAGCTAAAATACCAGCCACTTAGCATGCTGAGTTATTCCATCAACAAATTCAGAAAAAGAATCATCATGACATGACTTTTAGAATGGATGAAATTTGGTGTAAAACTCCAAGATTGTCCCAAGAAGCAATTCTTACATTTGATAATAATTGTAGGAATCCATATTCTGAAAAAAGTCTTAGAACTTTTTCATAACTGTGTACCAACTTTTATGCTACCATAATTCTACAAAATTTGCACTATGAGTACCAGCAAGCTTCAAAGAGTGTTAAGGGGAATTGCCTGTTCAATCACCTTCTGTGCTCTACTTTTTCTTTCACCTATAGCAGCTATAAACTGAACATGTCTTTTCTATATGACATACATTGGGCTTGGTTAACTTTTTATCCACACACTGTACAAAAGGAGACTAGAAACTGAAGAAAGAAAAGCATTATTGAGTCATTATGGGTTTTTAAGAACACAGCAGAGAAAGGTTAGGTGACAGCTTGTGAGTTACTTCAGTTATACATGATCTGTAGATAAAAACATCCACCCCCCCAAAGTCCTACTGGATCAAGTTTCACCTTCTGTTGTGCTAAGGCGAACCAGGGAGAAACTGCTTGGTTTCAGCACGTAAATACATGAGATGAATAGGACAAAATCAGACCTAAAAACTATAATATTTAGTTCATTTAGATATCAAGTAGACCACTTGGGTAGATAAACTCCAGCTAAGCAGAACAGCATCAGCTGTGTGCAAAAATTATGAGAAAAACAGAATTAATGACTGGAGCAGACTGCAGGCAGAAGGAGCCTGCTGCCATTTACAAACAGAGGTTCACCACATGTGAACATTTGTTTGCTCTATGTATGAAAATAAACGTTATTTTTAAAATACAGAAACAGACACTTGGAAACATGCACATGGTGTATCAAAATAATGTTTACCATTTTATACTACACACTAGAAGCTTAAACTCTATATTTATCGTCTAACCTGGAAAGTTTTCTCTTTTGAAAGATACCTAATGCCTTCTTATATCTGTGTAATTCAAATAAGCATGCACACAACCAAGCACTTCAATAGAAGAAAAGAGGTCTTAATGACAACAGGTGGAGCAAAACAGGTATTACTCAAATACTTGTTGATGGGATTCAAGAGTGCTCAAGGCCATCTGATGCTTAGGGCCACAAGAGAAATCAGCAGAGACCTAACCTAGCTAATTGTCTCCCTTGATTGTGATGGTTCTGATTAGAAGAATAATCAGCTCTCAGCAGCCCTTAGGCAAAAATGCCAACCAAGGGTGCCTTTTTTTGTTGTTTGTTTGATGAAGATGCACAGCAGAATGAATGCCAGATCACATCATTAACCTACTCTTCCATATACTAAAGGGGTTCCTATACGAACAAAGCCAATAATTCCCTTCATAATTAGCTTGAACATTCTCCTTCTGTCGTTTTGAGATTGCTTTCATGTATAGACTAAAAAAAAATGCTGATCTCCAGATTTTCTTGGAAATGGAAAACCAATCATACTTTGTCACAAAAAAAAAACCTATGAAATTTCAGCAGTTCCTGGATGAGCAAAGGGTTATCTAATGTTATATTAAATTATTAAGAACTGCTGCATACAACACAAATTACTTTGAAATCTTTTGTAGCAGTATTTTGACTGATTTTATCTAAATATGGCCATTCACAATAAAACTTCCATTTTCCTTTATGTAACTGACTACCATCTCCTCCATTTTTTTCAGTACACGATTTATATTCCCAATCATCAGGAAAACGTCAAGCCAGACATACTCGAAACAGATTTCTTACTATGTTTTCTCAGTACTGCTCTGTATTCTGAGACTTTTAGTTTCCTGACTACAGTAATTTCATCCTTCCATTAGTTGCTTACTGCTGGAAAAAAAATGTGAGTATTCCTTTGAATGCAGAGTAATATGTATTGACAATTACATTCCCAGGCTAGTAATTTTAAGAAGCACATCTTGTCAACGCTTTTGCACCATGGTAGATTAGTTGATTTAACGTCTTCCAAAACTGTTAAGCATATCACACACAAAAAGCTTAAAAGCAAAGGAACAAAGGAGCTCAAAACAGTTATTCTTTTCGTAACGATCCAGCTATCATACAGTAAGAAGAGGAAAGGCTTAAGAGCAGCTTTCAGCGCTTAAGCCATGCAAAGAGATCTTTCCATGTGGCTGACTGAAAAAGCAGACCAAAAGCATGTCTCCAAAAGAATTATCTACAGTGCAAAACCAGACAATTCGTAAGAGGAAGCAAAGTCTGAGACAACCAATCTTCTATGTCCTCCCTTTAAGAATGTCCACATTAATAAAACTAAATACCACACCAACAACAAGGTATAAATGTCTGAACAGCAATAAATAAATAATTAATAAAAAAAAATCAGCAGTCACTATGTACACTTGACACCCGAAGGTAATTATATATACAGGAATCCTGACAAAAGCGTTTTCTCCTTCGTCCAGTTTGAGCTATTTGTCTTCCAGAAAGTTCACTGGAAGAATGTGTCAAACTGTCTATTAAAGGGACAACCAAAATATGCAATAAGCACATCCATATTTTAGCCTCTGACCCTTGAAAGCTGGCACATTTTTTAAATTCCTCCTGTCAGGATAAGCTAGAATCAGTTCACTGTGCGTATCTGTGCCCAGACCCGCTCATGCTGCTAATGGGTCTCGTCCAGGGAGAGATCTGCGGGACCCGTACATTCACAGCTGTCAAGTGTGTTGCCGGAAATCATTTAACCAAAGAAGGAATGAGTAAATGTGTGAAAGAGCTTACTGCAGACCTATTTTATAGATCCTCTACATGTCAGGAGACCACACATCTTTGCCAAATAGAAATTTTCTTGAAACAATAACTGTCTCTTTCTCCGGAATGCTGCGCAAGCACTGAGAAAGAAAATAATTTTTTTTTTCAACCCCAGCTGCCTATATTCAGACAAATGAGGACTGAAAAAAAAAATCATCTGTCTCTCCTCAGCTTCATAGTTGGGGCTCACGGTATTTTAAAAACAGAAACTTTTTCAGACGGCGCAGCGTGAGCTGCTCATTTCACCAAGACTGTTAATGAACTGTAAAACCAACATTTTGGTTCAGTTAACATCAGCATCCCTGCTCCCATAACAGATGACCATACTGACTTACTGAAGCAGAACCTCCGATTTTAAGACTTCAGCATGTAAATTTCACCTGCATTGTTTTGTTTTGCTTGTAGGATTTTTAGTCCATTTTTTATGCATATATACACAGGCAGCTCCTATGCCTTACCTTGGTAAACATACATGTATTACACCAACTGCTCTTTTGATACAAAATCCAGTATGGCACTCAACAGTCTGTAATTAAACCAAATAGTTAATTAAATCAACTTTCAATTGCTTTGCTTTTTCCATTTATGAACTTTGTTGATGCCTGCTGGTTGACATTGATGTGATTAACAGCAGCAGTCAAAGACACCATGTTTCCTCCTACAAAGCCTGGCCACAGCCAGAGTCAGCTTCGGGTCTGTTCTTCTGTCTGTCACCTGGTTCCCAGCCTCCTCAGAGATACTGCTGGACTTCTCAAGGGAAACTGTTTGTAGCCCTCTTCTCAACCCCCAAAATTTGTCCCTGTGCTAAAGGCTCCCTCTGCCCCCCAAAAGCAGAGCACAGTCGTAGAAGTACACAGCTACACTACAGACAACAGATGAGCCAGCTGGTCTCAGAACTGCCAAGCTTCCAAGAAGGGCTTGTCTGAACACACAGAGCATGAAGTTGCACCACTTTTGAGGTTCATAACAGTAGCAGCATGCAACCAATGTCTGCTTTAGTTAAAAGACATGTCCCAGACCCTTCAGTACCCATCAAGACTGCAGAAAATTTAAACATCCTCTTGGAACAAATAGTAAAAACCTCAGTGTAAACAAATGTTCATGTGAGCTTAACCAAACCACTGATGACCCAAAAGCAGTTTCACTGCACCCAGTTGACTGCTGGGTCACTCCAGAAGAGCTGCTTTCATCACTGACTTATTACAACTTCAGGAAATAACTTTATGTTTTCGCTCTGTAAATCCCCCTTGTCAGTAACCCTGGGATTTACATCACTGACAAATGGTCTGCAGAGATGGGCTGGATTAGGCAGGCAAGGTTATATTCACCATCTACAAAACTTCTCTCATTTTTGTTTCCAGCCTGCTCCAAAGGATTTTACAGGTCAGCATCAAACATTGTTGTTGACACTCAATCAGCAGAATATCAGCGTAGAGTCCTACTTCTTTGCTGTTTGCAGAAGGGGCTGTGAAATGCTGTGTCTTAACCTTTGGATGGTGACAATAGTTCTACTCTCTCCTCCATTTTGGTCTCAGGCTTTTGATAACTCAAGTCTGTGTTATTTTTCAACCAGCTGGCACTCTCCAGAGCAGAGCTCATTTAACTTAAGCAAAGCTCCCATCAGGAAAAGTGACAGAAGACAGCTTTAAAGGCTCAGCCCCTCTAACTTACCAACTGACAAAGTGCAAGGAAGACTTTCTGCACATCTGCAGACTTTTCAGGAGCCTGAAATGCACTGAGGACGGCACCCCCCAGACACTTTGCACCTGACTACACATTAGACTGAGATCCATCAGCCGAAGAGCACTGTGATGAGATTGTTACTGCAGGAGATCCCTGTTACCCTGTTTTCTTGCCCCCACAAACAAGCAAATTTCTGCACAATGTTAATACACGGAAGGACAAGCTCATCAAAGCATTCTAAGACACTGGAACAGTTGGATTCATTACTAAATGCGTAGAGTTAGACCCTACTGTGACTACCTACATTATTTCCTTAATATTACTCATTCTTGCCTATTGTGGCCTGCAATAAAGAGTTGGCTAGGTAGCCTCCATGATATGAAACAAAGCACAGAGCAGTAGGGTCAGGACCTCAATGATGTGGTCCACTGTTGGCCTAATAACTGATTTCCTGTATGCTGCCCTACCTCAGGGTTTCCGTGGCAAAAACATCAATATTTCACTGTTGAGGGAAAATAACCACTGATGACTGAGTCACTTGCATACTGTGAGGCCACATAAATATCTAATTAGGAAGATGAGATGAACAGTACAGCCAACTTTCACATTTATCTGCTACTCCTGCTATTCCAACACCCAGTTTCGTTTTCTGCAGTGAATTTTGAGCAGCTGCTCAGACAAGAGACCTGCCAATGCCACAACTGGCTTCTGCCACCTGAACTTCACCCAAATCTCTTCATAGTCAGAAGATATAAGAGTTTGCACAAGTCTGTTTTCTTGCTGAAGCAGTGACTACAGGAATTAGCTGGAAGGAACTCACTGTAGTGTGTAGAATAAATAAACAAGTAAGCATTACTGCTGTGCACGTAACTTTTGGTTTAGGGACATGCGGAAAGCTTACCTCTTTTCTTATAACTTAGTTAGTGCTTTTTTTAAAAATTAAATTTTCTTTTTGAATGCTGAAATGATTGCTTCATCTTTTGCACTGTTTTCCCTTAAACCACTTCATGAACTGAACATGAATTTACGAATAGCTTTAGTCCACCTGAATCTGGGTTTCTAACTATTATTCTCATGCAAAGAAAAAGAAACAACTGAAAAACAGAACTTAATGAAACACACAATTTGATTTTCTTCTTCTCTCAATAAATTCCAATGCTTCAAGCACCAAACATACCAGAAGTCAGCTCCTTTAAACAGGCAGAACTCCCCTCATATAGAGAATGCAGGAGATAATTTAATGTAAGAATAAAAAAATGTTCAGGTTAGTGGATAAGCATAACACATAAAAGGAGCAGTGAGAAGCTAGGCAATGAGAGATGATGATTTTCATAAAACTTGTTGTGGCAGAGATCAGAGTTTCAGCTGGGCAAGGGCTCAGTGGTCACAAGGAGTCCGAAGCAACCTCTCCCTCCTCCTCCAGGCCTGCCCCTGCACTGCGTTTCAGCCCAGCAGCGCTGCCCGGGGCTGACCTCCGCTACAGCTACCTCCTTCTTCATGAACAGGGCCTCCCTCCCTCTCCCTCTCCCACTCCCTCCTCACCCGGGCCACGGCCCAGCCAAGAGCCGTCCCTGTGGTGCCCCTGCCGCCGCCCTGCTGGCGCCCGAGCAGGCTCCAGGCCCACTGGGGATATGCAGCACTTTGCAGCTCTGCTGAGAAACCTGTCTGGAGGAGTTTAACTCCTTTTTAACCTGCTCTTTTTTTTTTTTTTATTAATTATCATTATTATTTATAACTGCATGATGCTCTGCTTAGGCATTCTGCAGCCCTGCTGCAGCACCATGAAGCCTCACGTGCGCGCCACAGCGAAATGCCTCTGGGAGCTTGTTTGTGGAGCGTGAGGTGACAGCGGTTTTGTAATTTAACTCCCAGTGCATCTGAGCCAAGAATAACAAAATAAAACTAAGCTTCAGAGAACAAGTTTCTTCAGGCAGTGAGGGAAGAAAAGAAGAAACTTTTTGTCTTTTTAAGGAGGGACGGTGAAACCCACTCCAAAGGAAGAATGCCTTAGCTCCAACCATCGGAGAGGGAGGTGACAACCAGCAGTGCAGGACTACACTGGAATTTGCACTCAGTGTATACATTTATAGCATCAGCTGCCCAAGGTCGAAGGGAGTGAGCCAGCATACTTTACAACAAAAGCAACCAAGGGACAAGCCAGAGAGGAACAGTAAGTGCACTGCGTCTAACTGCACTCACATAACTGCAGAAGTCCTTGTGACTTCCTTGTCTGATCGATTTCATATCCTGTCCTTTCATGTTGCCATCTTACATCCAATTAATGAAAAATGCTTCTGAGATAAGTCAGGCCATAGAACTGGATAATAAGAGCATGAAATTATCAAAGCGCAAGCATTCCCTGATTCCTAAATGTGTACCACACATCAGTACGTAACACCTCCTAGGCTTCATTTTCTCCTTATTTACTAAGCTTACATGTTGCTCCATCATTCATACTGTGAATCACATCTCAGCAACACAAGAAAGACTCTGTACTTTGGTTTACACTAGCCTAGATCTGGCAAGGCTGGGCTGCCAAGTCAATGTCTTTGAACAGAATTATATCCAATAAGCAATTACAGCCAGGCACGGCCCTTTTCTGCCAGTCATGCAAGATAGAGACCTTTCCCTACCCTCATTTAGCTTTCTGCCTGTTACAATGTAAAAGGATTGATTTGTAAAGCGCTAAGAGTGTATCTGCTTTTTGACTTAACATCTGCTTTGTACACATTGATGAGGCACAGAAAAAAAATGGAAGTGGATGAAAGAAAGAGCTGCTGCCACAAAGAAAAAGGTTGTGGACTCCATCCATTTTCTGCTCTGCCTTCTACTATTGCCAGCTAACCATATCTGCTCATAAGAGACCATGAACCATCCACAAGTGCAAAATGGATACAGCGCAAATCGATTCGGTAACATCACACAGACACGTTGTATGAATAATAAGGTTCAGTTGCAGCCTGTCACACTGTTACGGTATACAAGCATATCAGTGTAACTGATGTTTTGAAAAGTTGACTTAGTAACATATATCAAAGAAAGAACAGAAAAAATAGCATCTACTCTGATATAACTTTCCTTTGCATTTTTAGAACTTGTTTGCTGGGGGAAAAGATTATTTAAAGCTACCCTGGACTATATGCCACTTACAATTAACCCTGGTAATGGAAAACCGGGACTATCTTGCCTAGGTAATCTTCATTACCTGCTAAATCCAAGTTCTGTTGAAAGAGCTTGTTCATTGGTGTGAAACACTCCACAAAAAAAAGCAGCCATTCCATCTGAAAGTCTTCAGTCTTTGATTCCCAGTTATCTAGATTCTTCACAGCTATTTCTAAAGTCAGACGAGGTCATTACTCAAAAATGAGAATGGTGAGCAACTTTATCTCCTTCAGACCAATTCACAGACTATGCATGCTGGACACCAATTTATTCTCAGGATGAAGTCCTTTTTACACATGCTCTTGGACAGCCTTTTCCTCTAACTAATTGTTCCAGCTGTTCAGTATAACTCGGTGACTCTGCTGTCATCTGGGAATTATGCAAAAGGTAAAAGGCAAGTGAATACCATGGATAATAGAAAAAATGAGTAACATACCACAGGATATTCTACTTCAATGTATTCACTTGGGTTCATGAAGTTCTACTATCTATGCGTTAGTTCAGCTTCGTCAGCCCTGCACTGGCTCCAGAGGCACTGACCAGACATTTTACCAATCTTCAAGGTCTTTAGCACATTACACAGACTCGAGTGCAGGCCAAGTGTCTTTATGTTTTCTGCCCCAGAAATAATGCTCCCTTCGTAGCTTGTGCTTGGAAATACTGCCTAGCCTCTCCCCCTCCCCACTCCTGAAGGAAATCCCTGTGCTGGTGGCACGATGTTGCCCAAGTAGTACAGCTCCCGACCAACCTCCCCAGCGTGCAGCCCAGCACAGCTCTCCTGCCGCCAGGCACAGCCCACATTACTGCACCAGATAAGGAAGAAGAAACTTTCTGCTTCAGGCTACACAAATTCCATTGTGTCCTACATACTGTAACCTCTCGATCAATTATTTCCTGCAACTTGTCAAAATGTTCTTTTTTTTAGGTTTGCTTGGATACACCTTGGATATAGTAAGTGACCAATGAAACTACAATAATTGCACTTCATGTTGAAGACCTTAACTGCATGCAGTTATTTGACAGACTAAAACACAAGCATTTTAGATGCACATAATAAGCTTTTGGCCAAAAGCACTAGGGCTTGCACTGAAGAATGTAGCAAATAAACAGAAAATAAAACATCTGTTCCACTGCTGAGTTGGTGTTAGTACTTTAAATTCAATTGCAAACTTTGTTCCAAATAAGCCACCCACAATGCTGAATAAGAAACAGCAATTTAATACAGAAGGTCTAAACCCGTTCCCATTAATGTCACTGGGAATTCTACCACTATCTTAAATAAGATTCCACAAAACCTCTGCTTTTTGGCTGCAGATGAAAAAACAAACAGAAAGAAATAAAATCAGCACCTGGGTGGCTAGCATTTTACTTGTGTTTTCCTGATGAGCCTCACATGTGCCTCACAGTTTTCTCTTCTTGCACGTTTAAAGTAGCCTCTGGTCACTTTAAAAAATGGAAAAGGTTTTCACTTTCCACTAAGGCAGCTTAACCAACAAAACCCAACAAGTTCATTCAAAACAGCTGGACATTAACAAAACGTGACTACAAAAAAGAGAAAAGGTTTTGGTGTTTTTTTGATTCTAGTGTTTTGTGGGTTTTTTGCTTTTTTGTTTGTTTTTTAACAAATACAAGGAAGTATTCACAACGAATTGCTTCCCATAAGGAGTGATCCTCTTTCCGTATCTTTAAGACTTATTGTTTCTCTTAATTGCATGACCTTTCTCTGAACAATCCCAAAAGCCTCTTCATAGCCAAAAAGCAGAAAAATGGATTGAACACCTTTCAAATCACTATAGAACAAGGAAATAGACTAAGCTAAAAATATGTTCTCTAAAAAACATTCAGAAATAAAATCACTTGGGCTTAGCATGGCAAACAGCGTAAGAATAAAATACTGATATAAAGTGGACCTGTAACCAATGGAATGGCTAGATTTAGAGTATATGGTTGAGAAAACTCTTGCCAGAATTGATCTATGAACAATACAGCTGGATATGTTTCCCCACACAACAGCTGAAAAATATGTTTTAAATAGTTTTAAGTAAATCCACCAACCTCCCCAAATACTAGTTCCTCTTTTCTTTTGAGGAAGGGGGAGGGAAGGAACATGGAGAGTAGAACAAGCGACAGACTTTCATCCAAAATAGCTGCTACAGTTGTACATGACTCATGGTCTGCTTTAAAGGTAAAAGGATGCAGTTATTGAGCTATATATCTGGGAATGAAGTGTTCAGCTGGTAAACTTCTAAGCACAGCTGTAATTTTCTTAGGCAGGGTCCACTTTCAGTAAGACTGCAAGCAGGAGTGGTTTTAAGTGTGAAGGAAAGTTATTCAAAGCAATACATAAAATTTAAAGGGCACTGAAGAACTTAAAGTATGAAAAGCTTTTAAGATACAGTAAAAATAATTACTTGCTGATACAGCATCAGTAGGAAATTTATTACAGGCAATTTCACTGAGAGACAAATAAGAGGCACTCTTCCACTGGAGCAAGTTACCGCGAACTATTTTGGCCCTTGATTCACCCCTAAAATGTTCTAGCTTTCCATTCCATGCCTGGCGCATAATGCATTTTCTTGACCGAGGTATTAGAGCGAGACGACACCAGTCAAGCTTCCACCACACTCTCAGGTGTCTTAGAGAGAAAGTTGCTGCAGACAGCATCTTCTGAACCAAACTGAAAAAAACTTCTGCTGAAATAAACTTCCTTTCTCAATTACTCAACTATTACTTGCTACAGCAGAACCTGGGATTAAATTAAATATTGTATATTGCAGGTAATTATCTCACACACAAAAGAAGGAATTTAAATCCAAGAGATAAACATCTGGAGAACAGTTTACTGCTTCTCATTCCAAACTCGTTTGTTTAACAGGTGGGATGGCATTTCATGGTGGCCTGTGTCCCCCTGACTGAGGGGTGGTATCTGCTGGGAATGTAAAACTCTTTTGTTTTGTCCTTGTCATCATTCATGGAGCTGTAGGCTCAGCAGCACCTAAAGTTTTATACCTGTGGCCCAAACAAAAGCATCCTGTGCTTTCCTCAGTGACCTTTTTATAATACATATGTTTGATTCGTGCCAGGCTGGCATTTTCATAAGACAAGAGGGTGACCACACGTATCCTGAAACACAGGAATATTGCTAAGTCTGTTGTTTTTCAAAAACACAGCTCTTTCTTCTATTGACTGTGTTGCTTCTACAGGCTTACATAGTCTTTCCTCAACTTAAGTATTAAACAGAGATGAACTCTCTATCCCTCTCTCCCCACTCCCTTGAAAACTTCTTCAGCTTCTTTCTCCTCTTTGAAAAAAGAGAGAGAAACTGCAACATATTCAGGGTTCTTTCATGATACCTATTTAAAAGCGAAAACAAAACCTCTGGTAAAGGAAAATTACTGATGTATTCTTTTTGCAAACATGGCTTAACACTTCGGCCATGCCAGACTGGTAACTGTCATGTCATAGCAACTATAGAAAGAATTCAGACCACTCCAGTTGAAAGCACATAAAGCAGACAATCAAAATACTTATTAGGCTTTATTCCTAAGTAAATTCATCACAGGTTGCAGAAAAAAAAATCACTGAACACTTAATCATGTAGAGTTCCCATCAATTTCTATTCCTAGTTTTCTAAAGGGATTTCCACTTAACAAAATGAGTTTGTCCAAACAGATCAGCCTCACAGCTTGGGGACAGCAAGGAATGTGGAGGAAAACCAGACCAAGGTCACAAGAAAACAGTCCTCCCAGATTCCTGGGTCAGGAACGCATAGCAGTGCTCTTTACACCCCTTGCCTCCTACACCATCCACTGGAGAAAGTCACACACATCACACTGTGTGCCTCATGACTGTAGTAACACTTGTGAAACTGTGACTGGGGCCAAGGAAAAGGTGGTGAGAGCGTGTGAATGTGTGCATATGTGTATGTATACATGTTACAGCAGGAAATCTCAGGTCGGACTCCCTGTAGTTGTTAGAGTTCGTACACATTTTGTCAGGGGCTGTGAATTAACTAAGCACAGCCAAAGTAAAAATCCACATCCCATTTGGATCTGCTAATTCAAATACGGAAAGCCACAATATGCACATACTGATCTTTATTTTTGAATGTTTCTTAGTGGGGATTACCACTCTTTTATGTCAGTTAGGATATATTGCGTGCACGCACACATGCACGCACCAACAGCTATTCATCTAGCACTTGCTGCGACAATCACCTGCACAATTGTGAAGCCAGCACAAATCATAATTTGCATGGATGTTAGAAGTGAGTGTTCCAGAAGATGTAACAGTACAGCACAAATCATAGAGAATTAGGAGGACAAGAAATAAACACTTGTTGTATAGCAAAAGATTTTTAACAGTTTTCTGAAACTGCACATCCTGGAGTAGAAAAGCACATACTATTAAAGGACTGAAGCTAAAAAAAATCTATGGCGCCTGTTAGTTAAATTCTCTTTACTTATCTCATGTGGTTTTAGCATCTACTACTTAGCCTCTTTTACATGTATTTTGGAAGAAATAAGTTTGCTAGCTTGTTGTTTTGGGATTATTTGCATTGCCTGGCTTTTTTGACAAGAAGGATTTGTTTCACTATTTCTATTTTGGTCTTGGCAGAATTCCGGTTGTGTTTGGCTTGAAACAGAGCACTAATATGCATACCAAGTGCATAGGTAGTATAGGTTAGATAGAACAAATACATCTACATAAAATCTGTCTTGAATGATATTTACAGCAAAATTAAATCACAGATGCTTATTTATTTATTGAAGAAGGAGAACTCTTGAGAACATTTTTTCTCCCAAAGCCTGGAAGTTGAAAACAAGCTTATCTCCAAATAAAAATGGGATTATATCACAGACTTAAACAGGCTAGACCCATATCATCAGAAAATGAACATTTCACTTTAAACAATCTTCCTTAGGCAGAAAAGTTTGCTTTTAATGACAATATTTTGAATATGTACTTTCAAGAAAAAGGTGGTGTGTGTGTGGTGTTTAACAAACCAATACTTTTATGATTATGAGAGCAGAAGAAAATGAATTTTATAGTTTCTCACTTGTCAGTGAACAACTCGATAAGAAATCAGCTCTTGCTAGAAGCAATCCTTTCACAGACATTCCTGAATCATAATTGTGCCAGTCATCATTATTTAGAGGAGTGGGCTCACTTTCCAAAGGTGTTTTTGAAATACTCCAGTCTTCAGCTATCACACTCCTACAATACAGGGAGTTCCCTGGGGTCCTATAATAAAAGCTCTCCTCTTCCTCCCTTTTACACACACACATACTTTGTTTTTAGGAACCAACTTTGAATCAGCAGCTCTGACAGATATAAGACCCAAAATTTTATGTTAAAACCCACATGACTGAAGATTAACCATTTGTATTCCAACAAAAGAGAACACCACTGCAATGTGCTTTAGTGATTTGGTGAAAATAGATCTAAAAGGGAATTGTTGGAATATAATTGAATGCAATGGCTCTATACAGTTGGTGGACAAACATTTTTTTTTGTATGAATCAGTATCCTCGCAATAAGATGTCTGTTAATCTCCAGTTGACAAAGGGAAGAAGTGAATAGAAGCAATCATAGCTTAAAACAAAGGATAATTTTCCCCTTCCCTCTGTTCTCCCTTTCTTTTTCTATTCTCCCCTGTCCTGGAAAGCTCTGCTCCGTTTGCAGCTTTCTCACCTTGGACAGCTATAGGAGAATCTCCTTGTAGGAGGAATCCAAGAGAGCTGCACAACAGAATGGTACCCTCTTCAGGGAGCCGTGCTGGCCAGTAGGCATGGCAATCTGAAGGGGAATGAAGGAGTGTCTCCAGTCAAGAAACATCCTATCAATCTTTCTTTCCAGTTACCTTTCCAGACTCCTATGGCCCTCTACCATGCCAGAGAGAAAGACCCAAACTTTATTTTTGACAGTTTGTCTTTTTAAACATGTAATAGAAGAGGGAAACACCTGGTAAGCTGTCACTCATTTGTACCAGGTGCCGCTAGCTCAACACAAGTCTTCCAGCCTAGTTGGTCCAAACAAAAGCAATGCACTGAAGTCTACAGACTGGCAAAAAAAGTAAAAATAAAAATAAATAGGAATATGCTGCTCCACTTCCGTCTTCATGCACATTCTCTCATTCTCTCTATTGTATTTAGGAAGTGTACCGTGTTGAACGTGTACTGCTCTGTTATACACCTACTTACACTTACAGACTTCCACACTTTTTTTTTTTTGCTTTGTCTCAGGCAAAAAGGCACTCCAACCATGTGGCTATGGCTAAGGTTCATCAATGAAACCATTTTATTACTTTTAACTACTTTAATGACTGAAGATAGCAAGCCTTTAATGCTTTCAAGGCAAATATCTGGTTGTTTTTATAGAGCCAAGAGACATCGTGATTATTCCTTGTTTCTACAGTACATCTGAATATATAAACATTCTGCTCAGTGGACAGTCAAATCCATGCCTAAGGGTTCCTTCCATTATGACCTTGGGTCTGATACAAAGGAACAAGCTGAAGTCGCCTGGGAGGGGAAAACTGCAGATCCACCACTGTCAGCCTGGCCTTGCCATGGTGTCATCTTTCTATACCTACCAATGTGTCTTCCACCGCAAGACAGAATGTGCAAATGAGACAGAGAAAGCCACTTCCCTTCTCCGCCAGTGCCCACCACTGCAGTCTTTCTACCCTGCAGAACTTCCCGGTCATGAATGACAAAAAACTGTCAGTGCAGTTTAGCCTCTAAAAGAAGTTTGACTAACCAAAAGACAACAGAAACAAATTTCAAGAGAATGAAGACATATTTTACATATATAAGTTACATGTTCCTAGCTAAAGATACGTCATACCTTATTGAGTTGTTCCAAATGCCCTTCCAATGCAAGAATGTTCTCTGGTGATGAAATATGAAGAGCTGATGATTTTCTCAAATTAGGAGGACATTAACAATTAAGTGTTAATGTGAACTGTTACAGTAAGACAATTATAACTGTATTCCACGAAGAGCAATAGGAAATAATTACTCTTATTCTCAAGTGATAGTTCTAAGAGAATGAGATTCCCAATCTTAAATTCATTAGATGAACAGCTCTTGTTTCCTAATCTATGACAGAATCAGTCTTTCTTTATTGGTACAGTACCTCCTGTCTTTCTTTACAGAAGTATGCGTCCACCTTCACTTCTGTCTGATAATATCAAGCAGTGAGGTAAAGCCGCATTTTGAAGATATTCATCTATCTTGAGATGCAGGTGCAATACCCTCCTCATAAACACTGTTCATATCTTCCAGATGCCTCTAAATGCAAAGTTCATCCAGAACCAAGGGACACTCATGCTCATTTAGCACAAGAGAGTCCTCAGGTGTAATGCAAGTGCTCTCCAATTGCTGGCTCTCTGACCCAGTCTGAGAAAAAAATGTATGGGATAGGTGTAAGTGCATCACATAGTACAAACACCACTGAAAATGTGCAATACAAAGAAGATGGCCCACAGCAACTTGCATGCCAATGATTAGCTGCCAATGATCTTTGCAACCTAAATTGTTCAAGAAAGCATGAATATTACAGTCCTCCATGTGGTTTACTAAGCATCAGTGAATTCCTGGGGAAAAAAAAAATCAATCTTAATTTGTGTCTTTAAAGAGCAAGAAAGCCTAAGTGCATTTTTGGTGCAAAACAGAGCCAGAATATAGGAAAACCTGAAATGAGGTATAATGGCAGCACCAATGCCCCTAACCACAAAACAGATACTGAAATCCATTGGCCCTTGGAAGACTGCATTCTTTGCTGACTTCTAGAAGCTATCACTCAAGCTATCACTCCACACTCTCCATATTAAACATAGAAGTACTGGTTGGCTGTAATAATCAAGAAAGCTTGCCAAAAAGATGTTAGCACAAGGAATGCATCAGGTAACAGAACAGTGCCTCCAAGGACCCTGGGACCTGTCAACCTCTGTAACTATATCCTCCTGGCCTGTCACAGTAGAGTTAATTAGAAACATCTGTAGCACAGAGATCAAGCAGAGGCAGTAGCGGCAGCTTATTTGCACAAGAAAGGTACAACTCATGTGGGAGGTAAACGGGGTAGTACCACAAATAGATACAGATCAGTTACATGAACCTGATCAGTTATCTGAGCTATATGCACTTCTGAAATAAAACTACCTGTGTAACGCAAATGCAATACTGATGAAAAGCCTTAACTGTGACACTGTCAAACTGACTTAATGGAATCTTTACTGCAACAAGAAGTCTTGAACGACGTGCAAAAATGTGATTCATCTGTTTAGATATTATGGCTTACGCTGCTCCACAAGTGCCTCTGAAAATCTAACTATGTTGCCTCCACCTTTTTTTTTTTTTTTTTTCTAAAAACCTTAGTAATGGCTAATTTGTTTAATCACAGTTCATGTTGTTGCAGTTTGCAGAAAGCAAACCCTTTTAAATGCGAACCCCACTCCCACCACCCCCAAAACCTTGCATACTTTGGGAAAATTATCTGTTACAGGTGGAACTAGAATTTTCATTTCTCCCATTCCCGAATCACAGATCTTCCAGTTTACTCAAGACAGTGTGCTACATTTTGGGGCTGAATGATTGAATATTATACAAACAGAACTCATGAAGTTCAAAAGGTACACTAAGTTTACATCTGGAAGAGAACTTGGTAGAGGCGTGCACGTGCACAAACACAACATTGACTTACTCGGAGAACTTTACACTCCTACAACTCTGTCCTCCTACACCCCCCCATGAGAATCCAAGAGCCTTCAATAAATTCACACACGATAGCTGCAGACCTTTAGGCTGATCCCGCCTCTTTTCAACCATACAGAGCGCTTGCATGTCTGGGCGTATCAAAACTTGTCAGAGAAAAGAAACAAAATGAAAACAATCATTTTTTGTCTAATTTGTAAGATACACGATTGAAGAATACAGGATGCGGAGTCCTAAAGTGAGCATGAAGAATTGCATAAGCAAATCACACGATCAACATGTAAATCTGTAACCAATTTGTGGCAGGCATTTTCCAAAGCCCTCATTCTCTACTTAATTTTAATTTGATGCGTTGCTGACCCCTGGGCCCCTAGCACGTATTCCCCAAGCAAACAGTTGCAGCTGTTTATGTGACCGTCCCCCCAGCACATTGCAGCCCTCGCAGGCTGCCTGCTGTACCATGAGTGGTGGCACAGCATGCCTGCAGGAGAACACCTGCCCAGGAAACAGAAGGTCCACGCTTCTGCCATGCCTGTCCATAATCTTAGCGCAAAAGATTTCACGGGCTGCCCAACGAGGTACACCGGAGTCCCAGGACACGGGTACACACTCCCTTTTGCCACCTCCACCGCTGTGCCAGTGCTAGCAGCAAGGTATGATGGGCAGCTGCAGGCAGCAAGAGCTCAGATCACCAAACCTACATTTGTTGAAGGTCATCTGTTAGAAATATTAATTTCCCTGAGGATTTCTGGGAGAGGAAGATCACTCCCAATCTTTGGGAGGAACGTCTATTTGCTGACTGTGGTCCTACTCCTTCCTTCTCCAGTCCAGGAGTCCCACCCCAAAGAATCTGCTCTTTCAAGGCTCAGGGAAGTCCCAGATCCTCTTCAGTCCATTTGTATGTATATCCTAAGGCTGCACTTTTTTTTTTTTTTTTTCCTTTCAAGCCCAATCTCTTCTGCTCAACCACTTGGAAATTTAGAAAGGTTTGTATTGTTGCAGTGTCAAGGAACTATTCATAGTCATGGTACTTAACGAATTACCAGATTTTGACATGTATATACTTTCAAAAAGAGCTTTTTTTTTTTTTTTTTTTTTTAAAGAAAGACAAGCTCTCAGCACTTAAGAGTAATATAAGAAACTGCATGAAATGACAGCTGGAAGTAACCACATCAGTGCTTGGTAAAGCTGGGGAGCTAATAACTCAAGACTGCAAAGATTTACCCACTTTGGATACTGATAACTCCAAGTGTGAATGTTACTGAATTTCGCTGCACAGCCTGCAGCAACACAAAACAGCAGACTGGTTGAGCAGAATGCAAAGATTATAATTTTCAGCGTTTCATTTTCATCTAAAAAATGCCATCAGCAGTTTTGTACGGAAAAAATCTGGCCAGTTTATGCAAATTCAGAACGTGTGGCCCTAAAATTCCTGGCAGGAAGTCAAGAAGAATCTGGGTATTTGGGCACTCCTTTAATATTCTATTACATATAAGCTATGTCTTGGAAGAAATCCAATAACCTGTGCTGAAATAGAATAACACTTTCTTTTTTCAGATTACTTTTGCTGATCTGAAATGTCTGCATCATATACCACTACGGAAATACTTACACCACCAAGGATATCGGTGTGTGACTTAATAATATATACAAGATACTTGCTAATACATAAACTTCTTAAAGCAAAGATATGAAAATACAGGAACAGATTTTTCAGTTTTTCTTTTTTTGGTACCTCATTTGGGGGTGGGTGGGGGGAAAGCACTCCCTACAGCATGAAAATCTCTTTTCTTTTGCATCACTACAGACTGCTGGCTGTTTCAACTGCTCTCAAAACGAAGTGTCTGTGCAATTACAAAACAAAACAAAAAAACACTTTTGCTAATTTGTTTCTTCTTTAATAGTCATTAGAAACGATGCTTACATAACGTTTTCAAAACACACAGGCACAGAATGTTTTCCTGACCAAAAGAGGAATTAAAAATCTGTCAGGTCTTCAATTACACAGATTTCTAATTACAAAAAAATTATCTAGATATAGCTGTGCTGCCCAAAACCTTTCCAAACCCACACTCTCTGTGTCAAGTTATGGCTGTGTCCACACAATGTAGGCTGAGCTCCCCATGGCTTCCTAACTCAGTTTAACAAGCCCATCAATTAAACGTAGATATTTAGAGGAAGCAAAACTGATTGGTTGCAGAGGGATTTCTGGACATTTTAACTGATACCCACTGAAAATACATGAGAAGGATTTCAAGCTTAGAAAAAAAAATTGCCTGACAAAAGCTCTGACAGATATATAACGCCCTGATAGATATACTACACATTATGTCATATCTAATAACCCACTTGTGCCACATCACACAGCTGTTTTTGTTACAGCCAAATACAGTCCCCTCTCTCTTTCCTTCTTCCTTACTCCAAATTAAGAAAGAACAAAATTAAACGAGCAGCTTTGCGGACACCAACTCTACACAGAACACAAGTTTTACCCTAAACTGAAGTCACAAAGATGAGGCAAGTAATCTCCTTGAGAGGGAATGAAATTTTTAGTTGCTTTCCCAAACTCATTAAGAAAGGGCCCGATTCCCACAGGTTTACCCTGAATAATTAGCAGCAACAAACACTGCTAGGATTTCAGTGTGTAGGTCAGCCTATGGGATTAGTCACAAAGGTTTTGTAAATTTCAGAAGATATCTACACAGATGTCTGAAAATAATAATAATAATAATAAAGGCTATATAATGGATGCAGCCAGAACCATTAAGTAGTTTAGAATTTGTAAGACTCCCACAACTAATAAACTTTATGAAAAAAGCCACGAAAGTCAGATGGTAAAAAAATATATAGCATAAAAGTTGCAAACTTCTAGGCAGCTTGTAAAAAAGTGGCAATGCAAGAGGGAAATAGTAAACACACTAACAAGAGTTCATCACTCTTAATAAATAGGACAGGGTCACGCGGGTTTACTTCTGGAACCCATAAAGGTCCCTAAGTAACTAATTATTTCTGAAAAAAGTCTGAGGTTTTACTCCCTTGTATTCCTCAACAGATTAGCTCATTCTTCATCAGACACCACTTTAAACTGAAATATACTCTTTTTAAGAAGCTGAAGTTTGTTTCTGATTGACATGACAGAATACAACGTACCATATGTTCTTCCAAGGGAGTATTGCTAAGCAGTATTAAACACTACATCCTAATGGAAGTAACACAAAGCCTGTTTCTTCGAAGAAGTACTCAACAAAGATCACTCATGGCATTGGACCATATAGTAGCTCCAGATTTTGAAGAAAATGTCAGATTAAAATCAACAGCTTTCACTCCTAAATTTCTACTTTACTGCAAACTACAAAAATGTCTTTTCTATCACTTTGCCAGGGGAAAGATGGGGATGTACTGTCACCTTTACAAGGAAGCAATCATCCTCCTCACTAGGCAGATTTTTAGTTCATTGGGCCTGACATAAAATTGACAAGTGCTGCTTGTTCATGTCTGTGTGAACAATGATTTTATTGGGCTGCTCAAGTTGGTAACTTCAAAAATCGTAAGTAATAAATGATACCTTTGTGACCAACAAAAAGAAACAACGAATAACACGTCTAAAACTGCAGGGTATATATGTAAGCAAATGCGTTGTAATGCATAACAAAAACAGCACTTTGTTCTGACTATGGTGCTAATTAGAATCTGATTTGCCTACTTAAAAGCTGTAATTGAGCAGAACCCATGCTACCAAGACTTTGAGGCTGGATTCACTTTTTTAGGAACTAATGCACTGACCACAATAGCAGATGGAGAGGAAGGAGGAATGGAAGGAGGAATGGAAGGAGGAATGGAAGGAGGAAGTGGGAGTAAGAGGTCAGTAAATGTGCCCCTGCTCTCTGTTACTTTGGCCAAGCAATAACTTGTGTGCAGGGAAGGTGCTTTGATGCTGAAGGTGCCACTGCAGAACGCTGAGCAGGTACCCCTGCTGCCAAACAGGGCATCACCAGAGAGCTTTAAAAAGCAGGACGTGACACAGTAATTGATTTTGAGCATGTTACCCTTTTTACAGCTTTTTACCCTTTGCTTTTTATCCATTGCTTTAGTTTGTTTGTTTGTTTTGTTTTGTGTTACAAATCTATACTGCATAGTAGCATACTTAAGAAATTCAACCTGAAACAGAGCAGATGATTACCACCTAAGACACAACATTTGCAAAAGATTTATATTCATTAAAAACATAACAAAATAAACTAGACAGACATCTATTCATAAGTAGTAATGTAAATATCAGCAACTCCCAAGTTCTGCACTGGATACATAAAACAGAATGTCATGTGTGTCCCACAGAAAGCAAAAACCATTAGGAAACCCAGAGGAAAAATCAAATCTCCTCCTTCTCTCACCTCCAGGAAGCAAATGATGAAGCCTCAGCTAAATGATGTATCCACTATGTCCTTATTATGTTATCTCAGCTATATATCCAGCGCCCCTCAGATATTACTCAAAACCCCATGGGCTATTGTCTAAATTGAAATGCTCACTATCCCCAGTATTTCAGTACTATTAAAAATACAACCTGAAGTTCTAATGGGATTTTTCACTGCTCATTTTCTCTAAGCAAAACTATTCTTATACCTGCGCAGGCACCCTGAAGCACTACTCTGAATTTCTTATGATTTCAAAGTTTATGTAGGATCCCATATGGTCATATCCCACAAACTGCTATACGTATATTAAAAAAAAAAAAATCAAAAAAGAGGAATCTATGTTGCCATATTTCTGTAGAGTGGCAAAATCCCAGTTATTCTGTCCAATATCATGAAACAGGAATACTGCCTCACAACTTGACAATACTGGATACATCTGACCAAGTGTTTAGGTATGTTGCGGAACAGAAAGAATGATTTATCAAACTAAATTTAATTCATCAAGTTCTGTTTATGAAATTATAAAGACATATCAAAGCTACTGGCTTCCTACAGGAAAGCAACTCCGATACATAAAAAACTGCGCATTCTACAGAGCACCTTGAATGCTTGTGTGATCTGGCACGTTACCCAATTCTTTTGTCGACTCACAGAAAAAGACAAAAATCCAAAGCTGCTGAAACATTTGCCCTGCCCAACACCTGCCACTGCTATTTCCCCATCCAGCCGACCTCCTGCAAGGCACCCAGTCAAAGCCTTTCCAGTGTCCCCTCTGCCCACCCACACAAGCACCAGTGTGCTAGGTGAGCTAATTAGCAACATGTCAGCTCGCCTGTGCACAGCTTAGCATGCAACTGGGCGCAGGGCAGCAACAGGAATCCCTTTGGGCCCCATCATGACATCGTTCAGGCAGTGCAACTTGTGATAGCAGAAAATGAAGCTGGTATTTATACACGGGTATTAGAAGGGGGCCCTTCTGTGTCGTGCTTAAGATGACAAAATGTCAGCTTCAATCATCTGACAGGCTTTGGTCTCCCTCTGTAACCTCTTTCTTTTTGGCTGCTCTTTTTTTATATACACATATGACACTAACAGAAAAATAAATTGAAAAGAGCACTGAGGCAGAGTGTATTTCACGCACTGGTGCCAATGTTTCATATCTCATGAACCTCGGGAAAACAATTCGTCGAACTAATTAGTTTACAGTGTTTAAGCAGCTTGTTTCCCCTCTTTAATCTTCTTTATGTAATACTGCAAACAAAGCCATATTATCTTCTAATTTTTTTCTTTTACAGTTTAACAAATATAATCTTTTTTCCTGGAGATTACTTCATTTAGACATCAACTACCCTACACCCCTTATTTTTTCTTCTCGGGGAGAGCAATATAAACAGCATTGATTCATTTGCTTTTCAAAGATCTTCAAGATTAAGCTATATTTTTATTCTTCTGTTTTTTTTTTTTTCCAAAGCCTAAATCTCACCCGGTTCATTTAATTTCTCATTTTCAGTTATCCCTCCAAAAGCAACTGTGCTTGCCTTCCTCCAAGTCTGCTCTTCTCCCTCACAGGTCCTGGTAATCAAAGAGTAACGCGAGCTTACAATTTTTGTTCAGCTTGTTTAAAAATGTACTGAAAAAGCTCATGATAACTCATTAAAAACAAACCAAGCAAATCTTTCAATCTGCAACAGGTTCATCTTTTTACTTTCATCAGCAATGATTGGCTTCAATGAGAAGAAATTATATAAAGAAACAAACAAATCAGACAACCCGTGTGCAGAGGCCTGGAAGTGTGTTGATTTCTTAATTCCCTTAAAAGTGCCTTTAGCGATAGCTCAGGACTGAGCCAGCTCCAGACACACTCACAATCACAGCTGCAGGGCACTGCTCTCTCTATTTTACACGGGGACCCAAAACCAGGAGCAAGTCCTTCAAAAGGCTTGATTCAACATGTATGCAATACAAAACCTGCAGGAGGCCAAGACACGGCTGTCCCCATGCCTGTCATTCTGGCTCTCATTATTTTCATGTGATAAGCAAAATCAGCAAAAAAGAGTCACATGCACATCAAGCTGGGCCCATGTCAAGGCAGCCAGGCTAACTTCAACCAACACTGAAGGCAGGTTAAGTAAACCTGTATTGAAGGAGATTAGGTTTGCCCAGACAGCCAGCTAAGTTTTCAAGTCAAAAGCTATGCTTAAGTGTATTAATGGACAGCTGGGGACAGCAGCTTTTTAAGTGACTCCAGCCAGGGTCAATGGATGACTTACGATCAACACACCTAGAGCAGATTGGACTTTTTGCCCAGCAGTCACACCCACTTTCTTGTTCAAGTATGGAGAGGGAGATTGTAGTACATGGCTTTTATACAGAAGTTTAGTGGTATACTCTAACAGCAATACATATATTACCGGTATAATCCCTTCCTTCTGTATCATTTCTCATTTTATACAAAGGTTGCTTGATGTAAAATGTAAACCATACTGGAAACAGGAAACCAATACTCAAGCCACAAGGTGACAGTGAAAAGAAAATACATTCTCTTGAACTTTTCCATAGCTGTTATCTCTAAGAAAAATGTCAAATGCCTCAGTGTTTAACTGTAAGTGCATAAACCTTTTCCTTGATAATCACTCTCTGGCGAGGAGGCATCATTTGTGAACAGTGACCAAGTACTCTACTCGGACATTTATTTTGTACAGACTGTTGAAGTCCACACTGTCAACATTATTTTCCTCTCTGATTCTTTGCTTGCTTTAGAACTGTCTGATGTCTCCCCATGCTTATCTGCATTAAAGTTCACGCTGTCCTTAGTTGTCAGATTCACAGTAACTCTTAATTAGTACAGAAGAGGTGACACTGCTGCAGCTTCGCAAGCACAGAACACCAGTGAGAGCTCCGTCCTGTGGAGCTCAAGGGACTTCTCCTCTCTCTCCCAAGGTTAATGTCTGTAACTCCTTTGGGAGCTAGCAGCTATGTAGGCTGCTTAACTGAAGACACCTGAAATCTCCTAGCGACACAGGGATCTAGCAGTGACTGCAGAGAGGTTGCATTATTTCTGAATGCCTGAAAGGTTACAGGAACAAACTTTCTAAATGAGTGAAAAGCGTAAAAAATATCAATGCTATTCAAATCAAATAGCTTTCAATTTACATTCTAAACTGCTGGACTAAAATTTTATGAGTTTAAGTGTTGATTAAAGCAAAATAAAAAAATACGTTTGCTCTTAAAGAATACATGTAGTCCTGGAACTGTCTAACGTTAAATATATGCATGTTTTTCTGTTCAACGCAGACTTACACCAGTAAGCAGGCTGGGAGAAATGGAAGATGAGAAATCACAAAGCTGCACAAGCACACGAATCTTTAACCATTTATTCATGGGAAAAACTTGCAAGCTTTTCCATTTCTCTCCTCATTTTATGGTTTAGTTTTATACTGATTTAATGAAGTTTGGAGAAGGATGAAGGATGTTTGTTCTCATTTCCTTTCTCTTGTTTAAAGCACAAAGCATATATTTTTCCAACTTAATTCTAATACTTAGCAATCTATGAAGCAGAACTCTTATTATTCTTAATATAATCCATCAATGTGTCCCAACATGCAACAGAAAGTTGTAATTGCTAGTCCACAAGGAAACAGAAGAGTTTTCATCCTAGAAACAAGAGTGCTTGTGGCCCATGGGAGCTCATTGAAATACACAATTTTTTGACGTTTGCAATACTTCTTAAGAGAATTAACTGCATCAGCTAACACTGGATAAGACCAGTTTGGCAAGAGTTTTTCCTGGTCAGCAGGAAAATTCATTCTGCAGCAGCAAAGTCAGGTCTCCATAGGCTCATCTTCACAGATGACTCAACTTCTTTTTTTCCCGAACCTATTAGCGTGATTGACAAAATGTTATGAAGTGTCACCTTAAATGCATTGAGGTGGATGAAATATTCTTATGCAATATTTCATATTTTCTTTTATTTCTCATCTCTGTCCTGTCACAGTTCTGATAAGATTTTTTTATTCAGAAGTAAATCACTACATAATTTACAGTGGCTAGAAAACATGCTGGCAAATCCAGAGGAGCTCTCATGTTCTTTCTCTTCACTTAAAGTCTACAAGCAAGAATTCTCACTAAATTGCCATGTGACTGAAAACCATCAAATCTTGTTCCTTCTAAAGGCAACCCCTCAACCCCTCAACCTACTTACTTTGTGATTATCTGAAAATATCACTCAATCAATATCTGGCTCACTCGGACTTTTTTGTTTGTTCACATCACTAGCCAAAACCTGGCTAGATTCCATGTGTGCAATGTCCCACTACCTTTTCTTGACTTTTTTTCTACCTTCTGTTTTTTCCAAAGCACAAATTGTATACCTGATGACTAATTACTCTAGGCACAACTGCTATCATGCGTTATAAATTACAGTGCGTGCACTTCACCTGGAACTCTCCCAGGCCAGCACATATTTGAGAAAGCAGAAACTGCTAACACCTCCTCACTTGCCTGACAGTGGTCTGCCTCAAGACTCTGACTCTACTAAGAATTGCTAACAAAGACCTAATAATATAGAATAAGCCCAGAAATTTTATTCCAAAGAGATGAGTTATTATAAGAGATTTTTCCACCCATGGCTGTTGTATCCACTCTCAACCAACACACAAAGTTAGGAAATACAACAAAAACTGATTAATGTAGAGCACCAAAGATTTCAGCCTTGTTTACACTTGAAAAACAAAACAAAACAAAGAAAAACAGTTTCTCCCTAAAAAATCTTTACACAACTGTATGTTACAGATGATGTGATATAGCTGTTCTTTCCCAAAGGAATTCTCACTTTCTTGTCAAACACACACAGGCCATACACACACCTCTGCCTAAAAGGGCGTGTTACAAGCTCTACTTGGCCTTCACTGGGGAAGATCTCCCCCGGCACTGGAGGACCACTGCACTCTGCACAGCAGCAGAAGAGGCTCCTGCCACCCATTTAAGCTCTGAATTACTTCCTACACAGCTCATGTTTTATGCACACATCAGTAAATCTCTAGTCACTAACTGCATAGGCAACTAAACCTGTCTCGTCAGGTACATGAGTGGATAGATAGATAGACAGACAGAGAGATAAAGGTATTATTTGAGAAATAACTGAGAAAGACTGCAAGGAACTGTTACTTGTCATTTCCTGATGCAGTTTTATCACTACGTTTGCACTCTGGTTATGGGCATCGGATTGTTAATTACTAATCAATCTGGTTCACAACAAGTATTAGTCACAGGTGCTTGCTGAACACTAATAAGAATCTCACACACTCATAACTGTCTTTGGCTTATTGCAATTTTACCGGGGGGGTGTGGGGGGGTGTAGGTGCAATACACTTTTTAAAAATTATTATGTAAGTAAAAAGCTTCACGAGGTTTTAAAATGAACTAATTCAATTTGAACACTCAACTCAAACCTCCTGTCCACTGTTGGTTTTTATCTACCTGTACAGCCTCATTTCAGCTTTCCACTTTGTATTTGAAAACTATTTGCTTTTTACCAAGAGCAGAACAACACTCCTACAGTAAGAGTTGCTTCTTCAAAGCTGTATTTTGATCTTTAAAAACGTTATCAAATCCATCCCACCTGCATTTTCAGTAAAATACTTCCTTCTCTTTTCCAGAAAGTCTGTAAAGAAAAAGTGCACGACTTTATTCAGAGGCATAAGAGTTTTCTCCAAAGCTAAGAGCCCAAGAGATAATAAATTTGACTGAAGTTGCTGCTGGGAAATGTATTTCTGGCTGAGTTGATGCTCTGAGGTTTTTCAAACCACTCCAAACAAGTGACGGCTGGTACTCTGGTAAAACGAAATATGGTAGGTCATAACCCCAGTGTTGGCTCATGTAAGATTTAATGCAAGAATGTGATCACTTTTACCAGCTCATATAGGAACTACTGTAGTTAAAATGATATTTTAGCTCTCAGGAAAAAGAAGAACATGAACTAAAAGTGTTAAGACATATAAAGAAGCTTAACTAAAACAAAACCACTAGGCAATTACATGTCAAACAGAATTATATTCATCTGAATAAGAACAGTGTTAAAAATATTAAAATCTATATGAATGGAAACAGAATAAATAGGTATTTTCCTTAATTGAAATGCCTGTGAGCATAAATTTAATAAGCCTATTGCAGTAACAATAAAGCATGCACACATCAGTACACACATACACCTTATTATACTACTACGTCAGTCACTAGAGCACCTACATGTCTACTAACAGTTATCTATGGCTTTGGTCAATTATACCAATGATGAAAAATGATTTATACCTTAATAACCTATGATGGAAAAGTCATAATAATCCAATCTGTGTCTAGATATGGATGCACTTGTACTGTTTTCTTTTATTAAAACCTCTCTTTTTCTCATGTAAAAAAAAGTCAGATATATTTTGTAAATTGGGCTAGGATGTGGTGAACTGGCATACGACAGCAGGCTTCCCATAAGATGCTAGTTCAGTGTATGAGTGTTTGATCAGAAAAAATATGAAATAAAAATTTTGCAAATTTATTTTGTAATATGTAAAATCAAAAGTAGACTTTTCTCTAGTTTTTCCCTTTCATGGAAAGGGAAAATGAGCACAAATGAAACAGAAAAAAAAATGTATCTTGCAATACAAACCTGCTGCTTCCTTGTTATTACTGATCTCATATTCTAACCTTTCAGCTTCTCTACATCACAATATGAATTGGAGGGATTCGGCTTAACTCTAGTATTCTGTCTCTCTCTTTGTATTTCATATGACTGAATCTGAACCATATCTCACACATATGATGGAAAGCTGACAAAGAAATTTGTCTTTTGAAAGTACCTAATAAGCATATTCTGCTTAGAATAAGCCAGAACACTCACAACCCAACTTCTTTTTCAAGTTAGCTTTCCTATTATCTGGACCATCTCATTCAAAGACACGCTAATGATACAGAAAAAAATATTTGGGCTTAGTATGTGAGTCAGCTTTAAGGCAGCTTTGAAAAAAAAATCCAATTTTTGTCTTTTTGCATGTTTTTTAATGTCTTTCAGAGAAAATCTGAGCAGCATGTATATTGAAAATGTATTTATTCTCCAAGCCAGTCCTGTATTTGGAAGGGAAGAGGTGATTCTTACATCTCTGCCATCAGCAGCAGGAAGAAATAGCTGGGCAAATGAAAATTTAGTCATAGAAACACCATTGAGTTTTTATTGTCTACACACGTGCACTGGACAGAAAAAACTGCTTGTGAAATAAATGTAAAAACTTTGTTACCTTTGATAAATGACAGAGAAGAATTCAGCTCTTCTCTCTTCTTGGGAAGTGCTTGCAAAACTAAAGGCTGGGAGAGCTAATGTACTTAAGTGAACTGCAATAGCACAGAAGATGTGCTTTTCTTTCTAACCGCAGCTGCACTTCTTAAATAAGCACAACTTACAAAACTATGCAAAGAGGCAACAAAATGGTAAAGCAGCAGCCACCACATGCAAAACAGTGGTTGAAAAGGGCCAGCTGGCTGGTTTACACTTACAAATCTGTAGTGCATTTCTAGAACCTACCTAACTACTCCAACAGCCCTGCAAAAGAAAAAGTATCTCAACTCTCCAACAGAAGTAGAGTTCTCTATGTGGTAAATTAATAAATTACCTAACTGCTTGTTAATTACATCCTTCCACCACTCATCATCCCAAGTACCCCTACACTATCACAAGCATCATCTCATCACGTGAAAAAGGAAGATTACATGATCACTATAATCATTATTTTCCAACAACAGTGACAAAAAAAGCTAGGTAAGTACTCTTATTTGAAACTACCAATGTGCAGAGAATCATAATTAATCTCCACGTAGCACTGCAATTTCTCCTCAGCTACTTAAGTATCATCATAATCGCAGGTCCAAAACAGGAACCTCTTGGCTTTGTTTAATGATTCTCTCATATGCTCTTCTCCCAAGACAAGGCCTTGATCTGAGAGCAGAGTTGTGAACAAAATGAAGCGAATACAAATGAGAGCAAGAGCAGGGCAGGTCTTAATGTCTTGCCCTGAGCAAAAAAAGGGGTTAACCTTAAGTAGCTGTTCATTGGACTGCTAGACATGAAGACAACCCTGGTGACAAGGAGCAAAGAAAGGATGGGGCCAGAGACCAGGGAAAGGCAAACACACTTCACTCTGTATTTGCCCTCACTTGCAACAGTTACTGTTATTCATTTTTTTGTTTATTATGGACACTATATATATATATATATCTTACAGTAAAGTGCTCTTTAGAACAAACTGATAAAGGCCAAAAAAATCTATTCCTCCCCCTTTCTTCTCCTTGAAGATCTACTTTATCTACAGAGTTAAGTGACTAGCTGACAAGAAAAATTACAGGGCTCAACAGCAGAATGTGTTGGGTAATTGGACCCCAGTTCCCACAGCTCTTCGTCTCTCTTCTTTGTCTGTCTACTAAACCTAACTACTCTGAGGATCTATCACAGTTGAGGTTGGAAACCATAGCTGGACTAAAATAAAACAAATAATAATAATAACAGCACTACATTTGCAAGGGCTTAATTTTCTCTGATTTCAACCACTGGTTCTTTAATAAACTTTTGTAGGTTTACTAAAACCTTCTGATGCACAGAAATTCCCCAACCACCTAAGTTTGCTATGCACAAAATCAGAAGCAAGTGTCTAAGGAGAATTTCTAAATGAGCATCTCTCCGGCAAGACAGCATACTGCTATGAAAGACTATTACATTCACATTTATCAATTTGAGGAAATTAAATGACAATGCTATGCCAGTATAACCACAGAACTATGCCTGTACCACTTCCTGTACAAGCAGCTTCAGAATGGACACGTACGACTATTTGTGGGTTTGTTCTTCTGGTATGGCTTATACTGCTTCCAGAACAAAGTAAACAAGAAGAGCAATTAAATTCATCTATTTTATTTTGTAGTAAGAATGTGCACTGGTGATCCTAGATACTCTAGTCACTCTCACAGCTGAGACAAGAGACTGAAAGGTATGAGTCCTCCTCCTGCAAAGTCAGCTAAGTTTTCTTGACTGGTTTAAATTTAGGGGGGGGTTATATCAATAATATTTCTCACACAGACAAACTCTAGCAATGTCAATTGCTGCTTTTCTAAATCCTGTATGTCAAACTGACACGTATTGTAAAAGAGGGGCTTATCCCACTACTACTCTGAATCCTCCAGAACACTTCTTTTGTTGAAACACTCTATCAGATACTTAAGAGCCTATAAAAAAATGCAAAATGCACCACCAACAACCGTTCATATTTAGCAGGATATACTACTGATTTTAGATATGAGGTTTTTTTAAGCAATCCAATGAGTTTCCACAAAACCCACTTCATAATCTTCAGACAAAATCCTCACTGAATTTCTCTATGGAAGAATTGGGTACACCTTACCTATCCCAGCTTGTTCAATGAGGGAGATATCTAAGGGGAAAAAGAGAACCCCCTCGTTTATAGAAAGCTGTTTCTGATGATTACACTTAGAGCTTACAAGTTCTTCTCTGGTCTGCCCCTGGATCAATACCTGAAAAATGTCTGTCCTGCATGATGAATTCTGCAATCAACAAAATAGCTTCCTAGTCGCATGGGTAAACTGAGCAGCTACTTCTGTTTCCTTGGGTCTTGTCTACATGGCAAAATTATTCCCAAATATGAGACAGACTATAAATTTGAAGTGCAATACCTGTTCCAAAATAGTCACCTATACACCTATAGACCTATAGGACACAGTTACTGCAGTCTAAGAGCATCTAAGCAGGGGTGCTTTTTGAAAAGAAGTTACATTTAAAAGGGCTTTATACTGCAAGGATAATTTATGTCCATTTCTGAGGGCCCCCAGCTTTCTCAAGATAAGGAGTGTTAAAATGTCTCTTCTCTGAAATCCAGGTCTACTCAGCTAGACTGCCATAATCAAGTATTATACTGTAAAGTAGCCCTTGCAATGGAAGCTACTTCCACATACATTCCAGAGAAACAGCATTTCTAGCTTCACAGTCACAGAGTAGAATAAGAAACAGTGACAACCACAGTAGAAATATGGTACTTTTCTAATGGCTTATTCTTTGCCCCTCTGTTCTTCAGTGTGCTCTGTTTGGACAACTTGGGAGGGGAGGGTTGTATCTGTTTTTTTTTTTTCCTGCTAGCATATTTGAATTATGTAACCACTGTGAAAATCATGCATAACAGATCTAATGGTCAGGCTTGTCAGTTGCTCCACAGAAAATATTACAACAGCCCTTCCAGTTTTGTAATGTTTTCTCCAGGTCACGACTTCAGCCTGTGAGTTCTTTAACAACAGTTTAATGACTGGATCTACTTTAAATAAATAATCATTCAGGTTATGCTTTAGAATACCTGCTGACCTGAAATAGTATACAGCCAGTCCTCCTCTAAATCTCATGGAAAAAATCACATGCCGTTGGTGTTAAAGAACTTTGTCTTTAACCCATGATCTACCATTCACTTATAGGGTCAATGAGGACGACGTTAGGGAGCACTCAGCAGTATCTATGTTAATTCCTATTTTAAAAAAATACACTACATCTGCAACCAGCAGCTTAAATCTAGCAAGCAAACAATCCTTTCTGCTTATTTTCTATCAGCACTTGTTTGTAATTCTTTTATTTGGAGGTATTTCTCCACATGTTCACATCACCCTTGCTTTATGCCTTTTGTGACATAAAAGTCCTGACATATTTTCACCCTAAAGCTGTGATCATCAACTTTTGAAACTAACAGGCACAGACAACGACGAAAAAGCCCATAAACCCTAACACCTCAAGCACATGCCTGGCAAAAGTTTTAACCCAGATGCATGCTAAATATAGAGGTATCAACTGATGACTACACCAGAATAAAATATTTTTTTCTGTTTTTAATTAAAGCTGTCATAACAGGGAGTTTATTTCTTCCAAACTCCCTCTTTCCCTGTCAGTGTAAACCATTTTATTGTAATGCTTTATTGCAGCCAGGGAGAAAAGATATGAAAGCCCTAAGGTGAAAGTTTTACCAACACAGATGGATCAATCTTCCAAACATGGAAGGACACACAGATCACAAAGCAGGTAAACCTAACAGAATATCTGGATAAAGCCAAATAAACAAAAACAGGTCAGTGACTCAGTTCTGTGGTGCTCTACAGCCATTCTGGTAGAGCTAATTTGCCTGGTGAAGTCGTACTGATCAATAGCTCCAAGGCAGCTGTGACTTGGCTCTGTGACAGTCCATTGACTAGAGCCTTTTTTTTTTCCTTAATCCAAATGTCATACTTTTTTATCCTGACCCAGGTTGCAGGGTCCCATCAGCAGATGTTGACATTATCTCCTCCCGATTGTAACAGCTCATCATAAACAAGTAGTCTGCTTTTTGAGCCTTGTTTTGGTTTGAGTTCTTTGAAAAACAGCCACATAGGGGATTAGAATGGGGAAAGAAAGATTATTATTTATAACTTTGTATAGAATGTATGTTGTCACTTCTATCATGTATTTCCATTATGATGAAAATAGCAGGATGTCATTCAACCATATTTTCCTACCTGACCAAGTGCCCCAATGTTCTATGGTATATTGCCATTTCATTCAACAGACCATCTTGAGAAATACCCCAAAACAAGGGGCTTGTGCTACTGTTGTTTAGTTACATTTTCAAAAGTATCTCTTTTTTCCCTCTTGTATCATATTGCCAGGCATAAAAGTTAAAATCAAATATGCTAGACCTTCACCCATACTTAAGGTAAATGATATATGCATTGTTGTTTACTGTTTCACACTGTGTTGAATAGTCAAGAATTTGAGAAGCAGTCCTGTGTTACAACCATGACCTTTAAGTATGTCAAGGCAATGGCCATGTTGTAGCATGCAACCTTGATATTATAATATCAGAAATGAAGACTGTACTCTTCCTCATGCATCACCAAACCAGATGCAGCAGAAGAACAGAGTGCTACTGAAACTCTCTCATGAACAGTCAGCTACCATGACCTGGGGAAAAAAAAAAAAAAATCCTATTGATGCAGGTTAGAGACTTTTCAAGAATGCCCTGGTGAACAAATTTATTCAGATGGTTCCATGATTTAGGCTATCACCTATGGAATTCTTCAAGGAAGCTACGGAGCACCATATCATGAAGTTCATTAGCTAGAACTGACCTGAAATGCCACAGTTAAATCTACAAAGAGCTCAAGGCTAGCTCCATCCAAAAATCAGAGGGATTTTTCATGTTGACTTCAAAGGAAGCAGAGTAGAAAAATATGAACCCCAGTAACAGGCACATCTACAAATGCCTTAGTTTGGAGTCAGCAAGCTGGTGTACAGTCAAAGTCTAGTACCTAAAATGAGTAAGACAAAAAGCCCAACTGATGAGATTTTGATTATTTCTCTATTTGCTTGAGGTACAATCTGATAGGGAAGACAACAGATTATCTATTTGCAAGATAATCTAGAAAACAGGCCACGAGACTCAGTGTAGTGATCTACCTCCAGTATTCCAGTCTGATCAGTGATATGCAATATCATCCTGGATAACATGCTGCTTTGAGCCACTGTCCCACCCTGTCTTGTGTCTGTCCTGCACAATACTCAGCCCTGACTTTCATGCAAAACACTTCGCACAAATGAATCCAGTGATGATGTTCATGATTCCAAAGGACTCTGTTAACACAAATAATTTCTATAATTTATTGAAATAGTTGAAGTCTGACTTTTGTTTTTGGAATCACTGGCTACCATAAATAAACATAAGATTTGACTTCATTAAGAAAAAATGTAAAACCTACCAAAGAATCAGCTCCAACCCACACATTTAACTCTCACCTCACTTCTCTTGTGCACTCTATACACTTTATGCAGTTTCTGCACAGAATTACACAGTGTACCATGGTGCAGTGTCAGAAATTGCACCCATTTACAGGATCTGTGTAATCATCACTGAAAATTAAATCTTCCATTAGTTGAATTCCAGCAATGCAAAGAGAATTACCTCAGGCTAGGCAAAAACTCCTAGTATCTTCATTTCTTCCTCCTCTTCAAGAAGGGAGAATGCTCAATAATGAACTACTGACAGGTAATACAGAACACAAATCAGCAATCTTAACTTCTCAGTCACCCATTTCATATTGAATATGCAGTCATAACATTTTGCCATAAAACTAAACCAGATACACATTCATTAAATTTTAATTCAGTGTTTCAGGAACTTCTGGCATCAGCATAAGGTTTAGTAACTCTCATTACTTTACTTTTCCTTGAAGCAGGATATCTGGATTTTAAATTTATGTGGTGGGCATGATATAAGCAGATTTTGATGGATGCACAATTTCATACTTGTACCTCTGCCTTTCCTGATTCACAAAAGCTGACAGCTAATGGAAATGCCCACACTGTATGGTTCATCAACAGAAACCACAGATCAAGTGAAGCCTCTACAACAAACCCTGTTATCTAGCAGGATTAGTGCTTTCAGACTGGTAAATTCCCTTTCCACCTGTGCTGACTCAGAAAGGAGATTTAAATGAAGCTGCTAACTCTAATGAGCAGCACACTGCTGGTTGTCTGAAGCGAGTTATACACCACTTACCATCAAACTGTAAACCAGTCATTTCACTTCACTGATCTTGTTCAAGCTTCCCAGAGTTAAACAGACAACTCATTATCCACTCCATCACATTGTCTGTCTACCTCTCTACTCCAATTGTTTTAAGACAGAGGATGAAGCAGCTCATGCTATCTTACACAAGCTGTCTTCCAAGTTTCCCTGCAAAAGAAAGCTGCTGCTTGCAGTGGAAAGAAGGGGGAAAAAGGAACAAACACACACACACAAAAAAAATATCAAAAAAACACCAGCAGTGGACTTACAGCACCTTTAACAGTACTAATATCAACAAGCAGTTACAAACTCTCCAGCATATCAAGGATGGATTTCCTAAACACGATCCCCGCAAATGGTATATTTCATCCGGCATTTTTTTCATCGGAAGTAAATTAACTAGCAGGAATCTCTGTAGTGGAAATGGAATTAAAATAACCTAACCCTGACACTTCGGGGTTTACTCATCTTGTTATGAGTAACAGCTGTATCCTGTTATTTGTGATGGCAGTCTTTTGACAGCCGCTGTTGGGAAGCACGCAGAAGCCCATGTGCAAGTTGGGCAACAGCACAGGCCTTTTTTTTCTCTTTGCGTACAAAACTGTGCCTTCAGAATTCCTCTCCATCAAACACCACCAGAAATACTTGATGAATGGGCCTTGAGAGAGCACTTCTCCTTGCCTTCGGCTGCAATGGCTTGCAGGCATACGACACTCCATCAATACTGAGAGCTGGCAGCTTGAAAGGCGGGAAGGACGTACACTGATAGCATGCATCTGCTTACTAATAGCATTGGTGCTCCACTCCTCTTCTCATTCATTGCCTGCAGGAATGACTCCATTGAGAGACTCACCATCAACAGATGGTCCCAGGCTAAGGTGTAATCAGGAGCAGCTTGCTAAATTTACCCAAAACAAATAGAATTACAGGCTTTTCCTGAATCTAAGCTGAATTGGGAACTTGGGTGGCACAGAGAGTGTTAACACGAGTATATCCCAAAACAATGATCTGAAGTTGTCAGTGAAAATCAACTCTGCCCTGAAGTTCCATATTTATATTCATGCTGCTTATGGTCTCGGCTTACACAATAGATGCTTATTTGGGGTGAATTTTTAGCTGCATCCTAATTAAGTCATTTACCTCCTACAGTCCTCTCTTCCCCTCAGGATATACTCTGCTAAAAATGTTTTTATGCAAAATCTACACTTTCAGCACCTTCAGCTTGTAAGTATTTCAGTATGTTGACTCTTTACTCTGCTAAGAAAATAAAATCTACTATTAAAATTGAAAAATCCTTTACCAACACAGAAAACTATGATATAACACAGGATTAGATGTGTATATGCCTTGAAAGCATCATTACCTTCCAGTTATTTGCTCTTTTGTTGAATGTAACATTTAAGTTTGGAATCATGCCCTGCTACAATTTACTTACAGCAATTCCAAGCAGAAGCAAAGGGGAAAAAAAAGATTAATTTCAAATGCAAGTTTTGTAGTGAGATTTAATATTTGAATTTACACTCACTGTGCAGAAAACAAATGTTTTCTTTTTAAACAAGATTAAAATGAGTTTATACAACAACATCACCTTATTAGACAATTCATCTTCTTGTTAGAGATGTTAAGACCTATCTGCTGACTCTTATGACAAAAACAAGATTTTACATATGCCAACTTCTTGTAGTCCCACTGCATATAAAAGGTTTTGTTGTTGTTGTTTTGTTTCAGAAAACAGCCTCATCTGCCGCCAGAGGATCCTCCAGTAAATTGTACCAGAGAAAAATCAGGTTCACTTCTATGGACTGGCACACACATATAAGAGAATATATTGCGTGTGAGTAGGCTGCACTAGTACAACTATAGATCTAACCTGGCCAATGGATTTCAGACCGTAGAATAGAACAGAATAGAATAAAATAGTTTACTTTCGTTCATTTGGAAGGGACCTTCAGAGACTGAGTCCAGCTGCCTGACCACTTCAGGGCTAAACAAAAGTTAAAGCATATTAACCAGTGCATTATCAAAACGCCTCTTGAATACTGACAGGCATGGGGCATCAACCACCTCACTAGGAAGCCTGTTCCAGTGTTTGAATACCCTCACAGTAAAGAAATTTTTCCTGATGTCCAGTCTGAACCTCCCCTGGTGCAGTTTTGTGCTGTTCCGGTCATCGGTTACCAGGCAGCAGAGACCACCACCTCCCTCTCCACTTCCCCTCCTCAGGAGGTTGTAGAGAGCAGTGAGGTTACTTCTTGGCCTCCTTTTCTCCAGACTGGACAACCCAAGTGTCCTCAGCCTCTCCTCACAGGACATGCCTCCCAGCACGTTTTACCAGATTTGTTGCCCTCCTCCGGACGCTTTCACGTACCCAAACAGCCTTTTTATATTGCGGAGCCCAGAGCTGCACACAATTCTCAAGGCGAGGCCACACCAACACTAAATACAGTGGGAGCATCATCTCTTTTAACTAGATGGCTTTGCTGTGTTTAATGCACCTCAAAATGCAGTTCATTGCATGCAAAATAATGTGCATTTGTGTGTGGGCGACTGGACAAATTTCACTTGTAAAAACAGCAAAACTGACCACCTTGTTATGTATAAATTTGAAATAAAAAATATGGAAAAAAATATGGCATACCAAAGTCATGAGTGTCATTGCTGCTCTGTTGTTATAAAATACACATATGAAATGTAGCGTTGTCCCATTATGTGATCCTACTGCCTTCAGATGGCAAAACCTGACTTAATAGTAAAAATACAATAAAAGCTAATTTCTTCAAAACAGCTTTGAAATGATTAAGTACTTATATTTGACTTGTAAAATTTAAGCCATTTACACATTTTATGAAAATAATCTCCTGAGGTTGTAGTTCTTCAGCAACACAAGGTTTCCAGCACTGTTCTTCAACTAAAGGAGTTCCCAAACTTCTGTCTCAGGGCAGCGTACAGCCCCATGAATCGTACCAAAAAACTGCATATGGGGCTATGAGGTAGACCCAGATAAATTAAGTGACCTGGTTAAAATAACATTAGATGGCCCACAGCAGAGTTATTTTTGATCTTGATCAATCTCTTGATAAATTTCATAGTGTGCAAGCTGTCAGCACAACTGAGAATAACAAATGCACAACTACAGGGAGATCTCAGCAGTCAGCCAAGGACTAAGAAACTAGACCTAAAACCATCCAATCTGTCAAAACCCTTCACACCATGGAGCTGCAGTTTAGAAAAGAACTTTCAAGGTAGGGTGGTACCTCACAATATCAGCCTTGCAGTTAGCAGAACTACTTCTGCAGTCACCTGCTTAACCCTTTTTAACCCTGAATGCTTGAAGAGCTCCTTCACAGTTATCATTTTTGTCATGTAACACTTTAGGCTTACTATCATTATGGACCAGAAACCCTTCCTCAAGAGTTCAATCTGCAGAATACAATCCACTACATTTAGTTGGTACACATATCTGCACACTTTCACTGTGTTGCAAATGGCTACAACCATGGACTTAAAAAAAAAAAAAAATACATAGACGATTTTTAGTCCTTGCCAAGATCAGAGCTAAACTCTTCTTCACTTTAGCTATATCGCAAATACTGGCTTTGATCTAAATATTTGTCAATGTTTAGCAATAATTTCAAAATCAAATTGAAAGAGATATTTAGTGTGAGACTACTTTTTCTTTCATAAGTTCTTTTTTTTTAAAGTAGCTATAGATATTTATCCTTTAAATAAAAGTCAAGATCTAAGTGCTACGATTATAAATATTTATCAGTTTATAATAGAATGTCTGGCAAATGCTGAAGTATTGTGACAGAAGAGGTGAGCTGCATGCCAAGTCCCTCACACAGCCTGTGGTCCTTCTTGAATACCATTGATGCACCCTATACCTCCTAAGATATGGAAAAGGAGATGCTTCCAGGAGTAGTACCCAGATGGGCAGTGACTACCATCTCCAGTCACTCCACAGCCTCCTCAAGAGCTAAAGCTGGATAATGAACTGTTACCCTGGAACAGAAGCCACACTTGAACCTTGCAAGAACTGCAGACTAGTCACCCACTACATACAAAACATGGACAAATTCAGTCGCAGCTTGAGGTAATATAAGCCTTTGCATAAAAGCAAAAAAGTTTCTAGACGTAACTAAAATTATTAAGAGCCACCACAAAGTTAATAGCCAGTAACAAAGACAGGCAAGTGAACAAAAAGGAACCATAAAGGAGATACTGTAGGAATAGTACAGTAAAGGTTTTCAAAATAAAACAGACATATTCTTGAATAATAGAAAATAAGGCTGAGAAGTGTATCTTCCCTGAGAGAAGTCTGCTTCAGATCTGAAAGTATATTCATTACTGTATAACTTTTCCTACTTTTATCAAATGCATTTTGTAACTAGTATTAGTGATCCAGTTTTAGAGCAAAATTCATTTTGCGTGAGGAGAACTGGTGAATACTTAGATTTGGAGAAGACTCTGCAAGCTGACATGTGCCTCTCTAGCATCAGCATCACCCTATAAATTTAATGGAAAGCAGTAAAAACTGAAAGAGCAAGACACAAGTCTTACCACTTACTTAGGAAAAAAAAGTAATAAAGTAATAACTTCAAGCTTGCATTATCAGCCTGAGATGTATCATGTGTAAATTGCAGATCATGTACAAAATCCACCTAAGGAATGTATAATTTGTAAATGCAAAACCTACCATCCATCTATCTGATTACTAATTCTAGGTAATAAAGCTATTCCATAACTGAGTCCTAGGTGGATTTTTCTGTAACTTGCACAGTTTTTCTGTTCCTAAATTAAAAAGGGAAATTAAAGTGTCCTTTGTGGTATTTACTAAATTTAGCTTTCAATAATTTCCTCTCTTTTAACTTCATAAATCCGCAAGGTTAGCAAACCTATGTAACCATTAACAAGTTTTGAATATTTGACAAAAATGTATGCCAACACATAGAAGCCAAAAAAAAAACCACAGAAAGTGACTAATTCAAAAGCCTTCTATTGGAGAAAGTTATTAAAGAGGTAGGCTTCTTGTCTGGGAATATGGCTTGGCTTAGTAGTCTTGGATATGGAGACTCCTCAGCTTGAGGTGCTTCCGCTACAGGCTCTCCACTGCTGATCGCAGAAAATCTTCCAATCTTAAGTAAAGGAGAATTATCACCATAGTGTTATTATATTGCTGGTAGGTGGATCTGCCAGCAACATATACAGCCTCTGGCAAGTTCAAAAGGACAATTCCTGCATTAACTCTGCAGAGGTATTCCTCTGCCCATTCTTAAGTCTCTGATAGCTGGCATTTAAGAAGATAAAGGGCTCCCTAATGAGACTCCAATCTTTGTTTCCTTACTTGTGAGATCAGTCAAGAATTTTCTAGTGATGCTAATCTCTCCTTACTTGCATTCCCCAAGGTATCACACCATAACTGGATCCACAAAAAGGCATGCAGGAGCACAGCGGAGGTGCTTCCTCCTCCTGTCTTGCCTCAGTCCCCTAGCTTGGCCCCTTTCTTTGGCATGCCACAAAAACAGGCTCCTTCATAAAAATGCAACACATGAAGCACCTCTGCATGGCCTTAGGAGCCATGTTGGCAGTGCTTTGCAGAGAAGGCAAGGGGAGGCTGCCGGGCGGGAGGAGATATCGTCCTTGAAGCCCTCTGTGGCAAGGTAGGAAGGAGCTGGCAGGAGCTTCCTGCCACGGCCTCCTCACTTCTGCTGAGACTTTCAAGCCTCCCAGCCACAGCAGCACTGCACAGCAGCCATCTTGCTTCAGCATGCTTCCAACATCACGCAGCAAGCTTCAAGCGGAGGCTGTACTTTTTGTTCTTTATTATCTCAACATTAATGTAAAGTAAAGGTAATTTAGACTCAGGTTATAAGCAATATAAAACAGGAGGAGGAAGCTGGCAGCAGCAGTCTGACTTCAGGCTTCAGAAAGCCTGTGAGAGCCTGCCAAAACTGTCTTAGCTAAAAGCATTAACACATCTGAGACCCCATGCATAAAAACAAAGCAAAAACAAACCAAAAATGCTCTCTAGCAATGCTACTGTCTCCATCTCCTGGCAGGGGGAGAAGCAGAGCCTATGCATGGGTTTTGGCTGAGAATCTAAGACAGACCAGTACCAACTTCCCCAGATGAAACTATGTATGACAAGTTCAGCCTGCAGCAAATTTGTACAGCCAAGTTATAAATCCCTTAAACAGGGTCTCATAATGAAAATGTGAACACTGTCTTAATAGATGCCACCTTGACCTGACAGAAATTTGGCCTCCATTCCTCTGCCAGAGCAGCCTTGAGACAGAGAAATGAGCAGTCCCTCCCCCAGCTAGGACCTGAGGGGAGGGAGGAGGGGGTTGACGGATGGTTTTGTGGACAAAAGAGAGAAGGATGAGGAATAAACTGCAAATTGATCTGCACAGCAGAATAAAAGCAGGATGTGGCAAGGTAGACCTAGGTCAGTGTCACACAGGTGCAAGCCTTGGAATTAGTTTCCTGAACATCTGCGGCAAACATAAAAAAAACAACTGCCAGTACCAAGGAGGGAGAAAAAATAACACATCTCACATTGCATGGAGTGAACCAACCAACGAAACAACACAAAAGCCAAAAAAAGCTTTTTCTGTGACCATCACATTCACTGGCCGTTCTGTTCCTAATTTCCTGGTTTAAGCTGTGTGTTTTGCCACATCATTAAAGAAAATAATAATCCTGCTTTCCCTCTAACTGTTTGGAAACATCCCCCTGTTGAGACCTTAACCCAGCCAGCCTTCCAGACCTAAACAAAAGAGGACCATTGCACAGAGCTTCTGGTATGTTCCTCCACACCACCACCACCCCCCAACCCCTCCACCCCGCTTTCTGCCAAGTACTTCAGACTAAATACAAATTGGAGTCTTCTCCTAGGAATCCACAAAGATCCATCTTAACAAAATGCCTATGTACGCGATAGGCAAGGAGTCATTTGTGTGTTTTTCTTTGCCTATGAGAACGTCTGGGAGAAGAAGAAAAGGTTACTGTTTTGCCCATAATTATTTCTCCTCCCCCTTTCATCCTTCCTATTCCCAGGGTAAGTAGACAAAACAGCATACCAGCGCCCCAAACTGAATTCATTTACAAAGCTTTAATTTTTCACTTAGCTGCGTACAAAGCAAAGGTACTGTGGAATGACCATTCACATGTGAAGGGCTAAATTCATTCGCCTGAGAGTATGAGTGCCTTCAATGCTCACAGTAACAGCCCAAACAAGAGAGATTCTCTTACCTTGACGGGAAAACACACTCCTTGCTCAAAAAAAAAAAAAAAGAAAAGTACATACCCTAAAAATATTTTGCGCCTACTTAATGAACCTGATGTTTTCCAACTGACTGACTGCTGTTTAATGGTCAGAACATTTGTTTGAACTATTTGGGTTTAAAAAATTGACTTTTTATTACTTTTCCTCTCACTGCCTTATTTAACTGTCTGTGGTAAATGAAAAGATTTACTTCATCCAGTAACATCACAAAATCCATTAATAAATATTTATCAGAATTGTATTTAAAAAAAAAAAAACCTACCCAGAGGCTCAAGTCTGACAAAATACAAGGATTCCGACATAATCAAGTTTTCAAAACACAAATCTGGCTTAGCTTTATGACTGAAAAATGTGTAACACTATAAAACAAAACAACAAAAAAAAAAGGATGAGAGATGGAAGGAATTATTATTAGGAATAAACTAAATTGCAGGATAACAGTCAGGGAAAGAGTTATTCAAATTGCCTAGTGGTTTGGGAAGCACGTATCTTTACCCCCTTACATCAAAATCGTGGGCTCCAAACTTGTTATAAACAACTTGGGACAGCTCACAGCTGGCCCTGAACATGTGTCCCCTTTTAAGAAATATGGAAAGGGCTGGGGAAAGAGCACAAAAATATTCACAAATCATGCTACATTAATCTCTTGATGGATGACCTAAAGGATGCAGCAGGAGCTACTGTTCTACAGGCACACCTCCTCCAGAGTCCATTGCACAGTGTGAAGAAGGGTCCTTCTCCACAGTTTGGTGCAAGCCTCTGCCCCTGACTGTCTGCATCCTGTAACTTCAGCATCCCTAATATATGTACAAAGTTCTTCAAACAGTTCACCTGTTCCTGTGACAGCTGTGAATGTATACACACCTGCTGCTGTGTAACACACTAGTTAATTTGATGGACACCACAGCATATTTGCCCAGTTTTGACAAGGACCCAAGAGTCCTTTTCCATTTTCCTTCCACCTTCCTTTTTCAAGCCAACTGAAAAAAAAATGAGAAGGCAGCATGAGCATTCCTGATGCAGCCAAACTCACAATGTGACACTGAGTTAGCTCAAGCAGTACCATATGTCTGAGCAGACCAGTTCAGGTGGATGGGTATCTCTTCTTCTCTGCAGCCAGCATTGGCTTAAACATCTTTCATCACACTTTACAACCATACAGGGAAAAGAAGGAGGTCACTTTGGAAAGAGAGGCAAGAAAAACTTCATTTCTTTACATAAGACTTATTCTACAGTGCCTTCTACTTCCCAGTTTTATCCTTTCCAGCATCTTGTCTTAAAGGCATAAAAGACATTTATTTAATAGTAGTAACAGAGCTGTGGAGGAAGCCTTTGTAGCTGCAGTTTAGAGTCAGGGAGACTGGAGATGGTAGGGGACTTTTGCATCCCACATCTTAGTAAGTGGAGCCAGTGGATACTTTGTGCTGAATTCAAGCATGGGGAAGAGTCATCTATGGCTAGGATTTGTCTTCAATTGCTTTGTTTTGTTTTCAGGAGAAGGGGAATAGATGGCTGTTTTTATTTAATAAAATGTAACTAGCCAGAATGCAAAAAATGTGTACAATCTGGATAAAGGACTTTTTAATGAAGGTACTGTAAATGACATTTTCCCTCTACTTTTGAATGCTGCAAATAGCAAATTAGCATACCTCAGAGTGGAATTTCTGCTACAGGAGAGATGAAAGGTTAACTGTCTAAAGAGTAAAGAATATGTTTGACATCTATTTAGAAAAGAAAGAGTCTCCTAATAAAAGCAGAGGCCCCACTTGATGCTCCTAATTCTCCTTCAGTGTTTGCATACACTTTCAAATAATTAGAGAACCCCACTCCAAAAAGCCTGGCTGAAAAATAGTAATTAAAAAAAAACACTGCAGATCTCAATGCCTTGTTTGCTGGGCTTGTCAGGGGGCTCCAGAGGTCACAGTGATTGACAAGCCTTTGGTGCCTGTAGGAGGGCTGATAATGCATACACACCACTTCAGAGGCAAGCTCCCAGTACTGACCAAGCCTAATAAGCAAAGGGCAGCCAGTATGCTGAACAATGTAGCAAGCTAGCCCTCACCCACTAGGGGTGGCTTAAAGATTGCAAATTATCTTCATCAATTGGCACCAATCAGAAAGCAGTAGGGTATGATATAATACCATGCAAATAAAGATCTCTGACACTCCAAGGCATTTTCATAAAGCTACTTTTGTTATCACTTTTCAGCACGCACCTTACTGCTGCATGCACATGCCTGGGCTCCCGTGAGAGCATTTGCTGTAGGTGTTACTAGAGCTATAAAGTTGTTTAAAAAAGCAATTTGAGCCAGGGCACACAGGCTCGAGTTTCTAAAACCTGCCATAACCTAAGTGCTAAGATGGGGGTTTCATAAGGTGTGACAGAGGAAGGAAACTGCGGCCTGGAGACAGACGAGGATCTCCCCAAACAGGCTGCATCCTGAGCTCTTACTGCAGCCCTCTGGCAGCACTGTCCAGCACTGCCAAAAGGCCAGCCTTTCTGTGGCTTCCCCCTCAGTCCATGGAGGAGGAGAAACACCACCGGGGAAGCAGATGATGATTCTCGCTTTTCCCAACTGTCTATAAACCAGGTCTTGTTGGAGTTTGTGTGTTATTCCATGTATGGTTGAAGACAGCAAACTGCTTCCACAGGTGTGCTCATAATGTTAGTTTATGAAGTGACTCCATGGAGGGAATCTGTCCTCCAGTGTATGTGCTGGTCAACTTCTGCAGCTGTTTTAACTTTGCCTTGTTTCAAAGACATGGTGTAACTCATTAGGTTATACCTCAAGTTGCATCTAACCTCAGCTGGCTCTTTAAAGACAGCTGTGTCTGTTTAGCAAAGGAGAAACAGCCCTATTCAGTGTTTAAATGTATATTTCTAATGAACAGAACTATTGACGGACAATACTGGCTATGCTTGTCAAGGTTTACTGAATCTCTGCATTGGCTAGAGGAATAATAGTACAAATGCGCTCAAGCTTTCAGTAACAGTAGATGGCAAGGAAAAGAGAGTAAGTATTATTTTATTTTACTGAAATCACCTTGGGCACCATACTTGTAATAAGAGTAATACTTTGATCTTAGCACTTTTCACTTGTGAATCTCAATGGTGTTTTACAAATGAAGTCAGCATTGCTATTCGCATATGGGGTACCATTACTGAACAAAGAACTGCTGTCCATTTCTTTTCTCATGGATCTTCTTCATGCCCTGTTGTGACAAGTTGAATAAAAAAAATTCTAGGACAAATCACAGAGCCTTGGTACAGTATCTTCCAGAGACCTGCTGGGCCTTCATCTTTGTCCCATTCACCAACAGCTGGCCTTTATGTTTTCCTGTCCAGAAAAGATCTGGGGCATACTCCAGCACCTGGAGACAATGGCAACATTGCTGTTGTGCAGCTGAGCCCAGTGAGTCAGGCTGGTCTCTGCATCTATTTCATTTCACCTGTTGTGAGAGCCTAGTACTCAACTCAACTGCAGTATGGAAACAGAGATAAGTACAGCAACAAAGTTCCAGGGAGAAAATAACTCACTCTACATTGCATGAAAATTGATGCCAAAGAGCTAGCAAAGTCTATTCTTTCTTTCCCTCTTTTTTTTTTTTTCTTTTAAAAATATTGTTAGAAAGCTTGGCTGGGTAATTATTTTTGGCAAAAAAATGCACATTCCTGGAAAAGTGTGTAACACACACACACACACACACACACACACACAAAAGAATAAAATATGGGTGTACCTCTTAAAAGTGAAATTAAGACCTAAGGTCTTAATAAGTGCCACAGTTATTTCAGTCTTGCTAAAAATGCTTGGGGTTAAAAAACAATGGAATCTGCTTAAACAGCTTCATTTGGATCTATTATTAAAAACAACAACAAAGCCCATGCACACATTTGAGAAGTATTTTAATATTTCAGCAGCACTAGAACTGAAACAAAATGATGCCAGAGTAAGGACTGTTTTTCTCCTTGGAACTCTAAGTACTGCTGAGGTGGTGTCAGGTGTGATAAACAAGTGTAACTGAGACAAAGCACAGTGACTCACTTTCCCATTCCATCCCAATTCCTCATTCATGGCTGGGTTCTTCCTACTTAGAAAGCAAGAGGGGCCTTCTATTCGTTTCCAACGTGGCCACAAGTATTTCAGAAGGCAGAGGGACAGGGCGTCACCAGCACAACACCAGTAAGTACAAAGACACATGCAAATAACAGCCTTCTCCAGAGGCATCTTTGTCAGATGTACCATAAATCACAGTGTCATTGTGTTACAACAATAACTGCTCTCGTGTAAGTACTCCAGGCTATCCTTCTCTGCATGGGTTAGTTGATATAGTTTGGAAATGCCACAGCTGGCTTGGAACTGAACAATGTAAATGGAATAAACCGAGATTGTTCCTCAGCTCTTGATACGCTTTGTTTACAGACAGCTTTCACAGACTGGACCAGGCTACCAGCTTCAAGATAAAGCGTTGACAGAAGTCTTCCTCATGAGAAGACTGTGAGGAGGATACAATGGCAGGCTCTGTCCACATGCCTCAGCACCACAGCAACTGCCCAGGACCTGGTCTGCTGCGCTATCATTAGTACTCCCACCAATGCCGGAGAGCGAGTCTGTGCATCTGCAAGTGTTTTAAAGCAAATTTTTTCTATCTAATTTTATCTAATCTACTCTTGTTTGAGAGTGATAAAGGATGGGTGGGGTCTTCGTGATATTTCTTGTGAAAATTCACTTCTATTCCAGCTCCACAGCATGAGTAACCATCAACTGGCTGACACAGGCTGTTTATACAGTCACACATACTGCTTTACGGCTTGGGAGTAGGGGCATGGTTTCCCCTCCTCCAACCTCCCTGGCTCCCAGCATAGCATGCAATTAAAAATATTAATGGTAAGCCGGTAAGAAAATGTTAGTCTAGAAGGAAAATTTACCTAAACATATATTGAGGGAGCATAAAAGAAGAAACAAGGTAATAAAAGAAACCTTTTCCAAACTCATTCCTGTATTGCAGCAACAAATAATAAAGCCACGTTGGGGCACATACCTGAAAACACAGATACCAATTTCTGGAAATAGCATTTTCTAGACTATTTTTTCTATCTACCATATTTCTGCTGTTTCCAAGTCTTGGTTGTTTATTTATTCACATGCACACATACATGGTGGTCATGTCCATGCAGTGAATTGGATTCATCATTCACTTCTTGAATACTTCGTATTTGGCCTGCCAATTAATCCCAGCCATCATGTCTTTCCCTAAATTTCAAGTCTTTGAGTAGCTTCAAACTGCCAGAGAAGTTCTTTCTTTTCCAAATATGATAAAAAATCCATTCCACATTACTCTAGTGTTGAGCCCAGAATAATTTGGTCCTGGACAAGTGACAGATTTAAAGGTCTGATTTCTTGTAACCCTTCACAGCTAGAAATTTATGTGGCATGGGAAAAATATCACTTTCTCATCCATGGATAGTGTAAAGATAAGGGCTTTTTTTTTTTTTTTTTTTTTTTCCCCAATGTGGAGAACATGTTTTAGATAAAATTTTATGGATTTTCAGTTATCACAAATCCAGTTACGGTAAAGTCGTAAGAAACCATGAAAAGCTCTAAAATTATGTAAAATTTCTTTTATGTAACTAAAAGCTACATGACTTTGTTCTTTATCTGAAGTTTCCCCATAGCTACAACATTATTTAATTCTGGTAGCAGTATGGCTGGCATATATGACAAAAATATTTATAGGAAATAAATATACTTAAGTATATCTGTTTAAAATGAAACAAAGATATATTGAAGGACAAATGTGGTGGAGAAATTGAGTTAGGTATTAATAGTTTGCATTCTTCTGACATTACCATTACTCCTGCCTTAACATGCAAGCATATTCCTATATGCGCTAACATTTGCGCATGTATTTTATCAGGTATTTAAAGCAGGTGGACCGGCAGAAGTAAAATACAAACAGATCATCTATGAAGATGACTTATCATTGCTCTTCTGAAAATTAAGGACTGCAAAGTCACACAATCCATTATGGTAAACTGCTCATATCACTTAACAGATGTTGGTCTGTGAACCTAAAAATAACAGCAACCAACAAACAGCCTGTCATCATCATTCTCAGACTGAAGACATACTCACAACAGAATATACACACAAATATTTTTAGAGAATGTGGTAAATGTCAAAATTAACTTTGGAATAGCTCTAAACTGGCATGATGCACTTCCACTGAACATCTTTCTGAAAAACCTTAAGAGGCCTTCCTTTTCTTATCTCCTTTAACTAATTATGTACCAACACACTTAGTACCAGCTCCTGAACTGCCATTACCCAAGCACATCCCCTTGGAAGATGCCATCCATTTTGCAGACACAAAATGTCAAGGCCACATTGCCCTTTCAGAAATGCAACATTGGTTGTGCTTTTTTTTTCTTTCACAACCTCAAAGAAAAACTTACTTTCTATGCTGAGGGGTATAAAAGCAAGAAAGCTTGATATTTGTAAATTTTTCTTGGAGCTTGGAACTGAAATTTTTGGAGCTACGCTCATCCTACCATAACCAGATGAGTGACAGGGAAAGGATCCCTGCACGGGCCAGTTCCAGCGTGTCTGGTTTTGGCGTGGCAGAGGAAGTGAATTATGTCAGCTCAGCTACTGCATTTCTGAGAATAAGAGTCAGAAGGCACGACTGTGCCTTTTTCATAAGGATCAAGCCATCAGATGTTTTTGATCAGCCACTTAAATCTGCTGTCCACATATACAGCTCTGCCATGAGGAAATCTCTCAGTCTCAAGTTGAGACGCAATATGGAAGAACATGGAAGTGCTTAAATATATATGTATGAATGTAAAACATCATGTCGATTATGTCACAGGGAACAGCATGTCCCTGTTTTCAAAGGTAAGCAGAAGGAAATCTCAGTAGTGCACCTGCAGACCAGGCTTTCTGCAAGGATCGATGCTTCCAGAGAAGCATGAAAAGAGACCACAGGCCAGGCCATGTTGTATTTTCTCAGCAAGGCTCTATCGCTAACAAAGAAGGCAAAGCTTATCCTGCTCGGTGCCCATATTCTACAAGCTTGCTGTAATGCTCAAAGGGCTTAAGTGCCCTTATCTGCCAACACCCTGCTTCATTTCTTCGCTGAAATAAATCCCTTTGTAATAACCAACGAGAGTTCCTACTTAGCTTGTATGCAGACGAGGAGGGACAATGCTGCTGGCAAAAGACAATCCATACAGGTAGCGTGAACTGCTTAGGGATTACTGACAAAATTAACTAAATGGATCTCCCTGTTTCCTCCCTTCCCCCACTAAGTTCTTTAACCCTTCTTATTACAACAAAGTAATTCCAGTGCTCTGTAATTTAAAGCTGCAGCTTTCTACATTATTATGGTGACTGTAGCTTTATTTCAGTTGTATTGAGAACACATCCCTGGACTCAGAGTGGGCAGAAACATGGTAAAAGGGGAGTAGTTTCAGATTATTTATACAGTACCAAATCCCACAGTCCTGGCTTTCAAAGGCGTAAGTCAGAGAGTTCAGGATAGCCTACAGTTCACCAGCTTAGGAATGCTTTTAAAAATTGGCTGTGAATAGGAATACAGATGTTCATTGTAGTTATTACAAATAAAAGTGGGAGAACAAAGGGGGACCAAAAGCTTTTTATAGAAAAATGGTTTCCTGAATGTATTTATATATTCCTCAGGTGGCAATTTATAAATGATGTATTTTTCAGTAAACATAGAAATTAGAAAGTTACAAAATTACTGCTGGAACCATTTAAAAGTATTTTTAAAGCTTTTAAAGCCTGAGATTTCATTCTGCAAGGGCACAGAGGTCTTGACAGTATCTGCGATTTCTATCAAGCGGGGCTCGAAGACAATGAGGACATTCACATGAGTAAAGATGATAAAGGATTAGTTCCAAAATGCTGAATTGTCCATTATAAAACAAATTACACAAGTCTCCTCTGCAATTTAAAAGCCCTAATATTTTACACAGCAACAACTCAAAATTAGTAAGTCACTCTGCACACAGCATATGCATGCTCAGAATTAAGTAACCTCAAAAGCACAGTAACTAAGAAGAAAATAAACTGAATAGCTGAACATGGCTTTTATTTCCTTCTCTCAAGCATTTAATAAGTATTTATAAAATGACTTCAAATTTGAAGCGTATATCCATACATAGAAATCATAAAGGGTTTGATAAAGACCTGAGGTGAAAAATACCTTCGGTATTCTCTAAAAAGGCAAGCAAAGAACCCATCCAGATGTTGATTCTAACACTCTAATGTTATTCTTCCAATATATTTTGCCTACAGATGTTAGAAATAATTAAATAAAGTGTTTATGCAGACTCTCAGCACAAGTTTGCGTTTTGGAACTTCTTTACATCTCTTCCTTCTCCTACAACATAATTCTTAATTATTACCATATTTATGTGAAATAAAAATGTAACATTTTTAGTTTATCCTCCATAAACTAGAGGTAGCATGTCCAGCTTAGTAGGCTTCCTAATCTGTCCTTCAGTGCAATTGCCAGTGGAACAACACCCTCCACAAAGGTGATCACCTGGACTGAAAATATTTCAAAGATGGTTTTCTCTCCTTTTGTGTTAGAAGGAATTTCACTTTCTATGTAAATTCAGTTTTTTAATTCTACTTGCAAGGCTGCTGATTAATCAGAGTTGAGAATGCAGAGACTGATGCAAACACCTTGCAATCAAGAACTGTCCACTCTCTAGAGAATAGAAATGGACAAGTGGAAAATTGGGACTCAGGACTAATTTCTGAAAGAAACTGCTGTTCCTCTTAACTGTATCACTGAAACCTATACTTAACCATCTACAAAAATTATGCTGTGTAACTGAGCTTTAGGATCCTCTTTTGTGTATTCTACCGTACCATGGAAACAAAGTAAGTTTAATTCTCAAAACAACCTAACAATGTTTTTATTTGGTAAGGCGCAATGTAATCAAATTGGGTTTTGTGCAGCCTAATGGGGACACTCTTAAAATAAAAGATGCATTCTGGTTCAGTAATGGTCTACAGTATCTGTACATTTTCTCTCAGTTAAAGTATCATACAAAATCTTATGAACATAATTTACAAACCCCACCAGCACACAGAGACACACTGACAGGAAGACTGACAGCACATATTTTACATTTATCTGGTCATCTGTAACACCTTTGAGGGAGTTTTAGGTACTCTCAAGTGAAGAACAACTAAAGTAATTGCAAATTTAGAAGTTCCTGAATTGTGTATCTCCAGTGCTCTAAACTCACAGTTTTGCTGCATGTGACATGCTACCAACAAGGTACATAAAAACATTTATTTCTCTCTCCAAATATCAAAGTGTTGAGAAACACTAAAAGTCTTCCTTAATTTTATGAAAGGAAAATAAAGTGTATACAAGCAAAAGAACTAGAATTGTGTCACTGACTCACCAGAGATTTCTATACATTTCTTCATATCTAAATACCTTCATCTAGCGGGTTCACCATAACAAGTGCTACGACAGCCAGTTAACTTCCATCCTACCTGTATAGGACCTTCTTTCGCATGATGAAATTGAAGATGCATAACTATCTGAGTAATTTGGTTGTGGTGAATGGACTATGTGAGTAATCAGAAGTGTAAACTGAGCCAGATGAAGACAATAATTCAGGGAGTCCCCACTTCCAGCCCTCTGCTGCAGGACACCTTCACCTCCAGTCTTCCAGCATTACTCAGCGTCTAGCCAGCCCTTAACTCCTCAGTGTCATCCGGGTTAGTTTATATGCTTCGAAGCATTTTAAAAAATACACTGACAGAACCAGGTTGAAGTGTAATGCCAGCAGCATGCTAGAATTAACACCCTTTAGTGACAATCAGCTGCAGTTGGAACAGCGCATCCAACCTGCCATCCATAGACGCTATCTAGAGTTTAATGCATTAACGTGTTACCTTCCTTCTGTACACCTCTGATTCCTGAAAAAAAAAAATCACATTTTGAATTCTCTATTTTGAGATTTATGCTTACAGATACAACTGGACTGTTTGAACACTGAGCACAGTGCATCTAGAAAGGGTTTAGAGAACTACATTTGAGATCACTTCTCCCTATGATCAACATAAATTATGATTTGATGAAAATACTCCTGTGCATAATTATCTAACATGCAGTGTAACATATATATTTTCAATAAAATGGTAACATTTCTCCTAGCTTACAGATCATTATTGGAAAGAAATTTCAGTCTAGATGTTAGTCATCAGGATGCTGAGTTTGCAAGCAATATATGAGTACCCTTAGCATCAGTATTTTTATATATGCACCCAACAGGTGTCCCCTTCTCTATATACGTTTTGCAATTTTGTAAGAAACATAAAAAACATTCTCTCTAGAACTACATGGTTGATATATACAGAATAACTGCAAAAATATTCCTCACTATCTTCACCAGAACAAAATACTATTCCATACCAAAAATATTTATTTCCCAAAATAAACCAAACACTGTAGACTGAAATAAAGTGAATCTGCTTCAGGAATTAGTTTTGTCACTATTACTCAAATCAGAATTTGAGGCTTTGCATTTTTTCCTAATGATTTTTTAAATAAATCTGTTTACCTGTTCAGCACTTACAGTCTGAAGGGTGATAATCTATCTAAGAAAGGCATATTACTACGAATCGCCTCAATTACAGTATTCTAATGGACAGATTCACAAATATGTCTGAGAACTGGACTCACTGTCTTCAATCAAACTCAGATTGTTCATGTTGTAAGAACTCATATGTTTATACAGCAGGTGAATTAGGCCCACAGCCATTAGTCTACAGAGAGATCATTTTTTATGCTAAAAAGTACATTTTAAAAAGCTATTATATGTTTCTAGACTGGAAAGATCTCATCAGAAAGCGATGTTATTTCACAGATTGTTTGGGGCTGTCCCAGAATTTTAGATTTTAAGAGCTCAGACATGAAAGCAATCAACCTTGTGCTGCTATATAATAGGTTTTCACTGTGAATATTAACAGACCCTGAACTGTAGCACAAATTGCTTACATGTACCTTAAATGTGAACTCTAATAAAATTTTCTCTGTAGAGCAAAGTTTCTGGTAGGCAGAAGGATATGACTGAAACTATACGGCCAGCGCAGCCTGGACTCCTTGTCTACCAGCAGATGTGGTGGAAGGGCACAGGGGTGCTTTTGCCTCCCACTGAATCAAGGAACTCTTCCTGGCCCCCTGAAATATCACCAGCATCCTTCTCTTCCTGAAAGCAGCCAACGCAGTGTTTGGGAGCCTCTTTCTTATCTTAAAAGGCAAAGGTTCATAGTGCATATTGCAGTCTGGAGAAAAAATCTTTTGAATTGACAGGCTTGCCTCTCTAATGGCATCTTCTTCTCCCTTTGCACAGCAGGTCTTACAATTTAATTGTATCATCGCTGAGATGAATGGGTCAGTTCACAGCTCTCAACTACAGACTTCAGCAAACATCACTGCATTGAGACTAATACTCCAGCAAACCTTGATTCACAGTCATGAGGGGCAAATGTAAACACAGGATGCCAGAAGCTGAGAACTTCAAAATAGATCTGCTCTGCTTATGCCTTAAATCCAGTCCAAAATAAACCTCATGAAGAAAAGGATGTTAGCGGACATATTAAAAACACACACACACACACACATATACACACACACACAAAAAAAATCCCGCAGGCTGAAAATTTCACAAGCTCAATAAGTATTGGCAAGATCAATATTTAATCCACTCTTGATGCTGTGGGCACAGGTGGCAATAGCCAGACTCTGTTTTGACAGACTCGACATCTAAAAGTTTCAGACCCATTTTTGCTCAGTTTACGATCCTATGCCATACAAACAGCAAGCCTGAAATTCTCTGGACATTTTTCTCTCCTCCTGTGGATGCTCTCAGAACATCAGAGCTTTTGTCACCTCCCATTCTGCAGCACTGCTTCAGCCATAGCACACCTATTGTTAAAGACTTCGTACTGTTCTTATTTTTCAGACAGCGTTGTGCCATGGACACAGAAGATAAAAATCAGTAGGCACATAACATAGAAGTTAAACCCTGAAGTTAGAACATGCAACTAGTCGGTCACATATATTAAACTGCAACTTCTAAGAATAACACTCGAAAAAGCTGTTAATCATCAGACATGCCCTGCACACAACAGAGTAAATGTCTGTCAGATTCTGGAGGAAACCCTGCTCACCTCCATTAGCTTAAGTATCGTCTTTCCAAAAACAGCAAAATTCTCTTACTCCAGCAAGTGACCTCTCGTTATCAGAACAGCCTAGGCTTCACAGCTACAGGTGTGACTGAGTTCCCCAAAATGTACCTGATGCTGAGACCGATGCCACCTTCAGGATGTTTTTTTGGGTCACATTTCCAAAGCTTTTCTTACTGCTTCTCTATCAAAATTTGATCCCCACTAAACAGCACATGTTATGCTAAATATATGTGGACTGTCCTTTACAAATGGTTTCTTTTACGACTAAAACCCACTGCTAAAATTCTAGATAAGGTAAATAGAACAGCATGATTTCTCAGGAGAACAGCAATGCATGGGAAAGGCATAAACAGAATAAAAATACCGGAATCAAAATGGAATTTCTTGATGTCAAATGGGATGTTCGCCTGTGAAAGGCGTATATTTTCAGGGATCACGATCAGCACTACTACTATATTCTATTTTGGAAAATATTCTTAGAAGCAAATAAAGCTGGCTAACCAGAAGCTACCACTATCACACAATGTAATGTCGAATCACCACTATAGGGTGACTGCTTTGAGAAAGGATAACACGATGTCTCTCACAGGACAGTCCTGAATTTTAAATAGAGTCTTTCCTTGCTATGGGAATGTAGAGATAAACAGAAAAATTGATAACTGCAGCATTCCATAAATTACAGAAAGTATTGAGCAGCGTGGCAAGGCAAAAATACTGACATGTCATAATTTTCATACTATATGCTGCATGGAGCAAGTGTGCTCTGCAAGGTAAACAAAAAACTTTATTTTTTTTTTTCATTTTGCACTGCAGTCATCATTAAGTGAATTTATCTGCAGCCTTTTCTAAGTGCAGTTGCAGAAGAACATCACACGAATGCTAGGAAAGCTTGTCTCCAAAATGCTTAGCTGTAATAAAACTATAATAATGGTTTTATTTTGCAGCTGAGCTAACGAAAGCTGGAATGCAGGCATATAAATCTAAATTGAATTTTTAAATGCTTGTGTTTAGGATTCCTTTGGAAATTCACAATAAAATCTTATGTCTGAATTCCCAATATGGAGATTTTATGTTT
>VXAL01001818.1:149263-159681 GCA_013399475.1 Chauna torquata
CCCAATATGGAGATTTTATGTTTTTATTAGTCGTATTTTTAATTCCTCTTTTGCCATAAATTTGTTTTTAAGCTATATAAATGGATCCTAATAACAAAAGTGGGGTTCCATTTAAACTTGTTAATTGTTTTTTAAAAAATAAATTTGGTAATACATACAGGGATCAGTAACAGTTCCCATGATAATATCAAAGAAGTAAAATGGTTTAATATTTTCCATAAGTATTATTAGCGTAAGAAATACCTTTCCTGCAAGCTTAAAATAGCACTCAAGACACAGTATTACTCACAATAAGTTAAGCATATCTACATACTGCTGACATGTAAAATCCTGGTTATATACTTGGATTTACTATTTGTATACTTCCTTATTTTCCAGATAATGTCTGAGCATGTTGATGTCTTTGTTTAATGCACAAATTCTGTCAGACATATTTCTAAGTGCAGTACTGCAGAAGTAGGTGTATATTAACAGGAAAACAGTAATGCACTCAGCTGAAAAATATACCGTAGTTTAGCTGGAAAACAAACCAAATCCACATACACAAATACGTCACTTTTATTACTCTTTTTTTATTCTCCACTGAATCCACATGCTTAACTGTAAGGGGAGACAGTTTTTACAGGATATCACGTGTTTAATGAGGAATCTTATTGTAGGTATTCTAGTATGTCTTTAGCACCATCCTTCTTTTCATTATAAAATCATGGCAGCGGCTCTAACTCCAAGGCAAGTTTAGACTAAAACTTATTCTCTCCATTTTTTTTTTACATGAGGAGGTATTTTGATTTTACTAGCCAAGTCTGTGAGACCTGTTTTTTTGGTGGTGGTGTTCCTTTTTTCTTTTTTTTAAAAATCAAGATGTTTCATAATTCATAATGCAGAAGCTCTAGTTTAGAAATGCAGAATGCTGCTGTGGGAAGGGGATGCTTTTTTGCTAGGACTGTCTTCACGATCTCAGTATTTAAGACCATCTAAGTATTTAGACAGCTCCAGGGCCATACTTAGCCTTTGATTAACACAAGCACGTATTGCCTGTCTCATGCTATTGGTGGAGGTGAAAAGAAATAAATTCACTTCTATTTTACTAGACAGAAAACTGAGGAACAGAAAATAAGTGACTTATCTAAGGTTACACAGCAAGTCTGCTACAGAATACAAAGCAAAACAAATGATTTTTAACAGTGTTCTAGCCATGGGAGCCACAACATCATCCATTCTCTTTTGAGCATAAACAGCTTTTAAAATTAAAGTGTAATATGCACCAACCATATCAAGTGTACAAAACTGCATGCAGTAGCAGAAGGGACAGAAAACATGGTCAGTAAGACAAAATCAGAAGGCTATCTTTTCAGAGTGTACTTTGTCATGATCCCCAGAACTTAAGGGCACCCCAGAGGAATTCTCCCAGAATTTTGTAAGGTCTCAACAATTCATACATAACCTCAATTTGTTATGCTAGAAAACCTACTTTGTTCTTTTTTTTTTTTTTTGCAGTGTCAGACGTAAATAAATGTCAACCACATGAGCAAAGAAATAGCACATTTGTATGAAGTGAGTAACAAGGGGGAGTGATGCTCCTCAAACTAAGGGACAGCTAAGAAATATACTGATGGCAAACAGGTAGTCCTCAGACAAAACAAGTCATGTATATCAATTAGGCTCAGGACATGGAGGTTAATGGAGTATGTGGACAGCTTTGTTTTATGGGTCCAGCTGAAGATGAATGATAGTAGAGAGGAGGATAAGGAAGTCTCTACTATTTAGAAGGTAAGCTTAAAAGACAAAGCAATGGAGTGTGAACATTACATGGGACAATTACTGGTGAAGACCCCTGGCTGAAAGTGAGCAGCCTGCTGGGATACATAGGACATTTGATAGGTAAAATCACTCTTGCCATTTGGGTCACAACCTCATTAACAGACAAACAGCACTGCTGAAAATTAATGACCTGCATCTGACCGCCCAGTGAAAATCTACACTTCACAACATTTACATTTAAGAACGGATTTAGCAGGTAGCAGTTACTGTAAACTATCTGAGGATAACTAATTTTAACTAGAAAGCATTAAAGCAGAAGGAATAAAAATTACATTCTGTGTACTCAATAATTTGTAAGGCAAGAAGATATAAGCATTTGGATGGAGACGAAAGCATAAAGCTCATGAAAGCTGTCTTAAACTCAACTCCTCAGAACGCACAAAAAGAAACACATAAAACGTTCAACGTCTCATACAGTGATGCACACCAGCTAATCCAGTGATGCACACGGTACAGAGGCCTTTACAGCTTATCAGTGGTAAAGTACACAGCCAGCTGGATACTTTACATCAAAATGTATCGGAAAGCATGAGGGAAATGAGAACAATATATTCCATTAAACACAAAAATACTGACACATCCTTTCTGCATTATGCTGACACTAAACTATTTAAACTGCAGAAGGTTCAAAGGTATCACATATTTGTTAAACTACAACTAGACATTTTAATGTAATCATAAAGTTAATTCATTCTGATAAAGTACAATTCCAAAATACACAATACAGTAGAATTATTTTCCACTAAACACACTCCATGTACCAAGCCTACTAACCTACCTTTGCTTCATCAGATCCCTCTAACCTGAATTTTCAAACATTTCAGCAGTAGAAATATCCTCAAACAAAAAGCTTCTACTTGAATCAGTTGATGCAGAAAAAATAAAGAGAAAAATAGATAGTGGTATCAAAAAATATATTTAAAAAAAATCTAATTTTTCAACTGTTTTCTCTGATTCAAACTAAAACTTTGTCCCATTGAATTCAATTAGGGAAACAGTTAAGCCTCTGGCTTCAAAAAGGAGTGGGAACATCTCAGCCCTTTTCCTTGATACTTTTCCCTTTTTTTTCTAATTTGTACCATCACTTTTGCAAGCTTGCGAGAGTGTTATCCTTGCCGCTGGGGTCATTTCTAAAAGTTTCATATATATGAACACAATAGTCTGGGACTAACAGTGCCTGTGTAAGACAAAGATGGGTGATAACAGTGAAGGACAAAAGATGAAAAGAAAGAGGAAATAAAAGGAGTAGTGAGGAAAGGAAAAGAAGGGACAACATAGGTTCTAGCTAAAGTGCAGTTTGGTTCTTCACTGTTAGATAGCCCATTTTATTTGACTTCCTTCTCCATTTATCATCTAAGGATTAAACGACATCATTCTAAAAACAAGGTGTACCCCAACAGCTAACGTCCTAATGAAATCTTATGGTTTTGCCCTCGGAACTTACTTCACTGAAAGATTTGAACTCGAGAGAATAATCAGCTGAGAAAACTGTCACCACATCCAACAGGAAGCCTCTCCAAAATGGCATAGAATGTGGTAACATTAATCCAAACTCATTCCCACTGAAATTAAATGCTAAAATTATTTCATTTTTAAATATATGTATATTTAAACTGTTACCGACATAGAATCATAGAATCATCTAGGTTGGGAAAGACCTTCAAGATTATCAAGTCCTACCACCAACCTGACCTACCAAGTTCCATCACTAAACCATGTCCCTAAGCACAACATCCACACATCTCTTAAATACCTCCAGGGTGAGCACATTTGCTTTGGGGTTTTCTGAAAACTTTTTTTTTTCTTTCTTACATGCTACAGGATCCTTTCTTGGCAGATCTTTTGGACTGTTGTATATTTGCTGTCAAATTTAGAAAAAACAAACCACGCCCAGGTGTTGTACTTTCTGAAGGGGAAGAACTGGGAAAGAATTCTTTCACTTGCTCTTCTTAGAAAGATCTAGAAAGGAGAAATTTTCTTGGTCTTGCCCTTCCTATCGTGGGAGAACAATTATAGGAAAGGCATTGATGGAATACATTGACCTAAGAAATGAATGATCACAGAGGAGAGAAGCAGGAGCATGTCAAACGGAAACATGGTGGACAGGATCAGGGACCAAAAGAGGTATTGCACCCTGCAGAAGAAGGGCACTAGAGGAAAGCGGATGGCCAGAGAAGTCCTACTAAGCAGAAGAGCTCCTACTAGCTTGAAGAAGTAAAGGCACATGTGAAAGACTAAAAAGGAAGGAAAAAGGAGCAGACAATGAGATGCTCCCATCATGCAAAAGTCTGAAACAGTGACTCAGAATGGAGTAACACAGAGATTTTGTCTCACCACAGCAGCCTTCAGTTGTCTGTCTGGGAAATCTTTCTCCTGCAAGATATTCATAAGCTGACCTAACCACACTGGAGCATGTACTTTTAGCAGATCTCCTGTAGACGGGGAGCATCAGGACAGAACTGTGTCATTCAGCCTTCCACCTGGAGCTTGCACAGTTCAAAGGGGTCACAGCAAGTGCAGTTCCAGAAAACCTGATCACTGATGGACAGAGAAGGATTAATGTGATTATCATCAGAGAAGATTCATTCTAGAGCCAGTCTCAATGTCACTGGATTAGACACTGCACAAAGGTGACAGTGATAGCTCAAATAGCAAAACTTTCATAGAAACATAACCATCTTCAGACACAACAGGGCCCCTCAACAATTGCTAGAATCTGCTGTACCATTTAGTCACATCTGCTATGACAGGATAAAGGTATTTATCAGTCTTCTGAAAGAAGTATATTACTTTTCTGTGGCTACAGAGGAACTAGAGAGATACTGCTTCTATTAAATAAAACAAGCACAATGATCTTTTGCGCTAAGATCATGTATGCTAATATATCTTTTCTTTCAAGAAAAGAAGCACTGTCTCCAATAAAGGATGGTTCAAAATAAAATAAATAAATTAAAACTAATAAATTCAGCAAATGAGTGCTTCTAGCATCTCAAAGACAGAGCTCCTGAGATTTACCTCTATATATTAGGGGTGTACGGTAATGGTTCTCGTATTGGATGGCTTATGGTTTGTAGATCTATGGGGACCCATCTCAACTGAATTCTTTAACAGCTGATATGACAGAGATGTCCATTACCCAAATGGACAGCACTCTCTATTGATCAGTGCTCCACTTAGCAATCCCATTTGTCATCCTTTTGTCTCTGCCCTCACCCGCACTAAATAAAAAGAAGGAAATTAATCAGGCACTATAATAGTTAATAAACCCCTAAGGCACAATGAGCAATTAAAACACCTAAGGCACAGAACCCTTTGCATATCTACCACAAAAACAGACCAATTGAATTTCTTTGTATCTTTCCTTATGATAGGCAGAGAGAATTGAGAAACAACCTTAGTATCATAAAGGAGCCGAAGAGGTGCCACAGTCACTGCAAACTCTAGTTACGTCAATTGTCACATTACCTTCACAGATCCTTTATGAAATATTTTTGTTTCTCTCATCATATAGTATGGAAAAAAAGCCAAAACCCCAACAAAGCAACAGAAAGACTACCTAAACAACCAGTAAATCACCTGGGGAGTTGCAACTAAATTAATTAGATTTACACAGTTAGACCGCAGTCATCCAGTATTCCATACATATAGTATGTTTTTACATAGTTCTGATAAGAAAGATTAAATTAGCCATGAGAAAAGCAGTACTGAAACATTTAACATTCTCCCTTATAGTACACATAAGCACCCATGTCACGGAGACAGAGGCTTTTTTATTCCTTCACTGAACGCAATAACAGAAATAATTAAACATCTTTCAGACCTGAACTGCATAGTCATTAACCAATAGTCAATGATTTGAACTGCCACTAGAGCTTGAACTGTACTTTGTCCAGGCTTTTCTACCCATTTCCATTTGGAAAGACTTCCATATACAGATTTCCCCTGAGAAATGTTTTATGATGCTATAAAGACTGTCAACCAGAGACGGGAGCGCCTCGGCACCTGAGCCACAGACAGAACTATCAAATAACACTTAATTGCTGGATGACACTGTGTGGCTGGGCTTGAATTCTGATCTCCAAATATTATCCATGCAACTGTCTGCAGAGATAAGACTGTTACGATAGCAGCAGATAAAACCAATTAAAACAGGGAGCAGTGAGCATATCAAGACCCTGACTTTCACCATAAATACACTTTAACAGACATAAGTGGGAAGATGTAATATGCTCTCTGCTACCTCAAGAATACCATCTAGGGCATAGCTCTTCTTTGTCACTGGAAGGAGGCATGCACATTGCTAAGGGAACAACACAGTGTGAGTGAAGGAAAATACCCTATATTACAGACTAAACACAGCAGCTGTTAATGACTTTTATAAACACTGTGGGATTGCAAATGCTGATATCAACAGCAGAGAGAGGATCTTTTCAAATTTAGGACAATGTTTACAGCTTCAACCACCATCATGAATATTCCAACAGAACTGCAGCTTACATATTTTTATTTTGCCTCACATCTGAACAACTTCTGCTTTCCAGTTTATGCAGTTCCACTAGTGTCTCTGTCTGGTATTGTTCATACCCTAATCTACTTCATGATTTATCTCTTAGTGTTGCTGCCAAAACCCTCAGATGAGGCTGCAAGCTTTAAATTTTTACACACTCAACAACTAAGAAATATAGTGAAGAAGTTGCACATAAAGGGGACAGTGAATAAGAATTTCTTGGTATGCATATAAATTTTTGTTCATTTGGCAAGAAAAGGCAGGAACGTAGGGACGAAGCAAAATGGGAGGGTTGAGAACAAGTCTAAATAATGGATCCCACAGGGCAAAACCATAATTGACTGCTGGGAACTGGTGTTAAAACGGAGAATCTGGTTAAATGAACTGTGGATTTAAAAAATAAAATTTCAACTTGAACCAAAAAAAGGCAAAATGAAACAGCACCACACACTATAGTGCTGCTTAAAACTCCTTCCTCTCCATGCCAGTTTCTCTCAAAATTCAGCTTGGCATTTATAATTGAGAAGTCATTAGAAAAGCAGTTCATCTGAGCTGAACAGTGAAAAAAACTTTAGAATTTATCCACACATGATTTTTTAGTGCTAGTAATTTCTATTTAGCTTGTGAGATCTCCATATAAAAGTGAATTAACAATACCAGAATTAAAACTGAACAGAGTCCTGACTGTTTTCTTTTCTTTCTTGTTCTTCCCTGTTCCCGTTCTTCATACTGCATTGCTGTGATGCTATTTAACCGTTTAATGTTATTTAAACCTCGCAAAGTGAATACATGAAGTGATTTTATGGAGACAATCTTTTACATACTGTTTCAATTTCAGATGAAGCTTGCTCACAGTAGAAAGCAGGAAGTTATGCACTTGTCTCCCCCATTCTTGCAAATGCTTGGCCTAAACATCTAAACAGTAACAACAACAAAAACAACAACAACAAAGAAAAAAAGAAAAAGCAAACAAACAAACAAACAAACAAATACTTAATTCTTTATATAGCTAAAGATTTTGTTTGTCCAAGCCAATCCACATGGACATATGCTGCCTTCTTCATCTTCTGCCTCCCTTTCTCTTGCCCTGTGGTGTAACTCACTCAGACAACAGAAGGTGGAGTAAAAATGACTGAATATATTATAGCTGGCCTTAAAAATACAAATAAGAATGTTTTTTAAAGCTGATGATATGGCTCAAAGATCATTCCCAAAATCCTAGTCATCTCCTCTTCCAACTTTCTTTCAGGCTTAGAGGAGCACAACGCCCTGACTTTCGTTCTGTACGTTGTCATTGAGCACACTATTTAGTATAGTTGATTTACAACATTTCAGGTATTTTAAGTCCGTTTCTAAAAATCTGCTTTTCCTTAAGCACTTCCTTTTATTATAATTCAAATAATAGCATTATTTTTGTCTGTACTGGTCTAATTTCTCAATCACCCTGCTTTGCTCTTTCAGTCTGTTTTCATTCCCTAGTCTGCTTCATTTGAATCAGTGAAATCACTCTTGGATCACCATCCCTTATCCCAAAAATACAGCCAGCAGAAAGGCTGAGTGGCCTATTCCACCTACTCATGTTACGATTCCTGTTTTGCTCATTTGTTTTAACTACAAAAATGTGCCTGGTACCAGACATATGCAGTGCAAACCTGAGAGCAACATGCTATTTCAGATACATATACTGCATCTCTTCAGCATTCAAACCATTGCACTGCATCTTATTGAAATCAATGGCTTGCTCTTCTTCACTTCTTCGGAGAGAATTAAATATACCCTTCAGAGCAAAACATGTTTTAGAAATGCACGTAGTTTGGCTGCTAATGCTTCCATATGACTCTCTCATTGAAAGGGACAGTGTGGGTGGACAGCACATCTTGGTTTTGTCTATACAGAGTTTTACTCCTCCATAACATAATTGCAGTTTTTGCACCTTTTCTGTTTACATTCACTTTGAAGTATTCTCCCATCAGGCTTCTCCCCTCTCCACCCTCTTCTTACTTATTTTGATATGGCTTCCACATTTCCTGCTATTACAATTAACAATGCACGTACAGGAACAATAGCCACTGTCACAACATTCACAGCTTCAAAGCTCGCTCCAACTTGCAAGACATAATACACAGAGAGGACATTAATGAAAAGGCTGAATTTAAAATCCCATTTATCCTGAAAAGGTCATGCCACATTGAGATGTCCTTGGGAGATTGCTGGGAGACACTGGGCTCTTTGAATATTGTTGTGATCATTTTCTCAGCAAGATAACTGTGCTTTACATGTCTGGACTCTTTAAGGGCACAACATGTGCTAATTTAATTTATGTTTTTAGGAGAGCTGAAGCTTTAACAGAGAGAATGCAAAGGGCTATAGTTTGCACTGCATGCACAAGGGACTACACCCGTCTTTTAAGAGCTAATGGCAGAGCTGCAAGAAACAGCAATGAAGACTGGTTCAGTTTCCTGGGAGCATTCTTAATTCAAGATCACTGTCTTGCACAGAAACGACTCCCATACACGAAAGGGATTTAAGAAAAGTCCTCCTGGGTTTTATAAAGATCTTGGAGAAGACTTGGACCATTCATGCTCTAAATAATTAGACAAACTCGTACTGAGTACAGATATATTACCACAGGCAAAGACTATGCTACTGCTGTTTTGCTATTTGAACACTTTCATGCCATAAGTGTTCAAAATAACCTCTAAAAAAAAGTAGCCTGTAGCTCTAGTCACTTACTACACTTAGAGCAGGTACTAGCCACAGCTATTACGTGGTATTTCACACTTAAAAACTCATTAGCTATCTTATGGCCATGACTATTTGTTCCAGACTATTTTAGGAAGGCTGGGAAATTCTGTGCAGTGAGACAGACGGCCTGGCACACTGAGATCAAACAACGGAAAAGAGGGAATTTCAAAGAACGAAAAAATTCTAGCCACTTCTTACAGAATGAAGTGTCACCTATGCTGAAATACAATTTTTATGCGTGTGAGTATAAGCAGAGCTACAATCATATATTATCAATGAACAACTCTTTTCAGTTACAACCCCTGAATTCACGGATGTTGTAAGCAAACGAAGATAATAAATCCTTTGAAGCCACACCTTCAAACAGAAGATTTATTTTGAGAGATTAAGGATCTTCTTGAAGTTTCATTCATTTACTATTATTACCTTTATAAGTTTGAAGAAAACAATGTTGTATGTCTCAGTTTGTATCTGAGCAATATTCTCTTTTAGGTATTCATTTTATAAATCTTCGTACAAGATCAGGCATGTGAAGACTGCCGTATATAATGTCTGGTAATAGACTATGAGTTAATTTGACTTCACCGTACTCACATTAAACTTTTGTTAACAATCCTCCTTGTCCCTAGCTATTTTGTCTCTATCTTCACAAGACATGGCCTCAACCAGCTATTAGTTCAAGGCCTTGGACTACAAATCATCAGTAAAAGGAGGAGGAAGAAAGTACGCAAGTGTATTCAGTATCTTAATTCTTCCATTTTCTTAACCATTTACTTCTTAAATAGCAGTTTTGTCTACATTTTTGTTTTATGCCTTGAAAAGACCTGTTGGAAACAAGGACAAACAGCTTCAGGAAGTAAGTAAAAAATACTTTGACACAACAGTACCACGATACTCACAAAGAGAACATATAAAATATGAAATATTCTTTTTGATGTAGTCCTTCAGGCACATCAAGAGCCCATTGTGCAGAGGTCTGGAAGTCTCCATGTCCAGCAGATGAAAAAAAGGAGGATGCAGATTCCAGGACCTGGTCCAGTAAAGACAAGAATGCTGAATTCAAATGTATGTAAAAAGCCTACAACATGCTGGGCAGGTAGAAAAAGACACGCCTTCTCTGCAGCCTTTATGTGTGCCAGACGAAGGAAACATAATCCAAGTCTGTGTTCTCCACGGTATCAGATGGTGTGATTCAAAAACACTTGCCATAGTAATGCAGCAAGAATTAAAAACTCAGTGCAGCACCTTAGAAAATACTTAAGATATCAATTTCTCAATTTGGTGTAATTAATGGATTTTTTGCTTTTGATCCAATCCAAGTATATATCATTTCACCTATGAGGTG
>VXAL01001818.1:159751-248307 GCA_013399475.1 Chauna torquata
GAGGGGAAGGGAGGAGAGGGGAGGGAGAGGAAGAGAACAAGGGGGGTGGGGGAGAGCAAGAGCATTTAAAACAAGCTGACATCTGGCAGTTTCTTCTCAAGAGATGTCCAGGATGAAAATAGCTGGGGCTCTGAAGATCAGAGTCAGCGTGCACTGGCAAAGGTGTCTCTTCAACACAGGTGTTCGCTGTCTCTCACTTTCATGAATACAAAGCTAATTTGCACATATAAAAATAGAAGACAGATAGAAAAAAAACGCTCCTAATGTTGAAACTCTTGCAAGTAGCACTAGCAACTCTGTAATTTATTTTAATTTGTGACCACTTTCTATTCAATATATATACATATAGTTCTATTCTGCACCACATCTTTGCATCTAAATGTGTAGTGGGGAGTAGGAAGAGTGAGATTTTAAACAGCTGTGTAAGGATTTGTTTGGAAAATGTACATGGTCTTCAGGTACATTAATTGCTATGGATTCTGCTTTTCTCTTTTTTTTCTTTTTTTTTTTAAGATTTAGGACCATATACTTCTGAGCACTGTCTTCTCAGTAATTCAAGCCCCAAAACAACAAGCTAAGTATCATGGGTGATATATCTGCTTCCATAACGGCAAGTCAGCTAGTATTCTGGTGATGGGAGCATGACATCTGGGATTTCCATCCATTTTTTTATTCACTTGTTCCTCCTTATATTACTATCATCCTGGTACCAGGACTGAACAATGAAATACAGAACTAACTACATCTGAGAAATATATCAGATCTTTCAGCAAATACATTTACATTGAATATAACACTGGTGGCAACATCCATAAAAATAGTATAGTACTTCCCATTTATAAAACCCAGTTTTTCATTTTCTTCTAATTTTGTCCAGCTTCCCATGATTGGCATATTTCTATTGGGTATTTAAAACAGGAAAAAAAGACTGAGATAGGACAGTACAGATAAGGAGGCAGAAGGAAGGATAGCAGAAGTCATGCCCATTAGCAAATGCTTCCCTACAGAGCCTGGCATGGAGATTCCCAACTCCCACCACTACCCTGCTGTCAGAGGATATCAAAGCCCATCAGTAAATCCCTCCCTGCACAGCGCTACTCTGCAAAAGATGACAACCTGCTGCTGTTACCATTTATTCAGTTAGCTCAAACAGCAGACAACTAGAGTGAATTACAAATTCCTGCATTCCCCATAATCCTCCCCAGTTTGATTTGTTATAAAAAAAAAAAAAAAGAGGCATTTGCACACTCAGAAAAATGTTAAAAACATTTGTCAGATTGCAAAGTCAAGCTTTTCAAAGTTAGAAAATGCCTGAAAAGTTGGCATTTTACCTTGGTCCCAGTTTGCATCTATTACAATACAGTCCCATTCAGACAGAGTGAGAATTGTCTATGCAAGGGACAGTTAACTGCATTCAATAGAAAACATTTGAATTAACTGAGGTTTTCTTTTTCTTTCTTCTTTTTTTTTTTTAATTTAAAAAAGAGTCTTGCAACAAAAAATGTAAGAAGTTTCTTACTTCTGTCAGCTGAAATGTATTATTAACTGTACTGTACAGAGATGGAATTGAGGCAGAAAAAGGTTAATGTTAAGAGTAACCAATAACTTGTGGTCCACAATTTGCAGTGGTTCAGGGTGCTTAGCACTTTGTCATTCTATATTCAAAGTATAGTTCCCATTGACTACAATCGCGCCTGTGAGAGTTCAGCGCTTTTGCAGATCAGATCCCATAGTTTCATCTCAGTCACCCAGAAAATGAGGAGCATGCAGTTAGTAATCATCTGTGAAAAGTCTAGGTTAAGCCATTTGCCTGAAACTGCACAGAAACTCTTAAGAAGAAAGTTTACTTCAGCTAAATAAATCATATTCTTCCTATGCCCAGTTGATTCCAAGCACTAGAAAAGAATTAGGCCCTAGGGATAAAACAGGTTATTACCATATAATAAACTGTACCACTTTCTGTCCAAGAAGATGCCACTCCAAATAACTGTGTACTTCAAAAAGAAAATCAATAAAATAATAAACCACTCAACATCAAAATTTCTAACCCAAGCAGCATTTTTACTTGGAAAGAGAAGGACCCAAGTATTCTTCAGATACCAATGCACTTGGCTGTGACTATTAATCGTGAAAAGATCTTAGATAGTAAGGTAATGAAGAATAGTAAAAAAGACATAAGATAGCTAAGACATATAAGAAGGAACATACAGAAAGAATTTGGTTGGGTGACTCATTTCTTTTCTTTAACCAGGTCAAACTAACTAACAAAAGGTTGGAGGAGAATGAAAAAAACAGCAACAGCGAGAACTCCTAACAGCATTTATATGGCTGTTCACACGTGTAAACTACTTTTAAAAATTAACTAATTAATCCTCACAACCTCATATTCCCATCTGATGCAGTCAAGTATTTTAAACCTGCATTTTCCAAGAGGAAATTAGGGCAGAGAAATTAAAAGCTGTATTTCCAAAGTGTCCATTAATTCTGTGCATCAGTCTGGAGTGCCCAACTAGAGACACTGAGAAAGAGGCCATAAGATATTCTGAGTACCCTCAGCTCCTACGAAAGCCAGCACCAGTAATAAAAAAGACATCCAAGAAAAATATCTGAAGTTTGGCACTGAGATAAAAGCATAAAAATATTACAGTTTACAAATTTTTTTGGAGAGGTTGTTGTGAGCTCTGACACAAGTCAAGAGACAGACCTGGACCTGATACTCATTTAAAAGTGAATGCAAGACATGTTGAATTTAATATTTGTTCACTTGAGGAAAGTCAGCTAGCTCAGAAACCTCAGAATGAGCCTCCGTGCTAGAAAACTATGACAACTGGGGAACGGAGGAAGAGGTCTACAGGGAACTGGAGAGCGGTAAGTTATGGTCAGCTAGCGCAGTTCGGTCAGTGTAGACTGAATGTGGTATTTGTTGAGTTAGAAAGGCTGGTAAGGAAGAAAACCACAGCACTTGCACATACAAGAGCTCCTTCTACCTCTGAGGAGTGTAGCAGTACACAGCTCCTGAAACTTGGCATCCGCGGCAGCCTCCCAGAGACCCTGCTGCTGGTCTGAACATGGATGAGCTGCTTCTTCAGCAACCTGTGTGGGTACCACATCCACCTATCCCTCTGTGGGAAAAAGCTGCTCCTCAGAGACTCTTGTGATTGCATGCAGAACTCCAGGTTTTAAACTAAGCACAAGAAGTGCTTGAAAGAAAGCAAATATTGGATTTTTGTGAACTTCAGAAGTGATTCTTTTTAATCTTCTCAAAATCAGATCATGGACCAAGACGGCACAAATAAAGCTTCTGAGGACTCTGTTCTCCAGCAGGCAGACACAATTCTTAAAAGTCACACCTAAAAAGCAATAACCTCTCTTCTCAATCTTTAAACTGTGGCTTCACACAAGCCTACCTACACTATTTACTACTTGCAACTAGTGCACTTCAATACAGTGGTAACAAATGTGGCTGACAGCTTGCAGCAACCCTGAGCTGAATGACAGGCTGGGAACCTACGTCCTTCCCCATCTCCTGAAGCCTTTCTTCACTCCTCACCAAAGGAGGAAATAAAAACTACATGCTGAACCTCTCATGTTTCTTAAAGCATCAGAGCCACATCTTTCACGAACATTACCTGTCCGTCAAGACATCAGGCCTTGGTATGCCAAACAGTGCATGCATGCCTTTTGTGATCTTAGCTGCTAGCCATGTACATTTACTCCATCGGCTGCCGCGTCAAAAGCCTTACATTTGTGCATCTTCAGTGAAACGTGAAACATTACTGGTATCAAAGGAATAAGCAGCTCATTCTCCTTTTTTTTTTTTTTTAATAAACGAAGAAAACTATTTTGAAATAAAAACCCCATACTTCAGAAAACATTCAGCCCTTGTAAAACACAACGCAATGTATGGAGTTTCCAGTTTCTAATGAAAAAAATTCAACTTTTTCTAAGCATGTTTCTTTCATCAGTCTTGTTTGTAGAGCACTGAACACAATGTGCTCCCTCATGCACCATTCTGAGCAGGACATTTCACAAGAATCCCTCTCTCCCCGACCTTGATCTATTTACAAAGGTTACAAAGAACTACATTTCTGCCCTCAGCTCTAAATAAAAAAGAATGTCTGCTTCCAAACCTTTCTTTTTTTTTTGAAGAAGGACAGGTATTTATTCTCAGAAATTCTTACTGAGCACTGCATCATTCCAGAGACCGTTGTTAATTACTTAAGGCTGGGGTCAGAAACCTGTGGTTTGAAAGGCACATGCAGCTCTTCAAGCAGCATGTGTTTAGCTCTCCAATCCTCTGGCATCAGCCCACAATTTTCAACAGCACACAAGCGCAAAAGGAGGTGGGTTTTTTTTTTGGCAAGAAAGGCCCTTAATGGCTGTGTAATCAACCCAGCTCCAGCAGTTCTTTTCTGTATCTGCTAAGAGCAAATCAAACTTTTGAAAGTCAGTTTTGACAAGTAACATGTTACCTCTCGCTTCCCATCAACCTCTCTGAAACATTGATATGCATGCAAGACAAACAACAATTACAGTAAATCATCATAGCAACAGCTTGAAAAACTAGCAAGCAATACATTCTGATTCTGCATTTTTGTTCTAGGGAATATTGTTGTTTTTTTGTTTTTTTTTTTAAAAAAGACCAGCAATACTAAATGTTACCTTCCCTGACGGCATTATAGATGGGTTTGCACCAGAGACGTTTCAATGCAGACTCAGTTTTGCAGTCTGTTTTTTTTCTTTTGCACTGGAGTTTGTCATTATTTAAAGACAAACACAAACACACACAAACACACGCACATACACACACAGAGTGGATAGGTTTTCCTCCTGTAATTTTTTGGAGGACCATTAATGGCAAACAACTATGACTGAAAATCGGAGTAGGATGGCGGGGCCAGAACATGAGACCGATACAGTTTGTAAAGGCTGCCCTCCAACACTGATACTGCTGTTCAGTTCATCCTTGTGATCAATTTGGTTGTCTCCAGAACATCTGCTCACAAGCTGACAAACGATGAATCCCATCTCAGAATCCATAAGCAGAAAAACAGCGGTCTGATAAACAGCTAACAGAGGAAAATATATGCACCTTTCATAAGGAAGACAAATCGCTCATTCTCACCAAATGCTTCCAACAGGAACACTAATTCTGTATTTATTTGCAGAGCATATGTACTGTGTCCAAAGCAGTACATTAAAAAAGATCTCCAGCAGCCAATCGGTTTGATTACATTATTCTTCCCCGTGTAACAACAGCTCTGAAACAATAATAACAAAAGAGCCTCTATAGAAAGAAAACCCTCTGGAAATATTTTCTTGTTTTTTTTGTTTGTTTCTTTCTTTCTTGTTTTTGGCCAGGGTGGTATTATTATTTTGGACATTTTTCCCCAAGAAATATCCATGAAATATCAAGGTCACACAGCAAAGGCTTTCATGCACTTTCCCTTCAACACAGCGTTATTTTTATTAATAACTACACGAATATATTGCAGAATTCTCTTTGTTTTAGATCTGGTCATGTGATTTTCCTGACACCAGGGAACACTGGGTAAATTGTAATGCTCTCCCAAGCCAAAGAATGGTCTTTTTTAAAGCTACGATGTTGATGAATTGTTATTTGCCAAGGCCTAAGCAAGCACAGAACACTGTATCTATTCCTCCTTCTGTGCTCTCAGGAATGATGGATGGAAAAATGAGGCAGGAAAAGAGCTGGAGACAAGCCTGAGCTGACAACCTAGCAGATCTAAGCAAGACTATTTTAATGAAACTGCAAGAAAAAGTAGCTCTTTGTATTATTCCTCTAGTCTTGCTCTCTTGTTGCAAACATAGAGCATGGGAAATACTGCACATTTCCCTGTCTGAAAATTGTAACACATTGAAAATAATACAAATGGTCACCCCCCACACGTTGAGATTCAAAAAAGACTCTTTTAACAAAGGCAGCTTCACATAAGCCCTGACTTATGAGTTATGACCTGCTCGTAATGCCAACAAAATGCCTGGGTATACACGGATTCAGCAGTTTTTAAGTGCAAAGTAGTTATTTACCTTTCCTAGAGTAGCCAGATGACATATCCTACCATCTAATGTTGATGCCACGCATATTCCACACCATAAAAATGTTTACTCACGGACAGTGGATAACAGAAAGCAATTATCAGATATATACATTTTCAGGAATTTAACAGGAATATCTAGTAAGATCCAATTAGCTGTTTCCCAGGAGATGGATTGCACTGCCCACTAAACACGTGTACCACTCTACCCCTACTGTGGGTTCAGAGAGCCAAGCTCAGAGATGGGACAGCCGAGAGATCGCTGCCAAGCCACATGGTGAGGCTGCACAGCTGGCAGGCAGTACCTAGGGGGCAATGATCTGCCTTGACCCAATGCCTCTGTTTCACAGGCGGGCACCTAAAATGGATCTTCCAACAGCGAGAATAGGGCCAAGTTCCCACTCTTGGCTGGAGCTCCCCCTCCTCTGTCCTATGAGGTCAGGTGAAAAGTCCTGTTAGCACCTCTTGGTTCATGCCAGACAGGCATCAACCAAGCCTCTGCCATGGCTGGAAGTGCCTGCCATGGAGTGCTCCCGCCGACACACGCTCCCAGCAGCAGATGCAAATTTTGTGTTACCAGAATCAAGGGCTGTACTTCTTTCTGTGTCTCCACTGAAGCGGTACTGCTACTATGTAGTAATGGTATGACCTCCATGGCAATACCATCATTGCTGCTATCAGCATAAGCAGAGGTTCCTGAGGGAGAAGGGAGGTCCTGAAGGAAGGCTCAGAGATGGGAGCTGCCAGCCAGTCATTTCTGTGATTATTTGATTACTGCCTTTAGCCTCTGCATTCACTGACACTTGCGGTCAGCATAATGCAAGCATATCTAGCCAAAATTTTCTTTGACAGAGAGACAAATCCACCTCGTTCCTGAGAAGAGGTGGAACATATGGAGTTAGTACACAGCTAATGAGGTCAGGAGGGCTCAGAGATGGAGTCACCTCCAGGCACCTGGTCTCATTGCAGTCCTGGTTGCTCCTAACCAAATGAAATTTGGCTAGAAATACAGGGTACTGAACTATACACAATTCATCAGTGATTTCAATCTCATTCCCACCAGCAGGAATCTGAACACATGGCACAGAAAGAAACCCATCGAGCAGTGGGGATAACTGGCGGATGTATAAGCCAACTTTGCCAAGCAGTGGAAAACGGAATGAACCTGCAGGCTGAGCTACCTTCACTGGCTGAGCAACTCGTGCTTCCTGCAGTCTGTGTTGCACAGAGGGCCTGGGACAGCATCCTACAACAGCAACACCAGACCATGGACCGGAGTGAGCGGCCGGTGCAGCATGCTGTGGCAGCATGCCCTTCCCAAGCCAGGCAGACAGCGACCACAGGTACAAGCAAGGCATCATCTCTAGGGCTATTAATACTGCGTTACATTTGTCTGGTGCATGTGCATGTAAACATATACAAAAGAGTAGAAGTAAATAAAATGAATGAGTTTTTCTTCCAGAGATTCTTCTTGAGCAAAAGGATATAACACTGGTAATTCCTGAGAATGTTGCGAATACATTCTTCCTGTAAAGGTGTAATACATTTTCTTGGCTTTAACATCTCTTGAAACATGGAAGTGCTTAGAACCAACACAAAATTACTTCAAGAACTTCCTCATGCAGGGACAAAATGCACAACATCTCCAGTTAGCTGACATATATTTGGTGGTCTTCATCCATATAGACAAGTGTCAATGCATGGGAGCTACCAATGCATTTGAAACAGTCTTAAGTGTTGCTAATGGTCTTCTGAAGTCAAGGAATGAATGAACTGATATCCCACTTCCCTCCTTCAAATAAGTGCCTTAAAAGCCAGACAGGAAAGCTGTGCAGTGATCCAAACCTTTTGTTTCAGCATTTGGGATGAGTGTAGTCTGTGGATAAAAGGTAGAACTCTGTCTCTTTCAGTTTCATCTACACTCCTCAGCATGCTTCACAGGGACTTCTAGAAACATGCTATCTCTTAACTTTTAACAAACTTGGCCGTTCAGGCAATCTACAAAGACATGCAAATAGCAAACCAGTTTTTCCTGTAATGATCTGACAGAAGTCATGGCTGCAAGTCAGGCATACAATTTTATACATTTGAGTTCCAAAATCCTAACCGAGAAATGGGGTTTAGATGGCAAAGCAATTAGATGCATTTAATAGGATAGCTCAGCACACAAGGAAACCATGAAATTCTTAACCGTCTACCTGCGTATGTCAGCATTGATCAATGCCAACCACACAGCTTAGTGTTCTTCCATACCAATTTTAACATGAGTTACTGAAGTAAATTAATTCAAAGTTATTAAAACAGATGTGTGTACTGTTGTACAGTTACAGATACCTCTCCAATTACAAATGAAATTTCCATTACACAGGTGACGCTTTGCTAAGATGGCATTTTTACTTTGTTTTTTATCCCACCCCAACCCCCTGCCTATTTTCTTTGTTCTCAAATAAGATGTTTTCAGTTTTGTTTTGTTTTTCCCTTGCATAAGATTAATATGAATTTTTCTCAGAGAATTTCTTGCACACAGATAGACTTCTCAATATTTAAAAAACTGTGGAGGGAAAACAGGACTTTTACTGAACAATACAATAACAAAAAGGTTTGAGAATCCTTGGTTGATCTTTAGCTGCTTTTCTTTCTTTTCTAAAACAAGGAAGTTCAAATTTTTGCCTGTTTTTTGTTTGTTTGTTTGTTTCTAAATCAGATCTAAGAAATCATTACTCTTTAGTGAAGAACAAAAAAAGGGCAGTGCAGTTTTTTGGGCTTTGGCTGTGCATGGAATACAAACAAAAAGCAAAGCAGACATTATTCTGCCTTTCTCTTACCTCACTACAATTGTTACCACATTTCACCATGGTGGGATTCTGTTCCTGCAACCACTGTGCCACAAAGGCGCCTGAAGTCATTACTCACTCTGTTAATCACTAATATGGATGGGGAAGAAGGGCCAGAACCTTTTAACATTATGGCCTCGTATTGCTCTGGGGGGGGCGGAATGGAGAGCGAAATAAATGATCCAAGTGTTGAAAGGTGATGAAATATAAAATGCTCTCCTTTTAAGTTTAAAGGTAAAGCTGCTAGTTGTTTTTAAGACTTAGCTACCCTTCCAGGATATGTTTTCCATGGTCCATTATACTTCCATAGCACTTGTTACTATTTTCATTGTTTTCCAATGCCTTTAGGTAAGACAAAGTACTTAAATACAATCCTAAGTGTCAAATTTAAGCACAGTGTTTTCCCCATGTTTAGCGTCATTGCTCATGCAAGTCAGAGGAGTAAAATTTGACCTTAAGAAACCAATTCAGTTAGAAGTACAGAATAGATTTATTTTCCACACGCTGCAGCAATGCAAAGAGCTTTACCTTCCAAACAAACAAGCGAAAAGGAAAATGTTGCAGTGGCAAAAACACAGAGGTAAAAATACCTGCATCTCAGGTCCACACACTTACAATGCAGTCCTTGCCAGCTATGCAGCCCAGGATTTCTTGGTTTCACCTCTTCTGCTGGGCAATGTTAAAATCATCGTGCAGTTCAATACCCTTGTTTCACTGACAAAATTTACACAGCAGTCCCTGAGGCAAGAAGCTGACATTCCTTCCACAATTAAGAAAACTAACACATCGCATCGATTTCATTCCAGAAGAAGTGAAAATAGATCCCCATGTTCTTGCAAGACAGGACTCAGACCCATGCCCACTACCTTTCAGAATAAACATGCCAAACCAAGCTATACAACTACAGCTTAAACCACGCTGTTCACACATGCAGAGCCTAGGGTTTCTGCCAGACAGTATTACTGTCACTTTTCACTTTAACTAACAGGAGCCCACACTGTTGCTAGAAATGTTTTCCTCTTTTCATTGTGCAGCCAAAAGTTGCTCCTTCAGTACAAATTAATAGCATACTTGGGATAGGAAGGCCTTAGGAGACCATTGAGATTACAGGACGTCAACACTATTTGTTTCGTCACCGTGTGGCGCCTCTTTTACTAAAGGCTAGGGCAGCAGGCTGTGGCGAGTGCTTGCAAGACAACAATGCTGGAGATTTTGTTTGTATATCCAGACAGAGCAAACTCTTACCTTTACTGGCTTTAAAAAGGTCAATGTTTGATTGAATAAATTCCCTGCCAGGAAAGCAGGCTCCGTTCTCAAAGGTTTAACATTAGCACTCTCTGGGTGGGTGTCTTGGAGCACTGCTAGCGAGCTACAAAGACTTTTACATCTGTGGATTTCCCCTGTTTAAGTCCAGCCCAATTCAGCTGCTTCTATACTTAGCAGCCTTTCCAAATACATGAGAGATGAGTTTGGCAAGCCTCTGGCCCAGCTCTGCATTACAAACTCATCACAATACCCTGTAAATTCAGAAGTTAGAAAACTATCTACAGGGAAATGCACATTTTAAATTAAAGTTAATAAACCTGTCCTCCCTGCCTCTGTAAAGCCTACCACAGTTCTGCTGCCTAAGTTACATATGCCCAAACCTTTGCCCATACAAGCAGTACGACTGACTTACTGCAGTGAAACCACTCATACGAGTTCAGTCACACACGTGCTTAGACATTTGCATGATTAGGCTAAAATAAGTAAATTTGAAGCAGACTGCCAAAATAATAATTTAAAATTCAAGTACATAAACACTGCATGCAACTGAATATAAAGTAAAAAGTCACAGAGTCTCATTTTTTCAAACTTTTCTGGGTAGATATATCAATGGAGATCTTTTGTTCAAGTTACGCACAGACACTACCCGTTTGTTCCTGTCCTCCTAAATCCTGCAATTAATAAATATGCATGCGTTATGTTTGCACTGCTCTATTCAGTCAGATCCATCCAAAGACAACAACAAAACTCAGTAAAACCTACGTGCTCTTTTTTCTACTTCCATGAATGTTTTTTCATGTGTTGTTTCTTCAGTAATATTTTGTGTCCTTAAGATGACTCATCCAAAAAGAAAACAGTAAAAATCAAAATAGATTTTACCTATGAAAAATAACAACATATGTGTACCCAAATATCATTGCACTGATGCAATATTTTAACAGTGCTCTGAGTGCCACATCTGTTTTGAGACCTGGCTCCTGGTTGTCCTACCAGACAGGCTATCACCAGCACGCAAGACTGGGAACATGACAGAATTTGTGCTCCCTCTGTTGGCTACCTTGTTCTTTGGTAGGAAAGCATCAGCCATTTCACATAATAAGAAAATAATCTTACTGGGAAGGAGCTCTATTTCAATTTTTTGGATAGAACACAGAAAATTAATTCCTAAGCAACAGAGAATGAATTTAAAAGGGGAGCAGGCACACAAGCAATTAATGTCTGAACTCCAACTGGGACTCGACCAGGCCTTAAATTTTGCAAGCATAAATAACTGCTCTCACAGTTTTCTGTCTGTAACGAATCAGTGACACGTACTGCTAACATCATCAGGCTTAGGCATGCAAACAAGTACTTATATGTCAAAGTGCTGGCATATCAAAGCAGAAAAACACTATCAAAAACTGTGCAGCAGCTTGCAAATGCTAAAGTTTAGCCACAAAAGCAGATATAATTTGGAAAAATACTGGACTATATATGCATATTCATAGCATGTCATACCAAGAAGCCTATATCAAAGTTCCAAATTCAGTCAGTAAGAAATCTCTGTTTAAAGGCTTTAACAGAATTCCTGCTTTATAGAAATCACCAGCAATTTGGTTCAGTAACACACAAATCAAGTGATTATATTGCCTTAGTAATTATAAAGTCTCAAAGTGGTGATACTGGTCATAATACAGCCTTCTCTCTCTCTGTAGGTAATTAACTTGCACAGTGCCAACAGTTCAGACCTCCTAACTCAGTAGCGCTGCCAAACACCGGTAACATATGCACACCAGAAATGCATGGGCATCTCCTGTCGAGAGCCATCGCACTGCTAGCTTCTGAACCAAGCAGCGTCTGAAGCAGGAGAGAAAAAGAATAAAGCAGGGAGAGACAACAATGTAAATGGAGCTCTCCTGCACGGCCTCAGGTTGTGAAGCAAAACACATTAGGTAATGACAAGGCTTAGCAAGCTACTGACTTATTAGTCAGCACACGGGCGCAGGGCTGGCTGGAAGTCTCGAGTCAGCCTGTCTACCAGCCAGCCAGCTCCATTACCCTGCTCCAATAAAGCCTGCAGAATCGTCAGCCAGCCGTCCTGTCATCGGGCAGGACATCCAGCAAGCAAACCTGTGTGGTCCCGGGAGCCCAGGTCTATTTTCTCTTAGCTGTCTCGCTGCTTTTGTTGTGACTTACTTCTTTGTCTCTGCTATCCACAATAAACCGAACTTCAGCCAGTGCAGCCGTCAGGGTTTACAGGCTGACATCCTTGCCACGAAAACAAAGTCGCTGCTGGCAGCACTATTGTGACATTATATTTAAAGTGAGTATCAACAGCTTAAAGGGTTTCTCCCTCATTGTATCAGGATCAGTCATAACATATTTTGGCTACTAAGTGTTGTGTATGTTGTAAGGTAAACCGGCCATAGCTTTTGCCTGCTGAAGACTGGATGTGAAATACAAACACATACAGATGTTACGTGGTTTTTTGGTTTCTGGGGTTTTGTTTGTTTGTTTCTGACAGCTGATAAATGAAGATACCCTGATCTTTATATTGCAGACAAAATGTTACTAGATCCCAGCTAAGACTAATGGTCATTCTGTAACCTGCAGAGATGAAGATCATGCCCTTCACATTAATCAAGTTAACACATTCCCTCACATTCCTTTTTTTTTTTTAACACCAAAATGTATTATATCCTGATTATTCCTCCACGAACATTCCTCTACCTCCAGCAGGACTCACAACACAATAGCTGTGTCATTTCTGCTCCACGGGGTACATGCCTTGAATCGCTAGAGTAAAATCCTCATATCCATTTTTTACACACCAGAAGGGATGAGAGTGGCCTAAAGCAGACCTTGCAGCATGCATTACTCTGGCAGAGGATACACCTTGAGAGCAGCAGAAAAACGCTCTATAGCTTTTCTTTGAAAAGTGTTGTGTGCATGGCAGTGAGGAACCTTACAGGAGTCCAGGCTGAGGGCAGTTGAGTGGACAGCCAGGTAACACGGAAAGATTTGGGGGAGTAACACAGGAGGCTAGAAAACCCTGCAAACTCTGGGACTAGAATGACAAATAGCTTATAACTAGCTTTTATTTCTACTGATCTTCAGCTCTGAGTTTTGCATTTGCATGTTTCTTGAAGAACCTCAGCATTAATATTAATACTGAACATTTTAGACAACAGATACAGAAAGAAACCTCAAAGCCACCTAGTTTCTCTACCCCATGGTATACGACAGAAAGGGTAGGTCTTATCTACAGAGATAAACGAGGCCTCTAAGAGCTGGCAAACTAACGCCTAATCCATCAAATCTGCACAAACCTAGTATACAAATACTATGTATGACAAAGTAATTTTGAATCTGTGAAGCCATAATGCACATGATATTAGCTAGTGCTTCTCCCCCCCCCTCTTCTTTTATTAAAGAAATTAAATAACGTAAAAAGATTATTTTCAAAAGGGGAAAAGGAGGCGGGGGGGCAGGATGTAGAGGATATGAGAAGGTCAAATGTAGCTACGTGGGGGTTCTGCTCCATGGAGTTTTAATAAGGAGAATCAATGTGCCTGTTTCCAGAGATTTATGAAATCAAATGTGACTAAGTATTTACTTACCTATAAAACCATTGCTTAAAGGATATTTAAAAACAAAGGTAGAAATACAGTTCAAGTACCATCTGTCCTTTTCAGAAAACACATATACAGTGAATTCTTCAACTCCTTAGTGTGGAACCTAATAATAATCTGTGGTGCTGCTGATCCATCTGTGACTAAACGCAGAGTGACTGTCTCAAGGATTCCATCAGCATGTACGTTGAGTTAAATAACATAAAGAGCAGAAAGAATATTTTCTCTCAAAGCAGGGGAAATAAATTATTGAAAAGAAGTTTTTAAAACAACTCTCTGCCTTGCTGAAGAGGAAGGCTTTCGTAGTGATCTCTGCAGTATAATGAGTGGAATTACTGAGAGAGAATGTCAGTCGCATTGTAACTCAAACATAAACCGCACACATAGTTGCTGATACATCTGGAAAGCCCATTATCCTTTAGAAAAGAAACTTCTTTGGATTTGTAACTTCGAAACAGAAAAATCCAGAATGATGTAGACTGGAATGCAAATATATGTAGTTTATCTCAATATACATTTTGAAATTGACAAGATAAATAGACTGGCTTTTGATATAATGTGTTCAGATTGGTTCCAGTCACTAACCAATTATTGTGAAATACTTTGAGATTAAAAAAATCTTTAATTTTTTTTTTGATTTTGCTTTAAATTCCTTGGAGTCTTACCACTGAGGTTTAAGTTCCTTGCACTTCACATTTTTTTAACAGATTTTTTTTTACATTATGAAACAAATTACAGGACAAATCTATCTATTCATAGTAAAGCACTGACATACGAAATATTTGCATAATGGGCAACAGGAGAGAATCTGGTAGTCAGCTCACATCCTGTGTAAGTCCCCATAACACAGGCCTGCTTTAATATACCAGCATGGTAATATCTCACTGCTGAACAGCATTCTGCTGAGTTTGAGAATCCACCGGTGAAGATCTGTACCACCTCACGATCTAGGTAATCTACAAGATGCAAACATACTTTAATAAGGGCTAGAATTATTGACAGTTAACCAAAATATAATACGTAAGTAAACATAACCATACAAATGAAGGTAGTCATAAAAAGGCACTTCTGTTTTAACTACATTAAAAAAAAAAACACAACACAATAAATCACCCCTCAGGCTATAAAAATGTCCTCTGACAGCTGTGCAGTGGTTAAATATCTAATACATTTTAAACCATACTAAAAAAAAAAAAAAAAGGCAAAAAATCCTAAACAAACCTTTCACAGCAGGTGAACCAAACTCTGAAGTTTAGACAAGGGAGTTTTGACAAAATAAACATTCTCTTGCCTTTGAGACCGTGCTGGACTATTCCAGTAGCTATTTACACCTTTACTGCAGAGACAGCTTGATTTATGATACAGGTTCACAACCCCTTTCAACTGGCATAGGTCCACATTGCTGCAAACAGATGTTTCTGCTGACACAAAGGAAGAGGTACTGACAAAGAATGGAGAAGATGGGAGAAGAGCAGATAGCCTCTTGCAGTAACAATGCCACGTTATAGTGAATGCTACACTACAAAATTAATCCACCACTCACCAAAATTCTTGATGAGATCCTGCATGAATTATGAAATCCTTCCAGATTCTTTTTTTTTCAGAATTCATCCAAAAAGTCCAGACACTGGCTACTTCTCTCATTGACCTGTCAATGTTTTTCAGCTCTTTCAGACTGCAGGAAATGGAATTGATACTAGTTTCCAGATTTGTTCATTACTCTACTTAGGGCATAGGAATTACAGTTTGTCAGTGACCTAGATATTATTTCATGCCTGTAGAGCAACATCAAGGTTTCCACAGAGTTTTCTGAATACTAGGATCTCTCAACAAGAAGTGATAAGGTGACTAAGAAGAGCTTGTGATAATATGAGTGGTCCAAAATCATTTATGAATAGAAAGCAAGCATCAGCTGTCAACAGCCCTGAAGATGCGTGCAGTGCAGAGCTTGTTCTGGTGACAGCAGTATCTAACAGTAGTTGTAATCATACTCCTAAGTCCATCTCAGTCAGTGACAAAATCAGCCTTTCCCCTCTTCAAATCATATATTCCTCCTTAAAATGACACTCTATTTGAACTGGGGTCAAAGTTCTGTACCTACAAATGCAATGTTTCAGGGTTGAACTGGTTGCAGAAATCTGTATCTTTCAGTCAGTTCTGGAGTACCTGAAAGGCAAGCTTTTCTAGCATTTTCAGCATTACTCATGTTTCAGACAACAGCGCTACTCACTTTGTTATGCAGCAGTTCTCACGTTTCAGACAGAGGTGAGAAAAGGATACACAAATTTCTGAAAAACATCTACAAGTAACAAACCACGGCATCACTGCAGTTCTTCTATTTCCTCCTTTTTCACAACTTCCTAAAGGGTCCTTCTTGAGCATCAAGATATGAATATGATAGGGACAGCAAGTAATACGAGCCAGCCACTGGTTTAACAGGGCTAACCCCAAGCCACTACTGCTTGCACAAGCTGCTAAGCTCTGTTATTATACTAGAGCTTCCCAGAGGCCAAGTGCAGAAGGGTCATCTCTTTGAGAAACTGTATACGCTTTACTTCGTGTTTTACTCTCCCGGGTTAGCTCTAACGTGACCTTCGGCATGACTTGAGGCTTGAGGCTGGAAAAGTACCCCCGCTGCTGCAGATCTGAAGAGCAGCTGTGGTCTGCGCACGGCTCCAAGGCAGAGCCACAAAGAAGGTCCATGATGGGACTAACTGATGCTGCACAGGAGGTGTGTGCTCCCCCCGGCAATGCTCCACAAGCTCTGTGTGCTTTCTACACACAGAAAAGGAAAGAAGGAAGAAAAGTCAACACTACGCAGAAAACAAGGCCTATGAATATTTAAGAAAGAAAATCGTGCAAAGCCTGCAGCCCAAGACCTAAGGCTGCACACTAGAAATGGCTTTCAATTTAGCTAAGACATTCAGGAGGTGATGAGAAAAAAAAGTATGCACACTTGGTGCTTTGTATTTATTACAGTCTTTATGTAAATGCCATGGTATCTTTTATTTTCTTTGCTAATCTGATTCCTGGTCATCCAAAGTGAAGTCTGTGTTTGTCAAGAGTACACTTTTTCTGTTAGACAAGATTTTTCAGCATCTCAGAGTAAATGTTTAAACAAAAGACTATGGAAAACAGCATTCAATTGCAGTTTTTTCGATGAGGCAAACACCATGCTTTTAATGCACCATTTAAAAAGTCCTTTGGCTACAGTTTCAGTTCATGTTCAGCCTTCTTATCATAAACTATAAATATAATAATTACGTGTATGTTCTGACAGTGGCTGGTATGTGTCTGCTTTCATGCATGCACCTAAATAGAAACTGTTTCTGTTCCAAAGAATTTATACTCCAAGAATGCCATGAAACAAAGGAGCTCAGAAGTTCTCCATCGATCATCCCTTTATGTCCAAGGGACTTGAGGAGGAGGGAGGGAAAGGACAGCAATACCCTTCTCTTCTGGCTCTGCATTACAAGCGTGTTCCAAAGAAATACAGTAATTATTCTCGCCTGTAGTCCCGGTTTGGGTGTTGGGTGGTTTGGGTTTTTTTCCCCCCCTTTTTTTGTTTGTTTGTTTTTTGTTCTTTTCCTATGCTAAATTACAAGAACATAATGATTCAAAATCACCTCAGTTTTATGACAGGAAACATACAAGAGGAAAAGAAAGACAAGACCTGAATGTGTAAAGCAGGCCATTCACAGAATTCCTTTTAGGAATTCTTATGCACAAATGGGTATGGAGAAAAAAGGTTAATTATAAATGACACTGTATAATTCCTATCTAAGAATCCTAAGGTTTCCAAAAGGAAAGGTTAGCCCAAAGTCTAATAAAACATTATGCCTGAGTGTCCCTTTCTCACATGCAAAAGGGTTCTGCTATTGTTCCCCAGCACAGCAGACAGCTGGCACTGTGCTCTGAGCGCCAACCCGGCCACAGCCAGCAGCTCATTTACGACCCCAGCATCAGTCAGTGAAAGCAGATCATTTAGCAGAAAACCTCCCAGGCTGGTCGTCTTCCCATCCTTCACTTCCCCCACATGGTAGCAGGCAGGTCCGGTCAGGCTGCACAATTCCCTGGCCTTCAAAAGCCCAACATTTTTCATGTTCGTTTGAGAGGTTCTTTCCCTTGGACTCAAAGCTGCTTTCACAGACGTGTTAGTGGGTGAGAGCTTTCTATTCTCACGCTAGATGTGATTAATTTGTGGCATTCACGTGTCTAGCTCTGCACAGACAATGGGAATGGACTGGCTCACACCCCATCTACAAGCAATTTATGCCAAAGAAGTTCAGACTTAAAGAAAAAAAGCTTCAAATGTAGTAAGCTTGCTGCTTGCTGTGGAAGGCACTGAGTGAACTGCAATCAACTATTTCTGCAAAAAGATAGCACTATTACTGTTAGCACCAATTATTATTAAAATAGAACTTACAGAAACAGAAGAACGTCTTTTTTCACAGCAGCACAGACCACAACAAAACACATTAAATAAGCAAAAACTGATTCCTACATTTCCTTTGATTCATCCAGCAATCAATATGCACTAAGGAAGGGGGGATATGAAACCCTAACAGAAATATCTGCTTTAATTCAGATACCCAGACCTCTCTCTTCCACTTACAATTACAGTTGCAGAAATGCAACAAAGTTAGTAGCAAGATGAGTATTTATTGAATTCTCTTCTCTCAGTACATTATTCTGGCTAAAGCCCTGAATGACAATCCTATCCAATTCTGTAATCAATCGTAGCTTATCTTTGATGGACTAAGATAGTAAAAACTGAAAAGCATCTGTAATCATCTCGCTTAGAGAATACTCAAACTTTCCTTTATTCCAGTTTCCCTTCTGTACAGGCAAGTGCTGATGATTACCTCTTAGCCTTCCCGAATAAGCTCACTTGTACCATACATCTAGAAAGACACACTGACTCAAATTTATACACAGATATGACAGTGCACTAGACTGAGATTTTATCTTCTATATATACACATTTGCTGGCCTAACATAAAGCGCATTATCAGATGCATATGGTAAACATTCACACATTCTAATCTGCATCAAAAAAGCAGCCCTCAGTGTTATTCACAAAACAGGTTTTTGCAATTCTTCTGAATGTCTAACAGAAGCTAATGACATTCTACGCAGCAGTCTGAGAGCATGCTGCCTGTCATTATTTGAAGTATTTCATTGTTTGCTGCCTCTGTGGTAGGGCTTAACAGAAAATTAAAAAGTACAGAACAGGAAAGCAAAAAAAAAAAAATAGGCAAAGTGTAATGGATGCCTACTTAACCGCATACTGGCACGTGTTTAAAACTAACTGGACCAAACTGCACAGAAGCAGCCAGTGTGGTGAGCTGATATTCTGAAACGTAGTGTCAGTAAATGGAAGGTCCTCTTAATTTCTATCAATTAACTCAGTACCTTAAAGTCAGTAATTACATACAGAAGCATGCCCTGCACTGGCCTTGAATTTGTTTCATAGCCAATATGTATAATTAGTCCTGATTAATAACCCACATTGCACATCAACAGTATCAGCAAACCCAAATGATCTACACTGCTGCTGCCACAGGAAGTCTTAGCGGTCTGGTTGGTGCCTTTATCAAAGCACTCTGCCCAAATGGGATCCAGGGCTGATTTGGCACCCATACTGACTGATTTATTAAGAGAGAAACTGCACTGCCTTCTACATAATCATCTTAATCCCTTGCATCAACTAATTAAAACACGGGGAAAGCTTTTACTTATGTGTGAGCAATTACAACAAGTTCCTGGTTGGTGTCCAAATGGATTCATGACATTAATTTGTGAACAATAAAACCTCATGTAATAGGGAATTTCAACAGGTGACTTTACATAGAGTATACACATTTTCATTAATTGTGAGCACATTAGGGAGCAATAGGTGTGAACCTTACGCAGACTTAATACTGTTCACAAGATTGTTTCCAAAGGGAAACAAATAAAATCGAAGAAGAAATTTGCAACAACAAAATTCACAAAAAAATGACACACACAAAAACCACTGCAAGAGTAAATAAGTCTGCAGCATGTAATTTCAACTGCTCCACCAGTACGTACATTTTGTTAACATTACCTTTTTGGATTGCATTTGTCTGTAAGTGAAACTGAGTGACTAATAGTAGAACTGGTAGCAGCTGTTATTGGGGATCGTTCCCAGTTAAAGAGAAAGTGGTCTGTGCACAAAGCTTCATCAAAAGCTGTGCAACCTGCTGCGTGGCTTCTGTTCTTCTGGTTTGCCTCAGCCAGAATGGGAAGCGCTCCAGCATCAGGGATGCGCATAATCTGACATGGGGCACAGTGCATGGGAACCCACTGGGTCGGTCATTCAAGCCAAGGCACTCAGTGATAAAGCAACACATTGTGGTTACAAGCTCAAAGCGTACAGCCAGTGAACTTTTCACTGTGCAGATGGCTTGCTGTCTGGGTACAGCATAATGCACCTAAAGCTAGTGAATTTCTTTTTTTACTGTTACCTTTTGGGGGAATGCCACTCACCTTACGAACTGCAATGAAAGAAATCTACACCTGTCAATTAAAATGTAACAGCAAACAAATCTATGTCAGCATTTCACCTTCTGCATAAAATAGTACCACAACTAATAATCCACGTTCCCCTCCAGGCTACAAGAAAAATTCAGCAGGACATTCACCTGCTAGAATTTCTAGCACGTTTCAAATCCAAGGGCAATGAGAGGCTCTTGTACTGACAAGGGAGTGTACATACACCCTTGTATGTGGAGGAATACACAGCAAAGGAACAAGTTCTCCTTACTCCAAAGAGATGAAAGGCTTGACATATTTTAGCAACTACATACCGTAACTTGGGAATATTACTGTCTGAAAAGTAACGGTTGTTCTCTAAAGATGATGTTTATTATTCACACACAGCAATTTCCCTGCAGCCCAGTAAAATCTCTGTGAGAGTAGTACAATAGAGAACTTGCCTACCGAAATGCATTTTGAAGAGACACAAGGTATTAAATATTATAAAGAATGCACAATTCCCTGGCTTCTGTCAAAGGCAAAACAGTATCACTCTATCTTTTTTTTGGTGTGGTGAGAGAAGGGAGTAGTATGTGAAGGAACTGAAAACGCTTCAGTGCTGACTAACCCAGTAAAAGGAGAGAAATTTAAATTGATTGTGTGAGCTCCTCCTCTCTCTGCTGATCCGGTACCCTTCCCACATCTGTCTTTAATTGCCCAGGGCACCTCCTGCTGTCTTCCTCAACATGGGCACGCTCTGTTGCCAGAGAAATCCTCAATCTGACCGGCTATATCCTGACCAACTGTGCCACTGAAAGATTTTACTGAGGCACAAAAGAAAAGAAAATGGCTTGGTAAAGTAACAGACCTTAAGCCACAATACTTGCCCAGCCCCAGTTCCCTTTTAAAGCCAACGTGACCAAAGCAGGCACCAGCGAGTGGCTGGCAACCTACGGCTGGGATGCTGAAACGTACACGTTTCTTTGCGGAGAACAAGGAAGTCAAGCAAATGCTGAAGTTTTATAAACAAGTATTTATGAGGCACGGTGATAAAATAATTTTACGTCCTGCTACCGACACTAAGGCACATTACTTGAAGTTACCGTCACACAAACTGAGAGCTCTGTATACCAACTGAACGTAAGAGTTTCGCGTTTCTTCTCCCCCTTCCATCCCGCTCCTATTCTTCATCCCACGTTCACACTTAATTCAGCCCTCCCTTTTCACATTGTTTTTTAACTGGGGTTTGACAGAAGTACAAAGATATTTTGTAGCAACAGTTTTCTGCATCACTGGAATGGGTCCTCTTTTATCAACTCCCCTGTAGTACCTCAGGGCTTTGACAGAAAATCCTGTGTAACGCAGGCAGCGAGCATGTCCGCAGGCACATTCCCACCATCATCAATTGGAAACGCTTACTTAAGAAAATCTGCCGATATGTTCCAGTCTGCCCACTCCGACAGCAGCACCGCTGCTACGAACGAGCACCGGTGACTTACCAGAGGGGCCGCCGCGCCAGCCCCCAGCTGTTCCTCTCTCTCCGGCCACCCCAGGGCAAAGAAGCCCTGCAGTGCGTCACCCGCGGGGCAGCAGCCTGGCCGGCGGGGGTCCGCTGGCTGCCCTGGGGCCTCTGCCCTCCCCTGCTCCGTCCCTCTCCTCCTAACACCCCGGGCAGAAGGGGGGATCTGCAAGTCAGCAGAGGCACGACGGCTAAAACTAAACAAGCAGCCGTATTAACCTTCGTTTTCTCTGGCCTTGTTTTACTGTTCTAGTTGACATAAGATGCTAGTCATAGGGGAAGGGGGAAAGGGAGGATGGAAGTACTAACAAAAGCGAGGACTAATGAAAGCAAGGAAACTGTTCTCTCCCAAACGCGTCCCACCTTCTGGCAAAATGTTCTGGGTATGGAGTGTCTGGCAATAAAACATTATGGTTTCCTTCTACTGGCCATTATTCTCAGCATGCAACATTAAAGTCTGTTTTCTGCAATAACAAGCCTTCAAGGGTTTCACTGGAGCAATGTTTTAGCCTATCAAAAGGTCTAAAACAGAGTTCATGGTTTCTCTCTTATTTGGGGATGGGAGGAAAGCCATGAAAAATTTCAGAAAAGAAAAAAAAGAAATCAATACATATCAACTTTGGTAGCAGCAGCTGTTGGCAAATGTTCCTTCTTTGAATAAAGCTGTCAATATAGCTAAGAGCTTAAGGGCCAATTTCCAGCGAGAGTTACCTTTCCAGGCTAAAAAAATAATGATTATAAACATTCCTTCTTTGTTTCTGCCCCATCCCACACTCTTTGTTTTTCCCTGGTAATCGACAGAGGCAAGCTGTCACTGTTACGTGCATGTTGTGAGCACAAAGAAGGGGAGTGTGATGTGATGGCAGACCTGCTCTCCACAGCCCGCCACCTCCTAAAACAAACAAACAAACAAACAAAAAGCTACAACTAATACCATGCTAAATCCTCCAGGGGAGGGGAAAAAAACACCTTAATTTGACTGACTTTGCTTAAGGCTGTGGCGAGTCATCCACAGATAACTACCATACCGGATGCTGGCACTCACCCAGAAATTTGATGCATTAGAATTATATATGGTGGCATGTGTCAGGCCATCTCACTGCACCTAACAGTTGTCTCCAGCTTCATTTCAAGCTAATTAGCTGCAAAAGTCACTTGAGAAAACTCTCCTCTTCATGGGGATTTCATGTAAAGGCCTCTAAAAAACATTATCACCTATTAGAGAACTGAAGAACTGGGAAAGAGTAGAAAATTCTGTACTAAAACAGGATGACCAATATTTATCAAAAATCAGTCAACGCTATCAAGTACTAGTAGAAGAGAATCAAAAAAAAATCAATAAATAAGCTCTCAACAAACCTCATGGGTTTAACCTGATATGCCATTAATATGAAAAGAATTTGACAGTTTACATAAGGGATGTGACCTAGTGCCAACAACCTCTGGCTTCTACATTTTCCAGATGGCAAGAGATTAGGCTAAAGTCTTTATTCTCATAAGAAGATTTTTTTCCTCCATGGAAAAGCTATAAAGGACAATTCTGTTCCAAACTTCAAGTCTCCTTCACAAACGTCTACTCAATTCCAGGCCTTACCTAATAACTATTAAAAGAAGCCTTTGGGCCTGAAGCTGTGAAGGGGGAAAAAAAAAAGGAATAAAAAAAAAAGAATAAAGAAAAGAAAGACTAAGGTAAACCTAAGTTTAATGCTTGCCTTTAAAAGATATATTGATAAAAGCAGTGGGGAGTGTTTGGACCATCATTAACTTAAAGGAAAAAGTTGGCAAGTTTCAATTGTGGATGTGAACGCCTGCTTGAGTTTGATCTTGATGGGCTTAAGACTGGGAAAAAGTTAAGCCTACTTACATATTAAAAAATGCAGTAATGTTAAATTCAGTATGTACCGTTTTTCTCACTTTGATTTATACCCATCATTGACAAAGACTTTGAAGGACATTCCTGTTTAATATGGTAAAGAGCCACAGCACAGGGCACTGTCTCTGCTTTGCAAACGTTAATATGAAAAATCGTCCCTTGACAAAGCAAGACACTATTTTCCATTAATCCCTGAAATACAGCAAAGACGGAAACTGGAGTCTTTCATTGCTTCTCATCCAGAGGAAGACATGGATGATTAATCAAAGTGGACCATAAGGTGAAAATATACCGTGTGAAATGTAACTCTTGCAGACAGAAATTCGTAACTGATTAATCAGATTAAACATGAAAAAAAAATAAATCAAAACATATTCTTCAGCCCCCAAGGTATCCAAAAAGTTATTTGCAAGAGTTGTTCACTTCTCCCTCCAACCATCACAAAGTATTACCTCATTTCTTGCTTTACTGGCATCACCATAGAAACCTTTCCCTAGCAAGAAATATTCCCCAGGGTCCACTACCCCCTCCAGCACATGCCTTCAACACCTCATATGCTGTGCCGTAAAAATTGACTTGTCTCTGAAGGCTTGCAGTAAATTCAAGCGTTCAACAAACACCGGACCTCAGTCATTAAAGGATCATCTTCAGACGTAAGCTTACCAAGCGCTCTACACAGAACAGATTCTAAAATGATCAGCATTCTGGCTCAGTCCAAGATGTGGAGAAACAGAGCAACTATTACCATGATATTGTTTTCTTAACTAGTCCCCTCTCTCCCTCCTGCTGCTTTTGGTAAGTTGTTTTACACATGATCATTTTTCATTATCAAACATACAAACCGCTAAAGATAAGTTTACAGTAGTTTCCACATAACAATTGTGTCACTCAAACACACACACTGAAACAATCCTGTAATCATATAACTTTGAAACATTATTTAAGGAAGTGAGCTAAGAGCATTAGATCATAGTATGATGTTTTCCTTGACTGCCCAAAAACGAAAAAGAAGAAGAAAAAAAAAAGTAAAAAAAATTAGGATAATATACCAAGTGATCATTTTACAGACTTGCCTTTGGAAGGAGTAAACTCTAGTTTTGTTTGTCAAGTAATTTGGGGAATATCAAATACTGGAATTAGTACTAGGGATGTGGGATGTGAAAACACTTGCCATAAAGTGGTCTCTTACAGAAGACAGGAGCTCTTTTCCCTACAGTGTTTTACCATTTTGCACCAATTCTGGAGTGTCCTTCCATGATTATCAAATTAGAAAACGAGATGGGTTTGACACACTGCTACACAGTATTTGTTTTCAATCCCATTCCTGGCCAGTCCCAGGCTACAGGGATCCCATCCAGCAGGTGGGGACAGTAAATCTTCTCAAACTCCTCACCAAACCCCTCTCTCCACCGCCCCACGAGCAGAGGAGCAACATGAACTTTCTGATACTTCATAAACACTCAGAGAGGATTTGATTTGTTTAATGAATAAAGAAAATTCAGAAGGTTAACTTTGCACATTGGAGGATGGAAGAAAACCATATGCATACTACTGCCTTTTAATGTTCAATGTATACCTGCGCCTTCTTTTTCTGCCTTCCACAATGCATCACCTGCCCATTTTTGCTGAGTGCCCTTTGACAAGATAAATTTCTCCTTAACCTGACGAAGACACGGTTCCATCTCTGTTTAAGTGTGTGTTAAGCTCCTCCTCTTTTCCTCTTCATTCTTCCTTCAGCTTCTACTCACCCAGCTTAGTTTTTCCCTTTAGTTAGGAACGTGCTGCATTCTTACCCCACTCTCTAATTTTCCTTCACAATTGTTTATTTCATGCTTTCCAGGCATACTCAGCAGAGAAGTGCAAAAACAGAAGAAAAAAAGAGTCTAAATTCCTCCGTGTCTGTAAGAATCTTTCTAGGGAGAAAAGATCTGGCATTTGACTGCTACGGAGAGACCACAAGGTTCTAGAGATGAGTGAGACAGCTGGAAATGCCTTGGTTACTTTTTGCTTTTCAGTTTCAAAAAGACCATCTCTTTTAGTGTTAAATCAGAAGGTTCTTTCTCAACAGGAAGAGCTATGGACTTATTTGTCCAAAAAAAAAAAAGAAAAAAAAAGAAAAGAAACTAAAGTTCTACAAAAAAAAAATGACAGTATGGTACAGTCCAGCAAAGGAACCCTTATAGCTCAGTTTGTCTGGTTAAATAGTACATACTTTGGTGCAAAATTCAAATACTATTCCTGTGCAAACTAGACAGCAAGGCACACACTATCAATAACCACTAACCAAAAATATGTAATGTTAACAGTAGCAAATCCTAACACTTCTTTACTAGCCTGTAATGCTCCTTTTAAAAAAAGCAGCTTTCCAAGTATCTAAAACAAATTTCAGTTGTTGTTAGAGGGGAGTGGGGAAGAGTCATCTTTAAAGCCCTGGAAATAGATTATAATAGGGATAGGATGAAATACATCCTTGTAATCTGATATCCAGTGGCAGTGATAGCTGTGCATTCTACCTTGCAGATGTACAGTTCCAGTCCCTTAATCAAAATGAGACTGAACAGATTCAAGAGCAATAGAAATTAAAGTACATTTGGATACTGTTCTTGGTTTGTCTACCTTCTCTCTGTGCCAGTAGAAGACATTTTCCCCAGATGGTATGCTAAATTGTGTTCACAGATCAAAAAGACCACAGGCCAATCAAACAGGTTTTCACCTTTCATTGCCAGCACTTCTTTTCAGGTCACAAAACCCAAGCCAAATTCCTCACTTTGAAAGCACCAGACAGCATTCTTGTTTCTTGTGTCCTTCAGAATTCATCTGAAGCCATCACTCATACTTGGTTATTGTCCCCTTCAACAAATGAATCACAAAGATATGAACACTACACCCCTGGGATTCTGGCAAAGGGTTTGTTTGTTTATTTTAACATACATGCTGCTTATATAGCAGTGTTTCCAGTACAGGGGAAAAAGCACATCTGCCTTTGTCTCAAGGATGGTGACCCCTATCTGTTAAACCCCCAAAGAGATAATGTTGACAGAAGGAGAGTTGCAATTTGTCTAGTAGCACTTGGAAATTAGAGCAGCTCTTCGCAACAGTGGGATGTTTCTACAATGCACCTAACACTCCAGATGGACCACATCCAAAATCCACTTGTCCAACACAGAACAAGAAAGAACATCATTACGAAATACATAAAGAGAGATCAGCTTGGCCCCTCCCTATTTAGAAGAAATCTGGGCACGGTGTTTTGCCAAGTTTTGGAGCAGCCAAGTTGATTTTATTTTAAATTGCTGAGCTCTGTAAAGTGCTACTTTTGTAGAGACCTAAAAAGAAAGATTAGTTGGGTGAACTTTATCCCTAAGTAGCTTTAGCCACAGAGCTCATCTCTCTTTTCTGAACAAAGCCACATACCCTGCCAAAAGTTAAATTATATCATAGACGGAAATCACAGATCTTGTTTATGATCCAAAAGCTGCGAAAAATCTCAGCATCCTGTAGCTTAAAATGACATAAGGACCCCTTTTCAAACTTGTGGGCTACGCCTGTCAGCTGGGATTTGGCTGGAGGGAAGGGTGGGGACACTGCAGATTTTAGGTATGTCTCCGATTAGAAAAGTGCTGTTCACTCCGTACATACAAACACTCTCCTTTTTAAAGGAAAAGGTGGACTACACTACTGCTTAGCAGAAATTTTTGCTAAACATTTTTGTAAAACTTTGGACAGGTAAATGACAATCTTCAAATTGGGAGCAGAAAAGTAAACTGATTTTGCACTCGTAAGCACAAACCTGTACACACACACTGGAGCGGAGTGCTCAGTGTGCCAGCTTCACAGCTAATCCGAGGGGAAGCTACGGTTCTCACTTCAATGGGCGAGCTGTCTGGCAAAAGTAACAGGCAGCCCTCCTACCTTCAACGATAACCAAAGCAAAATGTTTTGGTCAAGGTCAGCTCATTTTCAAGCTTTCTCTGTGCTCAAATGGCTCAGCTGCTCCCATGCATATCTTTGAAAGATCCCTGCAGTGAGCTGCAAAAGTCCTTCAAATCCTCACCAGAATAAAACTGGAAACTCAGGATGAGGGGAAATTGAAAAGGAGCAACAGCAAGCCCCAGGAGGCTACTTGAGCACCAGCTGCACTCCACCTATCTGTTTTAAAAGACATATTCTGTGATCTCTTACACTGCATGTAAGACTGAATTAAGCAGTAACTCTGTTGCTGCTTTGTTCAATAATTTTATGTGATGATTGTTTTCACTTTTCCCTGCTTATAGCAACTGTAACTTGAGAGTAAGAGAATGCCTTACCAATTAAACAACACAGAATATTCACTCTTAAAGTCTTTGTTAATAAATCTTTTACACATTTAAACGACATCACTGACTATATGGAACATAAAAACTCATCTTACGTGCTCTGGACAAGGACTGCAGTAATATCTCGGTCCCATTATAAAGACAAACTTATTAGTCAGCTGCGTAATCACATTCTTGAAGCCGCAAGAAAGCGTATTTAGCAGCACAGACATCCCTGCAACAGCTTCTGACAGTCACACAGCAGCCACAGTACTGCTTACTACTGCAGGTCCACAGATTTAATAAAAAACATAAAAATTACCACAGAAAGATCTCATCTTTCAAGTGTATTCAGCTCCGGGTCAAATTTGAACCAAAGTCCCATTCCCCTGCTGTTTTAGTTTTACAATGGCATTCATAAAAACGTTTTAAATCTTTAGTCTGCTTCTACTGCTTTTTCTCTAATTTTCCAATGGTGTTAAGATCTTTACCTTCAGAAATTTTACTGTGAACAAAATATCAGAATCTTTCTACTATTATGCTTTGGTGCCATGGTATTTGGTCACATTCACTAATGTGAATTAGTGCATCATTTTTCACCACGATCAAAAGACGATTTGGTGAGGAGAACAACAGTTCATATCCCCACGTTCCCCTAAAGAAACTGGGGTATATGAAATAATTTATAAAAGACTCTGCATAGACACACTAAACTACATAGGAAGACTAGTAAATTTTTTACCAGAGACCATGTGGCTTTTCCTTTTTTTTTTTTTTTAAACTCTGCAACTGACTGGCAACTAAGAGACAAAAAGATTTTGTGCAATTCTAAGCCTTCAGAAATATTTGTAGGAGTATCATGCGCTCTTCCCACACAGAGAAGAAACCAGTATCTGTTCAAAATTACAAGAAGTTATAATGCTTTCAAGCTTCAATTTTAACCAGTATTTTAACTGAATCTCCATTTCAAATAAGACTTTTTTTTCCCTTTTTCTAAGGCATAGGATGTCAAAAAAACCAGGCTAATACACCAAGGCAATATATTGATTTATATTTGCATAATTTTTGTAAACTTTCTTAGAAGCCTTGAAAATTGTTTACCACCAAACTCAATGACCTGATTCTGTGCAAGACCAAGTTTTGGTATGATCCAACACTGCTGCTCATATCATCCAGTCTAATCTGTGCACACCCAAAGTTAAAGGAAAAGAGAAGAAAAGAGAAAATAAAAGGAAAAAGGAAAAGAGAAGAAAAGAGAAAATAAAAGGAAAAAGGAAAAGAGAAGAAAAGAGAAAATAAAAGGAAAAAGGAAAAGAGAAGAAAAGAGAAAATAAAAGGAAAAAGGAAAAGAGAAGAAAAGAGAAAATAAAAGGAAAAAGGAAAAGAGAAGAAAAGAGAAAATAAAAGGAAAAAGGAAAAGAGAAGAAAAGAGAAGAAAAGAGAAGAAAAGAGAAGAAAAGAAAAGAAAAGAAAAGAGAAAAGGAAAGGAAAAGAGAAAATTGATTCTCTGTGAAAGCATCCACAGAGTTTCTTCCATAGTTACAAACAGATGCTTAATGACTCCTTCCTTGCAAGTTTATAAAACTTACAAAGCAATTGCAGTAATGCCAGGTGCATAAGTACAGACCAAAATTAGCAACAGAAGAAAGCAAGCTGTTGTTACCAATTTTGCGTAACACTGGAATAGCTAGAACAGAACTAGGCTCCTCTGAGCTCCTTTCAGAGATATCAGTGATATCAGGCAACTTGAAAATAACCCTTGCAGCACAATCTTTTCCGACCTCTACCAACAGTCATGCTCAGGACTTAAATTAGACAGCTTGCTCCCCAGATCAGTTCAAAGAGACTGTTTACCACTGAATCGGAAATTTTATTGCTTATGGTGCATGCACTTGATTCTAAAACGACAACAAGCTTAACCGCTCGAGAGATTCTGCTCTGAAAAATATAATTCCTGTAAAATCACTGCTTCTTTGCTTCCATATTACAACAGAGAATTACTTTACAGTCAGTCTGCTGTATTAAAAAAGTATGAGAGACATAACAAAACAAAAGTTATAAACAGCCATCCAGGCATTTTAAACAACAGACAAGGAGAATTTTGGCTTTTTGGACAAAGCGCTTAAATAACTATCATCAGGATTCCTTTTATGGTTTCAAAGAAGAAGGGTCCCCAGGCTATACCCACCCCACCATAAGAAAGCAGTCGGGTAGTTCCTGAGGTGCAGAATAATTACTTCATATTTTATATACCCCTAAATATTTCAGTGGAGGAAAGGAGGTGCAGAAAAGAATTTATCATGCTCTTTTCACAGCTTTCTGTTATTTGGGTAAACATATCACATCTTTAGAAAATAAAATGGAAACAACAGCTGAACCACAACTTTTCAGCTTGCCAAGATCTACAATGTGTGACAGAAGATTAAAATAAAATAGGGTTAGTAAAGTTGGAAGCTTTTCCAAAATATTACAGCAGAAAGGCCTCTTTTCTTGGTTGGAATGCATTCTCATAGGAGGAGAAAAAGAAAGAAGGAAAAAGAAGAAAACAAAACTTTGGGGTACAATCTACACTCATGATGAGGGGCAAAATGAAAGTTGAGTGCTGAAGGCAATTGTTAAAAAGAATTGACCTTTCACAGAAATCCATACAGATTGAAGTATGTAGATGATGTTGGCTGAAGCTGCTTAGAAAACATTGCCAATCAACACGCAGCTCCCCAGCAAAAAGAAGACTTTTTTCCAGAAATGTTTCAACCCAAGAGAAACTCCCTCCACAGTACGGCCCTGGAGAAACTATGCACTAACCATCAGTAGGAAATGGAATCTGGAAACACACCACTCTGGATAGGAAGGATGACATTATTCAGATAATAAATCAGTGTAAGATCCCACTTAATATGAAACACATTTATGCTATCCTAAATTACATAGTTTAGGAGCAAGCTGATCCAGCAATATATTTTGTGCTTTTCAATGAGCTGTTGCAAGTTGGGACAACCACATGATTACTTCAAAACTCCTGACAAAAAGCTTTGCCTCTTGTTAATCTTTTGTTCCTAAAGGCAAAACCCCAGCTATCACTCCCAACATGGAAATCGCAATGAAATTTCTGTGGGTTTCTTTTCCTTCATCATTTCAGATGTGCAAGCCCTCAGCTTTTTATAGCTTCATGCTCAGACAATTTTAGCAGGCCATTTAAAAAAACTTACATCTGAGAAGTACTAAGAATGAGTAAGCTGCTTGTAAACCCCATAAAATAAGACTCTCAAGGTAAATTGCAGTTTTTACTGTTTTCATGGATCAAAATAATTTGAAGGAGGAAAATATTCAGATATACCAGTTAGCTGACAAAAAAAAAAAAAAAAGAGCTGTGTTAAAGCAGCATAAGGCATCAAACCTGCAGCAGAAACCAGTGTAACCACACAGTGTATCCTCGACCATCATAATATTGTTGTAAAAGGCTAAGACCAAAGTTCTGACAAAGCATCTAAGCATCAAGGACGACAACATGATGCCCAGGCTGCACAGCAAGGTTCTCAAGGGCAACTTTGCCATGTACGTGAATTTTTATGTAACGCACTGCTGTGAGTGGAGCAGCAGCTCCCCAGGAGCCAACGAGGCACACCACCCACAGCCCAAAGAAAGCATTCCCAGAGAGAGGGTACTTACAGGATGGACTCCGAGGAAAACAAGGTCTATGCAGGTACCTAGACAGCCCTAAACTCTCCGCCAGTGCAACTGGTACAAATCTTTTCAAAATATGTTACCCTGTAAGACCTTTCTTTATAATATTTCCTCCTCAGCCTGGACACCAATGCACTTCAAACAAAAAGCAGGTTGGTCAAAACAGGACAGCAATCAGAAGCAGCAGCTGGGATGAGCATCACGAACAGAAACTTGTTGATGTGGACTTGCAATACCACAGGCCAGGATGAGACAGCAGCCAGGACCGTGCTCTGCCCGCCTGTGCAGGAGGAGGCCACCTCTCCCTTCAGTTTTTTGTCCCCTTTTGTTGCCCCATCCTTAGCGCGCAAAGGGTCGCAAGACAGAATAAGGTGATTTTGGAGCTGGGGGAACTGAGGAAGGGAAACAATCCCATGCAGATCTTTCTTTTTTCATGAGTGACTTTTAAGTTCTCCCCATATTCATACTTCCTTTATCCCATTTTCAGTGAAATGACACTAATCCGCCTTGAAATTGGCTGATTCTGCTCAAGCCATGTTTACACGGAAACAAGTTTCATCTGGTTGTCCTCACTCAGAGACCAGTTTCAGCTCTGTGGCAGGAGAGATTATTAAAAACTGTATATTACAAGCACATGCTATAAAGTAACTCAGCTTGGAAAGATAACTGTATTATATCAGCCTTCCACTCCCTAGGTTGCAGAGAGGGAGAGGCAGCAGTTAAAAATCTCAAATGGAAATTGCTTCCTAAATATATTATCCTCCATAAAAGCTATTTAGCAACTGTTAGTACCCACAAGACAAAGGAAAAGATAAAAAGTACAAGTGACAGGACAGAGTCAGGAGGGGTACAGAGGACTCATTTACATTATCACACTGAACATTAACCACAAGAAGGAAAAAAACAAATGCTCCCCATTTTGCATAAACATCAATTACGTCTCGTAATTTCGCTGATCCCTCTTGTGGAGCAGGTGCCTTGGCTGCACGGCAAAGCACAAATGCATACACCATTCGGGCTTTTATGGCACTGGCAGCATTTCATTGACCTGCTCTGCATCAGGATTCCCCTTCATTTGGGGGAGAGGAGGAAAAATTTTATTTTCTCCTACAATCGGCAACATGAGCAGTCTCAGGTGAAGCCTCAAGCTATAAAAAAAAATACCTAAACGTGCTAGCATATTTTATGGCAGAGAACATATGGATAATTTTATATAAACACACTTCAGTGCAATACAAACACAATTTTCCACCTAGGTTTTGGGTAACACTTTCCCACTTTACAGGAACTCCAGCAGAAGGAAGGAGGAGTGTTTCTTTTATTTTTAGGGCAAAGAGAGCAAATGTCCTTTGCTGCTGTTTCCATATTAGTGGTCTAAAATGTTCAAAAATGACCAGCCTTTAACACCTTGTTTACTCACTGCCCCAGCTACTGCTATTAATCCTAAGAGCACATTTCATTCTGAATGCCACTAGTCACATTTGGTTTGGGTCATCCTCACCACAACTTCTCCAGTAAGTACGCCAGAAATGATGTTAGTCTTTCTCAGTTGTTAATTCCTAATTTTCTAGATCTATGAGCCATGCCAGGAGGAAAAAAAAAGAAAAAAAAAGCATTACTGGTTTGCTTCTCATCCATTCATCTTACACAAAAAAGGAAAGACACAAGCCACACATGAGGTAGTGTTAATCAAGGCTTTCTTGTACATTATATTTTAAGTAAGGTCTAAATTGCTATCATTTTCAATTCCAAATAAAAGGTATCCAAATTAAAAATATATTCATTCCCTTCTGAGCTCAACAGCTTTCCAGCCTCCTCAGCTACAGAGCTGATAATTCTGTGGAAATATCAAAACATTTGTAGTTGCTATAACAGCACCTTAAATTCAAAAAGAAACACAAAGTCATCAGGTGCCTACACACACACGCAGTGAACCCCAGTCCATGCAGATTAGCTCAGCGAAGTAAAATGGGCAAAGCTAAAGCACCTCCTCACCAAGTCCTGGAATAACAACCAGAAACCAGAAGTGGCAGGCACACAGCAAAATCCAAATCCTGAGAAAAGTAGCTGCAACTGAGGTGACTCAGGGAGGCTAGGGTACTTCCTATTTTCTCCACCCACTCTAGGAGATATTTCCAAATATTACTGCCATTCCAAAAGGTCCTTAAAGACAATGCAAGGCAACGGAGACAGGGATCAATGCAACAGCTTGACAAGAGGTCAGCAAGAGACACATTTGACTAATCTGTACATTGCATCCAAACACACTCTGTCCTCTGAGGACAGAAGGAAGGGCAAATATTAGCCACTCACAAAAGGCCTTAGGGGGAAAAATGTATTTGGCAATAACTGCATATTTCATTAAATTTTAAAAAATAATCAGATACAAACTGCAGAATGTTACCAATCCCTAAATATATATACCTGACCTTCACAAATGCAAACAGAATTTCACCTTTCTCCTGGGATGCATTTATTCTCCTAAATCCTAAACTCTAAGGGCAGCACTGAGAAGGATGGGATTCTTAAGCACTTAAAAATACATTCAAATGCCTGTTAGGTAAAGGAAATTTATAGACCAGCATCAAATATCCATGTCCCAGGGCTCTCTTTGCAAGCGCGAGTACAATTTATGCTATACAAACAAATTTAACGAGGAGAGATGCCCACAGCTCCTTTACCATTAGCAACAGACTCAAAAAAAACTACCACCAAAAGCGGAAATTAAATGTGGTCTCATTTTTAGCTCCCATAACACATTGCTACTTTCTGAAATAGATGTCAGTATGCAAATTACACAGTTGCTCACCCTTTCCCAGCTACATCAAGAGTTAATTAAATGGCAACTCAGCTAAGATTATTTCTGCAGTACCTTAATACTTGAATGGACTGTCACTTCTAGTACACAAACTGACTCAGTCTGTGTATTATGTGCAGACAGTTCATACTGGTTCTCAGTCCACAGACTGCAAAGATGAGTATATTGCTGCCCGTCTCTGTCAAGAACATGGCAGGCACCATGGCAGGGAACCAGCTGAGATGTAAGGTAGAGACTAATCAAGTGTGCATAGTTTTCAACTGCAGAAAGAGAATTAATAGTGATTAACAAACATTTAACCCTCTTCACTACAGAGCTCCCCAGCCATGCTGAAATAACAAACAACAGCAAACACAAAACCTCTGAAGTAGAGCCAAAGAAGAACACAAGCAGGGGCAGAGCACTGTAATTCACCACTGCAGGCAGGCAAAAAATTACCACCTTTGCAACAAAAGGACTGAGGGCACTGACAGATGTCTCTGGCAAACCATGCTGGGATGGCTTGAACACCAGCTGCCTGCCTGCCCCTCCATCACTCAGCCATCTTCACCCACAGCCTTCCAGGCACTTGCTCTCCTCAGCAGCTCAGACTAATGCACTGACCTGTGATACAGGCATGTGTTTCCTTTTACCACTTAGGTACAAAGCTGGTAACCTCTGACAGAGGGTTAAGAGAGTACATCACATTGGACAAGCAGTAATTTTGAGGAAAGGAGTGAAACAGATTGCTGGTGGAAGTAAGCTATTAAAATTGACCAGAGAAGAACTGTTAGATCTCAGCTCTCAGACTCCCAAATCTCTGACTTGCAGAAATTGTCTAATACTCACGCCGAAGATCACTGGTCACGTTGCATGTTCATTCAGCTCGACCTAGGAGCACAGCATACTGCATGGTGCTGCAGACTGTGAGAGGAACAAGAAGCCAGAGCAGAAGCAAAGACAATCACCCACCAGATGAGGTAAGGAGTCACCCACAAGGTAAGATGAGGACTCAGTTTCTAAACGCTGCAACCATACAACTTAAGCTATCAATCAGGTGTTCCTTAAAGAAAGAGATTATGTCAAGCTAGCGACCCAGAGATGTCTTTATTTTCTTTCTTCTTGTAAACACACTGTCATTTTAGAAGATAACCAACGCAAGCCAAGACCAGAAGGAATGGATGGCTGGGAAGCAGATGTAAGCAAGCCTTACCTTCAGGTACTTGCTAAAGACTAAGTGAGAATACAAGGGGGAAAAGCAGAGAACAGCAAGAAAAGGTGTATACACGTAGGGTGAGAGAGAAGGAAAAATGAACCTTGTGCCAAACACTGCACTGTGATTATCTTGTAGCTGCAGGTCTTGCACCTGCAATGACATGCACGTTAAGACTAGATCCCAAGTGTTTTCCCTCCCTTACAGAAAAATAAATCATCACCCAACCCTCACACAGTGTTCATCTTGGTCGACCAGGCTTGCTATTCAGATTTCTTGAGACAGAAGGACAAGGCTGACTTTTCATGCCAAATCAACTCTCAACCAAAAGCCAATATGTATTCTCAGGCACTCCATTTATAACAACATACTGTCGCTACAAGCAAACAAGACACTGAGCGCTACAGACTAGGGGAAGCCAGAACATTAAGAAGATTTTAATGCAAGAGCCATGGGTAGTTAGGCACTTCTTGTTTGGAAACTCGAGTTTATTGAAATACAGAAATATTTCTCTTGGTAGAGTGGCACGTTTCTGCTATAAGACGATAGAAAAGAATTTGCATCACTTGCCCCACATGATCAGCCTCCCTAACACTGACTGCAAAATGTACACTGAATGAGACATAATAGAGGAACTTGGCTTTAAAATTGTTGTTAAAGTTCTCTTACACGGTTGGGTGATTTTATGAATATGGTAATAACTATAACCTTTAGAATTCAAGACAGGAACAGCAGATGGAACCTAATTAAGAGAGAAAAATTATTAATTCATCTTCATAAGGACTGGGAAAGGCAACGACTCTTTGCAAAGGGAGGTCCTCTGTGTCATTTAATAAATGCAGAAACAACTAACTAGTCCAGAGACTCTTAAGAAATAGATACACCTCACAGAGGAGGCCTGGATAAGTTACTTGTGGCTTAGGACAATGAGTAAACAAGAAATAAGAGTAACAGGGACTGGCAGCGGTTTCTTTCACCATACATTAGTGCTGCCGTCTGACCGCATCCTCAGTTTTAGTGTAGACAGAATGACCGCGCAATTATACTTTTCAACCTGTTTCAGCTGCCTTCATTTCAACTTCATGAAAATCTCTGAAGAACTCACATTATTTCTGTCCTTCTAACAAATACTGTGAGGCAGCAGACACATAGTTTCATCTTTTGATTGACTTCCCCTTATACAGCTTAGGGTACAAGACAGAGGAGGACGAGGAAGAGGCTTTTAACAAGCTTGGCCATGGGGGCATATTTGTCCTTTCTTCTGGAGGGAAGGATTGGCAATGATGGTGGGTGGGTTGGCAAAAATCCCTTCTTAGAAAAATCTAATGAACAAATCCAAAGCAAAGATCTCAACAAATACTGTGTTTTCCTCTTAAGCTTCTGCCATGTCAGGAATGGACCTGGCCTATGTTTTATTTGTCAAAATGTTAAGACTGCTCAAGGGAAAAAAATAAATCACGGACCAAAGATCTCACTCCCAAAGAAGTCCCCCACATTCATCTTCTCAAAAATCAGCTGACAGTCTCCACATGTGATTCTCTTTTTTCCCACACCTCGGCATAGAAATCAGCCAAGACAGAGATACAGCGTATCTCCTCCAGAGTTCTTTCTCTTACTCCAGCTGTGCTGGGTTTACCTCTAAGGAAACCCAAGAGAAGGTAATGATGCAGCTGACGTAAAAGCATGTAAAAACAGGTGAGAGATAAGAGCCGCACAAGGCCCTTCCTCCATTCCACTGACACTCTTCTAATTGCTGTTTCACCAAGTGAGAGAGAGAGAAGTGACTGAAAACTGTGAAGCTAAATACAGACACGCACACACACACCATGCAGCTTCTGCTTCTGTTTACGCAGTTCTTATCCAGGCCCATTAACCAGCATTAGCTGGAGATGAAAGGAATGTTTTGCAGGAGACAAGCATGTGTTACTATATCCAGTTGGGCAAGTAGTGGTGCCAGCGATAAAATCCCATAAACTGTGCATCATTGGTACTTATTTCATCAACACCTGCCCCGTCACAGTGGCACAAATATACACCTCCCTTCATGTTAGCATAAACACACGCGTTTGTGTACATGCAATATGTATGCATGTGGTGTCTGTGTTGCTTTCTCTCTGTGGAACAGTCTTCATTCACGGCTGCCTCGTTATTTCTACTTCAGCTCCCACCTCCAGCAACAGACACCTCTCTTCCTTCCCAGCCCCCTCTCCACTTCTGCCCTGCTCCCTCTCACTCACATTTCCTTTAGCTCCTTAGCAAAAAGTATAGCCAGGGAAAATAATGTATAGTTCATAACACAACCTCTTCAGTTGGACACAACCCTCCAGCAGAAATACATTGTCAGCCATCTGATTACTGAAAGTTTTTTTTTTAACTCCTGTTTTCTATTTTTTTTTTAATCAGAACTGAGCTCTTCTTCATGTATATGTTGACACTTACTAAAACAATATGCCATATCATCTCTTCAAAGCACAAAGCCAAATCAGAGCATACGCAGATACTCCGTTTTGACAACAAAATGGCAAAAAGGAGAAACAGCCCAGCACTTACATTAAATAAAAGTGATAAAACAGAAACAAAACCTTAAGGAGAGCAACTCTGGCCCTAAAGCTCCCATGTTGCTTGTCCAAGAGATGCACGTCAAGAATAGTAAGATCCATTTCAACAAATGTTAAATGAGAGATTTTCTATGGGATAAGAAGGAACATAGATATTCTATTTTTACAACTGCTAAAGGGACAGAAAACTGGAGATTCCCATGTTTCTGTCACAGTGCAGACAGAGCTCATGCCTGACCAGAATCTTAAAAATAAGAATGAGGATATTAGTGTTTCTCAATACGAAAACGCACAAGGGCTGCTCTTTCGATTCCATAATTTATGAAAGAGGGAACAAAATAACAGTAAACACCACTGTACTTTACCAAAACAAACACAAAATGGTTGCAAAATATCGGGAGGGCAGCAAGAAACCTGGGGTATTTTTACCTACAGAAAACCATGCACACATACACATGTCACAAACATGTGGCAGGACAAATACAGCAAATGCTATGAAAGGCATTAGCTTTACCGGTCAGTCCAAAAAGAAAAAGCCCCAAATCCTTCTTTAAAAAAAAAGTGAAGTAGAATAACAACTTGGTACTGTTCATAGTGAGCAGCCTGCAGACAGCGCACGCACCGTCCCCAGACTGCCGCTCTTGACAGGACTGCAGCTCAATACCTCAGTTGCCCCTGTACCGCACGCACCCACCACCACAGCACAGGCATCTATGTTTTCCTGACATTTCACCGGCAGCCCTGCGATTTCATGAAAAAACACATATGAGGCACCTTATGCCACCTACAGGCTCTGTTGCTCTCCTTCTCTGAAACTCAGTGTGTGCTCCAGCTTGCCTCTGCTACTCGGCTGCCGCAGCCCAGCTCCACCTAGTCTTCCCAGAGCTCTCCTGGGCCTGGCCCCTCCAGCAGGCCTTTCACCTCCCTCCTCACTTCCAGCAGAGCCCACTTTTCCCAACGAGCATCCCTCAGCTCCAGCTAACTCCCACTACGGTGCTCTCCTACAGCGCTACTGCAAGGACTAGACCTTATTTTAACCCTTCATAAGCCTGAGTCCCCCTTGGACGCCACTTCTCATGGTGTTCACTGGACTCTGCTTGAGAAAGGATTAGGTGTTCAAAGCCAACTGCACTAGTTTTTATCATTAGAGAATGACTTGGACATTAGTTATTTCAACATCCTGGAAAAAGATGAAAGAAAAATTGAGAAACACAGCTCACTTTCTTCCAAAGGATTGCTTTTTCTGAGAAATGGGAGAACATGCAGAACACAGCCCTAAGCGCTGAGAGCTGCACTGCACAGTTCACCACAAAGTACAGCATTAGAGCAAGAACCATCTTTTTGAAAATCCTTCTCAAACAAACTGCAGGCAAGATGGAAAAAATCTTAACTAGTCCTCCTTCCCCTACTGCACTGCCCCACCCTGACCTNAAAAAGAAAAGCCACTGAAGCTAGAAAATGAAGAAGATGAAGAAGGAAGGAAGACAGTCTGTGTAGACATACCTCCAAATTTCAGTGGAAGCAGAGCTTCAATAATATAGTGATAGGTTTTCTCAAAAAGACCTAGACAGCGGGCAAGATACGTTTTACTCTACTATCGTAAGGCAGAGCCAATAATGACCTGCAGGTTTCTAGCTGCAATGCTGTTTATTTTGGCAACCTCAATATAAAATGCACTATTTTGGCATCAATTCTTGTTCTCCTTTTTTTTTTTTTTTTTTGGGGAAACGCCATGAGAATCCTTTAGTTCCTTCTTAAATATAGAAGTTTTCAAGTGACATGATACACGACTTTGTTGAGTTTTAAAGGTTTAATAAGCAATTTGTACTTAGAAGATATTAACCTAACTGGACAGGCTGGAGAAAGCTGCTCTGACTGCTCTGTATGTGTCTAAGAGAAGGGTGGGTTATCTCCCCTGCTCCTAGACACTCCTTTACCCAAAAAGGCAAGATACATTCAGACTTTGCATGAAACCTCATTTTGAAAAACAGCAGAGAAATGCAGCATCACCGTATTTGGCAGCTGCAACATTTGCATAGTATGTCAGGTCCCTATGAAAAGGGTACTGAGATCTCATGAATTACTAGTAAGGTGCTGTGATTTTTTTCCCGTTACACAAGGAAACATTTGAATCATGCACCCTATGCATTTTTAATCTAACAGGCTTTTTACATGAAGATGTTTACACATGTATTAACAAAACAAAACCAGCACTCCCAGAATTTATCTCCTGGACAAACTGTGACCACGTTGTCTTAAGCAGTCTTGACCTGGAAATACTTTTCTGTTCCACACAGGCATCAAGTTTCAATTCCATTTTACCTTCTTACCTTCAAAATAATATGCCCTCTTCTTCCTGTCCGAGACACCTGAAAGCTGATGGTCCATTGACAGCTGGCTGAATTGGTTTATTCTTTGTTAACTGTTTGCTTTGGATCAAATGAAAGCAAAAAGGAAATGGAAAACAGCCCCAGTGGGAGAAGACTCATGTGGGACAAATTAGGAGCCACTGTCAAGATTTAAAAGCCAGGGGGAAAAACAGGACTAAATGGAGGCAGCTGTCAGGATGTGGTTTTTCTGTTTATATTCCTCTCCTTCCCTCCCTTAAGCCGCTTATGGATATTATGAGAGAAAGTAAGCATGGGTATGTGTGTGTGCACAAGAGCGAGCAACTACGTAACAACGAGACCTCTTCTCCATACAAAAGGCATGAGAATATAATGTAATCCGTATGACAGAGACAGTCTGGTCATGAAAACAAAAACAAGTGGTAGATCCACTTATTTAAGAAAAAAGTAACTTTTTTTTCTTATCTAAGTATCACAACATGCTGGAAAATTGCAATTTTAAAAACATTGGTTATAATTATCAGGTGAGCTGCAGTCTGTAACTGGAGACCTGATGTTCCACTTTGTTGTTGCTCAATCAAACACTCCCTGTACTCTCTCATCCACCTCCACCTCTAGACACCAAAATACCACTGTTAATAGGGCGCATCGCCATGTGCAATAGAAGTGTTACTTATTCAAAAAAAGAATACTCTCAGTAGTTTGAGTTTTAACTTTAACATACATTTAAGTATTGTATACATTGTACCAAAAATACCGAAGATGAAGAAGAGAATTTCTTCCCTTAAGGAATTTTTGCCTTTCATATCTTCTCATAACTACCTATGCACTCTGTACTATAATACTCCACACAACACTCTCAAGGAGGACAACATCAATAGCTATTGTTAACTAATAGCTAAATCAGTACTTCTGGGGATATCAGACCTCCAACACCCTGTCACAGCCTTCACCTTCGTGCAGTATCAGCTCACGTCATTTTAAGGTGGGAGGAACACTGAAATCACAGATAATAGAGGAGGAGACGGGAGGAGTGAATGAATGGGCCACAGCACAGACTGCTTGTTCCTAACCACTGAGGAGCTGACAATCCCCAGTTCTGTCCCTTCTCATTTTATTATCCACTTTTTCTCTGCCTCTTGCTTTTCCCTCCATTCTTATTCCTCCTCTGAAGACATAACTGAAACGGCAAATATCTGAATTTCAAACTTCCAGGCATATCAGAATTGCACAGAAACCAATTATACAAAAGCCAAAGACGTCCCCCTTCACTCTCTCTGGACCTCTTAAAAGAAACACAGAGAAGGCATGAAAATGCATCAGAAAAGCAGATTCTGTCTCCATGGGTGATCAACATATTTTGAGGCAAAGGAGCATAAAAAGTTTTAAGTGCAATCACAGAAAAACAAAATACAATTGCCTGTCCAAAGCTGACAGATGCAATCAAGAATGATTTTCCTTTAATAGTTCAAATGGTTTGACTTTCCCTGCTGGGTGAATGAATCAGAGATAGCATCGTAGCAGGCATATGCCTTTCACAGTCCACATTTTCTGTGTAATCATTTGGTTTAGTCCTAGTTCCTAAGTGTGTTATTGCATTAAGTGTGTCAACAGGTGACGCTAATAAAGACAATGCTATAACAAAATGCCTACCTGCATTGTAGCAGTCACATAACGGTAGGCTCCCAAGTTGCTGTGTGTCCACAAGTCATAAAAACAAAAAACATGAGGTTTTGTCCTTCAGTGACACTGGCAAAACATCCTAAAGCTGATATGCTCAATAAGAAGCTACCTGGGACTCCACAGTCAGAGGCTGTTCCTATGTTTATTACTGCCTAATTAAGCATATTCTCATTTCTTTTGAAACAAACAATTGTTCCTTTGAGTTCAGTCTCAAAACTGATTTTTTTTGGAAGTAAAAAATAGGAGACAAAAGGCATCTAGCTAATGGAAGTTGAAAAAGAAAAGTTAGATTTTTTTGTGAATGCCTTGCTTTCATATCCTTTTCAATAAACAACAGAAACCATACCCAAAGCTAATGACTGCATTTTATTTACCTAGCTTCCAATTTCTTGAGAAAGTTAACTAACCCACAACCCCACCGTAACACCCTTAATGACTTCAGGCAGGAAAGGTATTTCTACTTGCTAAGAACACACATAACAGAAGAGACTGTTCTCCACTCCAAATTATGGGTTCTTTCTTGCAGTAACTACCATTCCTACTGTTATTTTTACGAAGACCTAAAAGATCTAAATGTGTTTTTTGAACTCCAATCTAAGGTGATGCCTAATAACCTCCGGGAAAAGGGAGTAGCATTTTCCACACACTCATACAGGAAAACCCCATGCCCCCTCAATCTTTTTAGTACATGTACTTACATGAATCCATTAACCACCATAGGGTGCAATGCTCAGCAAAGCACTCTGCCACACATTTAATTAAGACACGACGGACAGAGTGCAAAGAAGGATGAGAACTACCCCACTCAGCCCACCTCAAGGAAAAAGAAAATCAACAACAAAAACAAGTTGTTTTTGCATTACTGTTATATATTTTTGTTTGCCCAAATGCTCATAGGCAGCTGAGGCTGTAGTGGCTGAAACCTGAAAAGAGCTAGTCTTGTGACAAAGCAAATTTAAGTTTTTCTAGACAGCTATGCCCATTTGTTGTTACATCAAAGGTATCAATTATTCCTTGTCTGAATGAGATTAATCAAAAAGAAAGAAAAAACAGCTGGTGTCACTGAAAGTAGCTGCAAGGGAGTGAGAGAAAAAAATATTTCATGTGCACATGAATAGCTTTCAAATGGTAGCAATCTAGAGGAGGCTTGATCTACCAAACATCTCCTGCATTGCTGCTCCTCCTGAAAATGACTGAAGCAGAGCGGCTAGGGGACCTGGCTGCTGCAGCGATCCTTACCCCTGTGCTCCTCAGACTCTCAGATGCTTGGAAGGGAAGTCAGAAATGGAAGAATGGGAAAGAAACGATGGACAGGAATAAGACAAAGAAGTTTAAATAGATACTTCCCAAAAATGGAGCAGGAAAAAGCAGCAGATCAGCCAGAGCAGATGTTAGCAGCGCCTTTCTTTGCAGAACAAAGTATCCAGCATGTTTGCCGCTGCCGTTGGCAAACACTGCTCATTGTCTGACGAGTCACATCTACAGTGCGTTTTGCAGGCACAGAGCAGTGAATCAGACACTTAAAATTAAATGTTGAACACTCTGTTTTTTATTACCTAAGTGTCATTCAGCAAATCTGTCCGGCTGCTTACCAAAAGCTAATTTGGCAAAAGCCCAAGACTCAAGAACTTAAAATGGGTCGCTCCATGTAGATAGTGTCTGAGCACATTACCACCCCCCTGAACATGCCTCTTCCGGCAGCAGAGGTGTCCCACCGATGCTGGGCTGCCCCACGCACTGAGCAGCAGCACCAGGCTCTCCTCCTGCACGCAGCCCCTGCCACGCGTTGCGTTTCAGTGCCTGCCTCTAAAACATGGCTCTCAAAGCCACGCTTACCTACATGGGGCTCTCGAATCTATGTGGTTAATTCAGAAACAGGTTATTTAATTTAAAATAGGTTTCCTTCCACGGTGATTTTATCAGTCAGTCAGTGGCACAGTATAGGAGACGCACAGCACATCAATCCCTAACCCTGACAAAAACCATAAGGATGCGTCTACCGGCTGCTTATTGCGAGTGGGCAAAAAAAAAAAAAAAAGTCCAACCCTGCTTGTGAGTGAGTGAAATAAAGCTGCAATGTTTTGCTTTACTGCCATGCTGTGGAAAACACAGCACAGCATCCAAGCCGGGCTCCTTTTTCCACAGCGTGGCAGTAAAGAGAAGCAGCACAACTGCAGCCCACCTTGGGACACAGAATGACCGAAGAAGGGTGATGACCAATCTAGTTTCACCACTGCCAAGTAAGGAAGACGCAGTTTAAAGAATGAACTGATCGTGTCACTTACTGAGGAGGAGGGACAAAAGGCCTGCTAACCTGGCTGCTACTTAAAGGCAAGGATGCCCCTCTTCTTCCAAAGGGAGCAGCTCTTCCTCCTTACTGTCCACGTCTTTCTGCTTGGCTTTGACCAAAACATTCGCCCCACTGAAAATGCTGACCGCAAACCTACGCACGCTAACTGGGACAAAGCACTGCAAAACCAAGTACTTCAGCTTGCAGCAGGTCCTTCCGGCACTTGCCACATAGGTTGCGGATGGACCGGTCTCTTTGTTGTTTCTGTGGACTCAGCGCCGTGAGGAGGGCTGGTGGTGTTCCGCATGGCACCCCCCTCCCTCCCTCCTCCTGCTCGCCGGGTAGGCTGCCAGCGGCCTCCCTCACGCTGTTTTCAGGATAGAGATTCAACCCCACGTCTGCAGACATGCGACTATTATTTTTAAACCATAGTAATTTATCTTTGAGAATACTTATTAATTCACCCAATAACTAATGTTTTCTGTTATTTAGCTTTCCTATAAATTAAACAGGTAATAATCCTAGCAATTAATACTAATTGTCTTTTGTGCCAATGAGGACTGCCCTTCTTCCCTCATCCTGAGGCTCTGACTCTTTTGATTTGCCCATCCCTGTTATAAACACGAGCTGCAGGAGTGGCAGGTTCAAGTAGAAATGAAGCAAATAATTCCTGAGTGGAATGAAGCCAAAACTGGCAAGCAGCCGAGATGCCAACCTGAACTGTTCAGAAAAAATAACAGTAATAATAATGACAATTTTTTTAGTTACTTCTCCAAATAATCCTACCAAAAGTGTGGCTGGGAGATTCAGCATTGTGCTGAATCACCGGCAAAACAGTCTTTCTGTCAGCATACAGTCAACCACCACTAATCTTGAACAATCACAAGAAACACTCTTTAAAAAAAAATTCTGATTTATTCCTTTTGCAAGTAACTTTGTTCTAGACAACATAACACTTGCATGTGAAACGCGTGTATTCTCCTCTTTCCTCATTTCCACAACCAACAGCTAATTAAAAAAAGATGACTGTATTGAACATATCAGAAGATTACATTAGCAAACTCAATTTATTATTTCCAAAAGGAAAAAAAAAAAAGAAACACGAATAAGAGCAAAACAAACTAAAACAATTAGGATGACCAGTAAAAACAGTGAGAGAAAAGGATAAGTAATGTCCAAAAGAATGGCAATATAAAAGAAAAAAAAACCACCTTCTTTCCAAAATACAATCTTGAAGTACATTCTAGCTTTTATTTCAAGGATTAAATAGACAGATTGATATGGGTATGAAACACCACACAGCACTGTAATTTTTTACAGAGGGAAACAACATGCTTAGATAATTTTTACTCTTCAAAAAAAATTATAGCACTTTGTGCCAACTATAGAGAGTTCCAGAGTTTTGTTTCATTATGATCCTGTTATTAGGTTCTCCTGTTTCTGGGCATACAAAGACAATATCATATACAGTGAATTTCTGCTGAGCATGATAGTTTTAGGAAGTATGACCTGCTTTTTTTTTTAGGTTCAGAAGTTACAATATCCATTTCAGACAGGCTACTAAACGCCACATCATCGGTATTCCCATATTTTCCAATAAATGAGGCTCTGAAAGCATAAACAGAGTAACAAACATATAAACTGGCTTAGGTATTCAAAGACAGTCTTTGTAATAAGGTCGTATGAACTCATCTGGGTTTAAAACCAAGCAATCCGTTAAATGGCTGAGCTATTATCTTTTCCATCTTATCACACCCACACACAAAATAACATCAAAAAACAAAAACAAAACAAACAAAAAACAAACAAAAAAAAAAACAAAAACGCTGAACTGCTCCCTTTCCTCCTTCCTTCACAGGTGTATCTTTCCCAGCTTTTTGGGTTTTGCTTTGCTGAGAGCCAGCATGCATGGCTGCCGGAGAGCTGTGCTCCTAGTGAGAATGTCACAGAAAAAAGCCAGCTGCCATTTTCAAGGCAGCATGCAGGTTTCGGGCATCAACCCTAAGACCACTAAAAACCAACCGCAATAAAAACACAATGATGTGACCGGCTGCTGCCATTGCCCGCATTTCATCAGCGTGGCAAATTTATAGCGACCCCCATGCCGTAACCTGGGGATGCTCCCCCTCCCCGGCAGGGAGGACTTGGCTTGGGAGAGAAATTTCTGGAAGGTCGGATTTGGACTGCCTCCGCCTCGGTCCCTGGAGCATCGCGTGCCACGAGCAGCAGAGGAGCGGAGCGGATGATGCGCCGGAAAGTCAGGGGGCTGCTGCGCCAGCCCGGTGCCCGCTCCCCACTCTGCAATCATTTCCATACCCACGGAAGCATGAAAGAGGGGCAGTGACAGACAAGAAACCTCACATGAAACACCGCGGAGGAGTTCCCGTCTGGTATTCACTGGAAATTAACTCCTTACTGACGTTTGTGGCACTCAGACAAAGCAGAACCAGGGCGGGGGGGCCGGAGATGGAGCACGAGCTGTAAATCAGACCTGCAGCCCAGCGTGGGGCGAGGCAGCGAACGTCTGTATTGACCTGTGCCCGGAAAAGGTGGGGGAAAACCTGTCTTCTTCAATTGTACAGGTAGATGAAATTATCCCTATTAGACGGCTCGTTCATCCCAAGCCAAGCCTTTGTTCAGGATACCGCCTCCCTACCAGCAAGACAAAGCCAAAAACCAAACATCTGCTCAGTCAAGAAGCGCTGTTCTCCTTCTTCTGCACAAAATGTTCTCTCTGGGTTTTGGCTACAATGAAAAGTGGAGGAAAATCAAAATAAGGGGCATTAAATGGAGTATGGCTTAGCTATTCCGCTTCCTCCCTCTGAAATGGTGCCATATAAGCACTGAAAATTAATTATCATATTTTGTATTTTTATATACAATTGACATTTACTGAAATTCAATGTCATTCCCATGTTATAAAAAGCAATGTTTTTCTTTTTTTTTGGAACAAACATATACACACACAGAGCAAAAGACATGCACACGCACACACAGACAGACAGAAGAATATATTTAATTACATGTACAATGTACAGATCCATAAAACCATGGGACTAACCATGAAGTCCTGGAGGCCAAAAAAGTAAATGTACATTTATTTTAAAAACTAAATAAAAACCATGAGATATTTAAAAACTACTCAAATATTTTGTTGTGTATTGTATTTTAGATTATCTAAACTCTGATAAGTTATTTTGTATGCATTTTTACTCTGCTCACATTCCTGTTTTCTTCTCATTTAAAATTTACTGAGATTTAAGTGTCACATAGTTAATAAATGTGTCACATAATGAATGCAAATTACAGTATAACTAAAAAAATGGGAGAAAAATTCACCTGGCATAATGCAAAATATCCTCTCATAAAATAAGAGGACTATGTATCTTCAGTATCACATCAGCTACTACTAAACAATCCTTAGATGATCTTTCCAAATTATTTGGTCTATTCCCAGACAGTTTTTTTGAGATTAAGAGAAGATTTCTTGTTACTAGAAAGTGCATTATTACAGGGTAGTGATCTAAATAAGCACAAGAAAGGCACACGGTAAGGTAAAAAATGGTACTTTTTCAACTTTTGTTAGACAAATGATCAATGTACTTTTAAATCATGCTTCAGTATCTCTAACTGACATAAGACCTTTCTCTTCAGTGTACATCAAGTCTGCACAACTCTTCTCAAGAAAAAAAGAAGAAAAAAAACCCACAACCATAAACCCAAAGACAATGTAGGGGAAAGAAGATGGGGGCAGAGAAGCAATGATTAAGGGAATAAAAAAGCCAAACACTTCTGCAGCTGCACAAGAGAAAAGATGCCAATGACACAGCAATGCAAACGCACGCTGCTGTAAAGAGCTGACAGACGAAGCACCTCAGGTGGAAGCGCAGCTCCTGCACTAACGCAGTGGAGCAACTGCTACAGGAACAGAGCCCGTGAGGAACTTTCTGTTTACTACCCTGTAAAGCTCACCCTGTGCTGCCAGCACCCTCGTAGAGGAATAGCTGCTAAAGAAATGAACCTGCCAGCACACACCATCAGGCACAGACAGTAAGGAACCAAACAATCACCCGGATGAAAACACTAAAAAGAGGCATTTTCCTTGTTCACAAGCTGCAAAACAAGCCTCATTTTCTTCAACAAGTCATAAAAGAACATAAAACGGGTAAAGAAAATTTCCATGATGCCTAAGACTATATAGCCCTAACAATTTTCTCCTGCAATAAAAAAAATTAAATAGTAATAATGGAAAACCTTGGGAAATGTAGAGATTTTATTAGTTTTATTAACTCAACAATATAAACCTGAATTATCTCAGTTTGTTTATTTGCTAGTTACTCATTTCAAAGTGCCTCTCAGTGCTAATGAAAATAAAATCTCAAGTGCTTTATAAAAGCAATGGGGTTGGCTGAAATGACTACAGATTTTTATTTTATTTATGTTAAGATGTTTTCTCCTCATTTAGTAACTAAATTGTTAATTTAGGAAGCAGTAGTTACATTTTTATATCTCCTGTATTAGTAATGCCATCAGAATAATCAAAGCCAAGCAAACAAACAAAATGAGTATTAAAGTAAATATTATTTGGGCTATTACTTTTTATTTCTTATCACTAGATATTTATTAATACCAGGATGCTGGAAAGGGGTATATTTAACCTTTTTCCCCACCTCTAAATTCTTTAACTGTACGGCATAGTGTGACTATTTATGCTTAATCTCTTTTTTCCCTCCTCCAACTTGTTTTCCTGCCAGTTTGTGCTCCCAGCCTGAACTAAATTAAAAAACTATTTTCAACCGATTCAGAGCTATTTAAACTTATTACTCCTTCAAGGATATTTTTACTAGAAGCACTTCAGGAGTTAAATTACTAAGTTAAAATCAAAGTAATGACCCCAAGCAGAGATTACTGAGTTGCAGAGTAAATTCATATAAATAAAATTGGACTGAAAGGCATTTCCCGCTGAATGATAGTGTCTCGATTAAATCTTGTACTAGCACTAAGCATGCCTTGTGGTTCTAACAGCCCATCACTTGCATTAAGACTATCACAAAGAGAATGAATACCAAACAAACCCAATCAGAACTTTGCCCTCAAAGCTGTGAAAGTCTCCAGTTTCCTAATATTTCCAGACCACTTGAGTGACTGCCTCACAAAACATAAGGATAATTAAACTGACATGAAACAACTGCCCTGTTCAAATCCTAGGGGCAGTTTGTCTAACCCTCTGATCCCAGGGGAACCTACAGCCACTCAAGCACCTGTCTGTGGTCACTATCTGACAAACTTCACAAAAATATTCTTGGCAGTGTATGGGATCATCTACTCTGTGCACATGATCTATATTTTACTCTCATTTATGACATTAAGCAAATAAAAATCTTACTCTCATCTGCAAACAAAAAACAATTTTGTTATGGCTGAATGTTCCATAAGCATCCTGTAAGTGTAAGAAAACCAAATATTCTGACCAGGTTGAAAGATTTGATATCTCTTTATAACTCACCTCACTTTTAAATTTTTAAAACTCAGAGGAACAATAACTGCCAATGCAAAAATGGAGTGTGTGCGACTTGCCTTTGGAAAAAAAAAAAAAAAGGAAAATATGCCTGGAATGATTAGACGTTAAATCAGTTTTTGTTTTCAGAAAGATCATCATCCTGAATTTACATAAAGCAATAGCAATTTTTTTCCACTGACTTCAGTGAGATCATGAGTTGGACATAAAAACTGCAAAGTAACAAATCCAATCATTTATTATCCGCGCTTGCCGCCAATTTTGTCCCTTAAAAATAAAACACACAACATTTTTTATTGTTAGGCCGTGTAAATGATTCACTTTGCCAGCTCTGTTCTTAATTGTGGTTACCAATTTCAAGTATGTTCAAATGTTTCGTAAAAGCCAATTTCCTTCTGTGATCTTGAGTATTCTCACAGCACACAGGTTTGCAGGGGCAAAAAAGATTATGTTGACTATCAAATTATAAAATAAAAGAACAGCAAACTGCAGAATCTAGAAGGAGCTCCATCAGTATCTTTAAAACCTCAGTTTCTATCAGCATTATGTCATAAAACCAAAACTTCAAAGTCATGTCTGAAGGACAGGAAAAAAGTAAAACTGCAATACCTGTAAAAAGAGAATCTGCAAGAAGCATTGCTTTTCCTTTAAAAGAGAAACAAAAACAAAGAAAAAAACCACCTCTTTTGCATGTTTTTCCTGAAAATAATTTACATCTTGTGTCATGATCTCTAACCCCTTTCAATTTAGGACCAACTGAAAAGTTCCTCGTCAGGAGTTTCTCTCGTTGTGGAAAAACAAGACTGCTCATCTGCCTATGATCATCTTGTCTAAGAAACAATTTGGCAAGACGGACGTGTGCATCTTCCAAACACTGATAACATTTGCATATAGTCCCATTTTATTCTAAATTGCATTTCTTTTGTTAGCTCATTTATAGGTATCTTTCTGAAGCTTTGTAATGACTTCGTACTCCCAGCAAGGATTCCAGAGGGTCACTTGATTTTCCTCTCGTAGTACAGTCGCAATATTAACCATACTTTGCATATTGCCATCACGGGGCTCAGGTTTATTGTTTCCATGTAACCTCCAGGGCTTCCATTTTCATCGTCAGAGCTCAATTACAGTTTTTCACACTCTGTTCCTGCCCAAGGATAGAATGCTGCTTACCTTTTTTTTTAAGCTATGTATTCATATGAATGTCAAGTGCTGATTGAGAACACATTCCATGATGATCCCTATTTTCAGTTAAAATACATACTTAAAGTTTTAGATTTAACTCCCTGCCTTTTCAGTGAGAGTCATTTAGCTGGAGTCAATCAAGCATGTGATTAGAAATAATAATTCACAAGCAATGAATTCAGAAAGATTAGATCTTTGCCAAACAGCAAGTGTGGAAAACTGCTATCTATCCTCTCATACTTCTATAGAAGACGCTAAAAAATACCTCAATAACCACAATTCTTGGACTTTAAACACTGCATTTGTGACTTACAACACCAACATCTAAATTCTTGCTTTCCATAAGGTGCAATCAATACAAGTGTGGCTTTTCCTTGGGTGGATCTCTTCTACTAACAGAAGCAGCTGCTTACTTTGAATTAGCCAGGACCAAAAACTAAAAGTACTGGGGAGACCTTCAGATTTTTTTTGAAGTAAAATACTTAAGTGCCACATGACAGAAAATTGTGTTTTCAAGTAAAATCTACTGCTCATGATTTATAAATTAAAGCTGTATGTTAACGACGTTTATGATATCATAACTAATGTCCAATTACCCCCTTTCAGAAAAAACTGATCACTGCATAGTATAGTTGTCAAAAATGACACAGTAGAACTTCAGAAAAAGACATCTTTAAGAAGCAGAAAATAAAGTTAGCTTTCTCCTCAGGTCTTCTCCCTCCAAAATCAAAGGTCCAAAAAATGGTCTTTTTTTGTTGTTTTATTTAACTAAGTGAAGGGCAAAATCTCACTCTCTGGTGTCCAGGTTTCAGAATGTCCAGCTATTATTCCACCTTGTTTATATTAATAGCCTACTAAGAATTACTGATCTTCAGAACAGGCTCAGACCAGGCTTCACAGGTGTCTGGCTTCACCCATCTCCTTACCATCTCTTTCCCACTCTTTTGTTGATAACTGAGCACAAATACAGTATTTTAAAATCATTATTTGGCACCAGCTCTCCAGAAGTGTATAAAGCCCTACATTTATTGTCAGTTTTTACCGATGAGATTCCTGACAGAAGTTCAAGTGCCTTACGTTAGTTTACCAAGCAAGCTAATCATCAGAATGTCTGTAGATACTCACTAACAACCTTACTAAGCTTGTTAGCAAACCTAATACGTGGACCTACAAATACTTTTAGCTATCATCCTTTCTGAGTTTTCATCTGGTACATGTTACAGGTCCTTTATAGTTTCCAAAGAAAGACAGGTTTCACAGGACATGCCATATAGTCCTGCTCCCTGCCAACTGCCCAAGCAATCAAAAGAAAAGCAAATCTCATCTTGAGCAAACTTTGAAATATATCTGAGGCACATCTCATATCTCTATGTCAATTTTTTTAGAGGAACATTGGATACAAGAAGGTTTCCCCGCTACCCATCACCTAATAAAAAACTGTACTTACAGAGAAGACTGCAGCATTTTGCTGCATTTCCCACATAAAGTGAAAAAACAGACACACAACTGCTCTGAAAAATTACATACCATCTTTCCAGAACATAAAATTGTAAACAGCACTGAAAAAAACTAGTTGAAGTGAAGGAGGATGAAGTACATATGGGTTATTTCAAATTAGCATACTTTTAGTAAGTTGCTTTGCTTTTTTGTTTGTTTGTTTTTCTTAGAATCTCCTAAAGACAGGAAACGTGATTTTCTTCAGAAAAGAATAATAAGGGAGCCTAAGTTCTTGTTTAGTTTATAATATAAAATGGCTTTAAAATATTTCATTATGATTATGAATACACGTGAAGATAACTACCACACTTTAATAACCCAATTCCTGTTGCAAGACCCCACATAATCTGTGTTCAGTGACACATTTATCTTGCAGTAGTTTACATTCTGTCTGCAACTTTTACTGTCTTCACAGGAGGTATAGCTAGGACCATAAGCATAAATTTAACTTATATCCAGGCATGAGCACCACAATTTAAATATTCATCCAATCAAAAAATTACTAGCTCTCCTGCTCTCACACTTTTTAACATACAACATATTCCCCAAATTCCTACTGTCCTACAAAAGGGACACTTGGCAATAATTTTAAAAGGTCCTCATAGGCACGCTGGGCTCTCCCCAAAAGCACTTAACCACAACAATCTTCCCCCTCCACAAAATCTCAATCACGTAAAACTACAGAGCTATCATAGGTTTTCAGATACACATTTATGAAAAATAATCACCAAAATAATTACTGAAAAATTATCTTAAAGTACTGTTAGGAAAGCACATTTATTACCCCTTAAATGAGCTGGTCACACACAGTTATCAATCACTACCATTTTTAGTAGTAACCTACTACCCACAGCTTTTACTTTTATTAAAACAAGTGCAACAGAAGATTATTTTTATGGGATGAAGGGAGGACAACATGACATGTCCAAGACAAAAAGTAAGCAAAGCAGCCAGATTTCCTTATCTAAAACTCAACTGAAATCCAAGACTAGAAGAGGGAGAACAATCCATTCTAGAGCTTGACTGCAATTTTATATAAATTCGGAAATTAATCAAAAGAAAAGAAATGGAATTGTTTCATCTGCTGCCCAAGCTGTCTCCTTTACAGACGAAAGAAAGAAAGAAATCTGTTTCAAAAAGGTACAAACTACTGTTTTCCCTTCAATTATAAACACAAAGCAAATGATTCTGGGGCTTAAATCCAAAATCTCTAGACTAGTAAAAATAATCCTTTTTCACTCAGAGAAGTGTCAGTAAAGTCAAAGAAATATGACTGCTTGATTACATCGATATTTTTCAGGACTAAGCCCTTAATTAGGTTTGGTTAGTATATGCTATTTTTAGAAGCAACATTCAACAGTATTTAAGAATAAAAAATATTATTTGGCCTCCTTCTATGGGTGAAAAGGTACTCCTACCTAATTGTATGATTACGCCACATTATTAATTATAAAAAATAGCACATTTGCTTTTGTTGTCCATGGGTGAACAAATATGCACACACTTTTCTTCTTTTCCTCATTACAAAAACAGAAAAAATTAAAACACCAAAAAGCAGTTAACCCTTGACTTAGAAGTAAGAACCATCACAGATGGTGGGAATATCCTGTCCCACCATTTGTGGGACTCTAGTTTGGAAAAAAAAAAGATTGTGACACTAAGTATATCATGTTAAATATATAGCAATGTAGTCTTTCTACTAATCTTTATTGGTAATTTATAGCTGCCGAACATTTGTAAATTTAACAGCCCATCAAAGCATTTGAGAGGACTCAGTCCTAAGTATTCATTAAGTGAAATTAAACATAACTTTCCATAAAGTACTATGCAGCGTGAACGGGTGGGCAAGCTTCTGAGCAGCCACCACTATAATAATTTATAGTTTGTAATCCTGCCTTATTACTTCCAAAAACATAAAAAAAGAGCACTTGGCAGCTACAAAAAATACTTAGTCCATGCTATAAATTACTCTGGCAGAAAAATCTTTTATGCCCCTGAAGGATGCACTAATTCTTCCTTCTCCAGTGGAAAAAGATAAGCTAAATACAGAAATACACCACCTCCCTTTATCTGCAGGATAGTATTCCCTGCATATTTTTCTCCCCAGCTATTTATGTTCCTCTCCACTAGCACAAGTCATAAGTAAGGCCAGTAAGAATTCAGGTAAATGCCACAGAGCTATCCAGACCATCCAGATACACAATTCCCTAGAAACAGTCTATGCACTTTATTAAATATGTCCTTCCTCTTAAGACACCTCTCTCTCTTTACAAAATCAAGCAAAGAACAATGTTGTTAGATGCAAAAAGAAAAAACAGACGGATCAAGAGAGGAAAACTACATGTGAAAGAAGGTAACTATCCAAACGCACATCTAAGACTCAAGTTCCTGAGATAACTAGTGTAATTTTAAAAGCAGCCAAAAGGGCATCTGGCAGCTTTTGTAATTCAGCCTATCCCTAGAAATATGTCTCAATTTTAATTTTTGTGACCTATGAAGCACACCAAAAATCAAAACAAAACAAAACAAAAAACACCAACAGAGCAACTTTTGATATCTAGATGTTTTCACATTTACACCTGAGAGTAGATTTCACCACAGAGTATGGGACGCACTATGTGAAAAATTCATAAAAGAGTTCTGAAGCAACCTTCAGGATTAAAATAAAAAATTGTGTTTACATCAACTGAAGGAGAGCAGAGCATTATTTACAGGCCTCGACCTCCTGCACCATGAGCCGACTAACTGGGGGACAGGCAATGCCGGGTTAACTCCTGCCTTTAGTGCCAGCAGCATAGTCCCTGCAGTGATAGCAGCATAGTCCCTGCAGTGATAGCGTGCAGAGGGCAAGCCCTGCACTCACGGAAAGATTTGATGCTCCAGTGAGCCTGAGCCGTCAAAATGGCTGTCAGGAGATGGAGACACCATCTTAGAGGACGCCCTCAGCCCTTCCTCATTCAATGTGATAGACAGGTGTCTTGGGCACCCTGTGCAGGCCCCTCTGGGCACAGCACCATAAAGTCTTGTATTTTGTGCACTGTTTTGTACATTATGTGTAATTTTATTGCATATTATCGCTCCAGATAGACTGGAGTGTGTTGAGATGGAGGCCATGGAGGCCATCACAGCTGGAGCATGGGCCCTGCAGGGGGAGGCCAAGGGAGTGGGACTTGTCAACCGGGAGCAGGGACAGCTTCAGGGGTGCCCAGCAGCCGCCTCCAGAGCAGGGGCGGGGTTAAGAGGAAGCTCTTTAATGATGTGCACAAAGGGAGCTGGGATGACAGTGAACTGGAACAGGAGAGGTTCCAACAGGGCACCAGGAGATGCTTTACCCCATGAGGACAGCCCAGCAGTGGCAGGGGTTGGCCAGAGAGGCTCTCCGTCCCTCTCCATCCTTGGAGAGCTTCAAGCCCTGATGAGACAAAGCCCGTAGGAACCTCATCTGAGCTCTGAGCTGACCCTCCTGTAAGCACATGTTGCGCTAGAGACCTCCTGAGGTCCCTTCCATCCTGAACAGTCCTGTGATCTGTGATTTGATGGCCATACACTTGACGGAAACCTCATTAGCCATCTACCACCATGTCTCCTCAGCTGGACCATCACCAGCCACCCCAAAGCACACATTTCCAACCAAGCCAAAAGCAGCAGATTTCACAACATTCCCAACTGTTAACCCACTCATAAATATTGGCTACTATTTACTAAGTAGTAAACATGATTAACAGTTTAATTTTGGATCAATACGAAATGTAATTCTACAAGACAGATTCACTGTAATGTGGTGCTTATTAACAGTTACAATGAAGTACTGAAGGATCAGAGTCACCTCCTTAGAATGAAAAAGGAACACAGCTAGGACTTGAGAAAACAGAGCCCCACTCCAATCTTTTGAGAAGTAGAAAGGAGACTCTCTAATTTCATATCCTTACATATTTACAACTATTGAATATCTTATAAAAAATGTCCCAGAAAGAGAAAGCAATTCAAAAACAAGAAACATACGCTGGAGTGCTGAAGTCCTGTGTCGGAAATAAATGATGTGTTAACAAAACCACACACGCTAGTAGCCAATAACTGAAGATGTTTCATAGACTGATACATCCCATTTCAAGAATATTTGAGGGAATACCTAACTTCGTAAATCACAGCTACTCATATTTGCTGACTCACTAAGGTATGTAATACACAGCAGCTGTAACTGCACTTTGAGTTATCAAAGCAGACTACACATCTGGATTTTTAAAACACTGCACATGAGAACTTCCCTGACACAACCTTTAAAACTCAGCCAGCCATAACACGTCTTGCTTTCCATTGTCATTGCACCTCTGCAGATGGGAAATGAATTACTGTCAATGCTAAATCCTTCACTCACCTAGAGGACTGCAGTTCTTTTTCTTTAACATACATGTTTTGAATAACAAATTAAAAGATGGAAACCAAGGAAGAACAGATCTTTATTCATGCCACAAAGACTTTTCTTCATCTTTCTCTTCCAATGTCAAAGGTAGACTGGGTTCTGATTTAGGCACCAGCATTCATCCACTTAGGGTACAGGAGGTGTCCACAAAAATGTGAGCCTGTATGGCAATTATATGCACAAGAAACACAGAACCATCTATCCATACAGATAGCTATAAACTATATAAACCCTATATATTGTATGCATCTTTCTGAAAACACTGATTTCCTCATTCTCAAACATAGGATCACAAAAGACACCAAGGAAAGTTTTCAAATTTGTGTGCAAATTTGACAAAATTTGTTGTTCAAAATGTTTCCTAAGTGAAAAAATGTGCTTCTTACTATCATAGTCTTACAGGTTTTGTTTAATGCAGCACCAAGTAAAGAGGTTGTTTGAGGATTTTTCTTCGTCATTGTCTAATTACTTTTCCCTCTGTTTTTTCCTCATTAATGTTGTGGCACAGGACTTTGCTACAGTCATTATTTTCAGCAGCACATAGGTTTCTTTCTTTATAGCTTATTAGGGTATTTTATAGCAGTATCATCAAAGAAGTTGTAAGGATTTGTGTTGCTTCATTAAACGTTACAAGGCTGCCTTTTCTATATGAAATATCATTTTGTACTTTTTTCGTCATTTTTATTGTCATAATAATCTTCACAAGATTTCCTTTTTTCTTGTTGTTTGTTTGTTTGGCTTTTTTTAGAAGAATTAATATAGGAAATATTAATGAGACAAGGTTATTAAAGAATAGGGATGAAATGATTTGGGATCTCTGCACTGTTCTTAACAATGAATGGGGATGAAACATTCATTTTCTGTGCTTAGAAATAATAATAAAAATTATTAGCCACTTTATCACCTGAAGAATTGTCACAGAGGGAGCGTTTAGCATGCAAATGCCTGCATTAGCACTACCTCTGTGTATGAAGGTAATATAAGCAGAGGTTTAGTTAAATAGTGTGTGGTCATTTACAACATGCACACAAAAAAAGTGTTACTTAGTATGGAAACACATAATTAGTTCAAGTGCATTAAAACACTGTGTTTGTGTCATGGTCTCCAGATGTGAATCTATATTTCTATTGAAAGAAAAATGCTGTGCACAAGTGTTTTGTTATTTCAGCCATGTATTCCATGTACCCCATGTTGCAGTATGTCCCTTGCAGTTACACCAGAAGTGTTTACACAAGCTGCAGCCCTTGTTTTCACAAGAGTGGAGAAAGTCCTGCTTATTAGCACTGCTCATTGCCAGTTACACAAGAGGTCTACTTGCAACTACATCACATGGCTGAACACTAGTTTCCCTCAAAGACAAATAATGCTACAAAAAAATTCAATGTATCTAGAGACCAATAATACAAATCATAATAACTTGCTAAGTAACCATTAGTTTATTACTCTGACCATCTCCCTTCTTTCTATAGTGAAATAGGAAGGAAAAAAAAAAAAAAAAAGAAAGAAATATTTCCACTTTTTATCCTAATGGTAACCATGAAATGCTGGATATTTTGGCAATCAGGACATTCATCTAGAAGAACTAGCAACATAGGAATTGCTGCTGCTCCAGAATAATTTAGTACTAAACTTTTACAGATTTTATTAGATACACACCAAAGCCCAAAACAACAATCATTATTGTTTAATGAAAAGATTATTTCTTTTCATATTGGAGAGGTAATCATTCCTACTCTGTCACATCATGTTGTGAGGTACATTACTGTACAAGACATATATATAGTATGCTGGAGAGACAGAAAAATAAAACTCCTGGTCTTAAAAAAAAAAAAGAAAAAAGCCCAACAAGGGAGGGAAGGACAGAAATGAATTTTTTGTAACGAGCTCACATTTGCAAGTCACATACTTTAGAGAATATTTCAATAGTTATATCAGAAATCAGATGTTTAATTGCTTTATATATTAGCAGAAGCTTCTGGAAATATTGTTATATTTTAAAATACTTAGGTGTATTCTGTATTGTACTAATTCCTGTCCAAGATGGCCAGAATATTACAAAAGTCATTCTAAAATATGACAGACTTTGGATTATTTTTTTGTGGGGGAGACTGCTGTGTAAGTTGAAATGCCGAGAATTTCTGGAGCTCTGAACAATGTACCCCTGGTTAAGCAATTCTCTGTACTAGAGTTACTAGGGCATTATGACCCTATTGCCACGCACTGATACCAGCCATCACTCCATCCAAAACTATGCAGAATCTGCCATGAAGTACCCCTTTTCCAGGAATGCTGACTTCTAATTCCCCTGACAGCCTTGTGAAAGTGGCTTGTGGCAAACTATTGAAGCCTTCCAGTCCTCTCTAGCCACGCGGCTGGGCTGAAGGAACCTCTTCCCCTGAGCCACCAAGCCCGGCCACCGGGTCCCAACCTACTCCCCTGCCCTCTCCTGGGCGGCACAGAGGAGCACGGGCAGGCCGCGCCAGCTGGGGCTGCCTCACTCGACTTTCGCATCGCATTACTTCCGCTTTTCTAACTTTTCCACTACCGAGCACCATCAATTATGCACTAGAATAACAGAGGCTTGGCTCAGCAATGTAACATAAAGGCCGATTATGAGTGTAAATAATTTAAACACCTGCGTGCCATGTTTCTTTTAGCAGTGATATGCGGCTGGTGGATGAGGTGCACCCACAGGGAAGGCTCAGCTTTTTAATGTACTGACAACTCGCCTATTCAGATGATGGGGAGGGCACGCTGCAGTGCTGCTGGTGGTGTAGCGATGGAGAGAGTTAAAAAAGAGTTGCTTAACTGGAAAAAAGAAACACTGCAAGCCAAACATGCAAGAAGATGCAAGTTCAAAGACTGTGGTGCAGGGAAGTTGGCAAAGTCTGTTTGTATCTTGGGTACACAGACTCCCTCACTTCTAACACATTTAAAGGAAAAGGTAAAGATGGGTTTTCAGGCAGTGAATGCAATGCTAAAGTTATAAAAAGGAGCTATGAAACAACCTCAGGCTACTTAAGAGTGGAAGAAAAACCTGACTATTTAAGGGACACCATATTAGAAAAACTGATTTGTACTATTAACTACACAAAGTCCATTTTCCTCTACTAGGCCATTCAGCATGTTTGTGTTGCTACTTAGATGCTGATACCTGATTTTCAAACTTCTGTTCCAGAGAGCTTCATTTTGTTCCTAGGATGCAATTCAGAACAACTTCACAACCAGCTGAAGATCAAGGACCTGATACCTCCTCCAAAATGCATACGTAAAACTCAAAGTGGGGCCTTGCTCAGAGAAGAACAACTAAGGAACAAATCTGAAATACTTGTATTAGTTTAAGTATGCTCCACATTTTCTGTAAGATCATTTGTGTGATTCAGCATTTCTGTCATCAGTCTTCACAGTAATAAGATGTGGGACAGCTCTAATACATGCAATTTTAAAACAACCAGGGGACCTTTAAAATAACCTGCAGTTGAGAGAGATGGCTTTAAATTACATTTTTTGTTTGCTTTGAAAATCCACTAGCAATTTGACATTGTAATATGGAATACATGGAATGTTTCCACTTGAAAAACACAGTCCACACTCTAGTTAAATGAGTTTTGAACAAAAAGCACACATACAATAATACAGTTCATGGTTTCACATCTGAGATAGGGTCATGCTACACAGAAACGCTCCAAAATACAATGGGTGGGGATAGCCAAGGGGACAGAATTAAGAAATAAGAAACCAGTACATGTATAGCTGAAATACACAATCTTTCAAACTGAGGTTTCAAAGCTGTATTGGGATTTGACCATGTCAATTGAAAGAAAAGGGTGAAGAGGGGCACAGAGTGCTGTTGCTTAAAACAGCAAACCTTAATAGCATCCATATGATTTAGCAAATCAATGTGGCCAAAGTCAATAAATAATCATGCAGTTATTTTCTGAAACAATTTCATTACTTGCTTTGAGCTAACCATTGGTAATTGAGGAAAAGTGTTTTCATATTTCCCTCAGTTAGATGCATCTTTGCTAAGTTCCCTTCAAATAAAGAAAAGAATTTGCACCTTTACTGTTGTATGAATATTTCAAAGCAACTTCTTTGGAAGGTTGCTATGTTCTTACTGCATATTTTTTTCCAGTATTGATTGACTTCAAGTAGCCTTGCTTAACTCCTTGTATATCGTTTTCTCCTAGGGCCAGCACATTTAATTATAACAGGCTGCAAGGGCGCACCAGACTGCAGGAGCGCCATTGAGTTCCTCTGTGGCAAAGAAAGCATGCATGAAATTGTTGCTGTACCACAGTCAGAAAACTTAGAAATCTTCTTCATCAAAAAATGTGCAAATGAAACCAAGTATAACGCCTGTTTATTTATTTTTTTACCCAGGAGTTTTATTTTATGCTGACTGGTACACAGCAAGCAGTCCTCACACAGCAGTTCTTTGCAGCCAAGCATTTTATGTTCCATAATGAGGGGCATTTTAGAGACACAGTAATTGCCATGGATTTTAGGGCTTAGATAGCTGACAGCCTCATAGCAAGAGACTTCCCTACCCCTAAGACAAAGTTTCTCATTAAGTAATATAGATACATTTCAGTTCAGTTCCATGCAGGCAGACTGACAGATAAGGCCAAACTTGTAAAACCAGCCATCCATGGAATGAAAAGTCTCAGCAGTGAGCCAAAGTGTAAGGTAATTTTAATCAAGAAGGATTGCCACAGACAACATCTCTCTACAGGACAATCACCATTTGCGTAGTATTATACACTATTAAGGACATTAGTCAACACTATGGAAATCCATCTAGGACCATCTCCCTGTGTATGCAGTGACAGTATGCTATTATATAAGCATGTATACAAAATATACTTATTTAAAAAAAATTGAGAAATAAAGATGGATGATACACTTGACTGTAAATTTTAACCACCCCACAGAATCCCAAACTATTTTGTTTTCCCAAGTGGACTCCACCATTTATTGCCCTTCTTTCCAACCGCAATTAGGATGTTCTATTGATGAAAATGAGAGTAGAACATCCACACCCTCTCATTAGCAGGAGCACATCTTGCAAGCTCCAGAGTTTCAGGAATGCTAGACTGAAAGAGTTCATTATAATTAGTGATGTTTACTGTGTTTAGGAAATAGTTTAAGTAGCTACAGTCAATGGAAGGATTAACAAATATATTTGGTCCAGAGATACTAACAAAAATAATTAAAAGTGGTCATTAAAAAACCATGTGGGTGGAGTGTCCTAGTTTGTAGGAGGGAAACAGCAACCATGAACAAATCTCCAAAATTCAAGAATCTGTGGATGCATCATCCTCAATCCAACCCCCCCTTTCCATGTGCGTGCGAAAGTTTGCATGCCCTACTCATCTGTGAGATCGCAAACAACCTTTAATATTTCATTCAGCCCAAAGCACAGAGCGTGCTCAAATTCAATACAAGGAAATGCTTTATCTCTTCCTTCACAGACTAATAATCCGACAAAACCAGAAGCACCAGGGAGTCATGGCAAGTTGTAAGGAAATGACGTGCAGACACTTCTGAACACTTTTATTCCTGTTTACTCTTTGGGACACTTCGAGTGAATAAACATCAATTAAGAGCCTTTCTTTCACCAGTACGTAAAACCATACCCAATATCCAGGGCCAACACCAGTTATCAGAGAACTTCTACTCCGATGAATTCTTTGAAACATTTTTCCCCTCTAGCTTTGTACGTCATTAAAATTTATTTTCCTAATTTTTTCATGAAATTGATTTAATTCATAAAATGGGAAAAACACTGCTAATCTAACAAATCCATCCTAACCTACAAATGGGGCACTATACCCGTAGAACACTTTGAAAAAGACTGCTGCTTTAACTGCTGAATTTTACCATATTTTCAGGATTGCCTTAATTTTCCCACATACTGAGACTAACACTATCATCTTGTTTCACTAAAGGTCATGTAGTCCTGAAAGTATCAGCCATTTACAGCGTATCAGATTATGTTGTGGGACAGCACGTCGAACAGCATGGTCTGGAGGTGCTCATGGAGACATTTAGATCGCAACACCCTTCTCTGTTAACAGAAGTCTATAAACACAGACTTCTTTAAAGACAATGGACAGAAGTCGAGAATTTTAGAAGTTCTGAAGTGAAACTATGCAATATTTCATCACTTAAAAAATGTGAATGAATAACAGTTGAAGGAAATACATGTTAATAAAATAAATTATGTTTGAATATTAAACTACTACTTCCACTAGAAGGAAATTCAAAATTGCTGTTTACATTCATAAACAGTATCTACAGATTATAGTAATGCTCTATCACCCACCTTTTATCTGTCTTTATTTTATCTAGCTGATGTAAGCCTGTTAGAACTATTTCCACAGTGATTTCTGCAACTATTCAGGAGTACAAAACACACAGAGGGATGGTCAACATTGTTGTTAAACGCAAGGTAAGCTATATATGTATATATTTTTAACTGCCTTTACGACGTTTGGATCCAATAATTATTTCATGGTATACGTTACCAACCAGGACAAAATGCATAAATTCTACTTAAGGGTTGTACCTCTTTTAAAACAAAAACTGGGGAGAATCCATTCAGGCTATAGGAGCCCTTAGCTAAATGCCCGTGACATTTAGAATGACAAGCACTATAATGCTGCTCCGTGACTCCATCAGGCTTCTAGACCTGGCAGCGCTAGACACTGTCAGGTAAATTACCGCGCATACACTGTCTGCTGACACTGGAATAAAAAAATGTGAAAAGACTAAAATCAGACACGTCATGCTGGAAAATGGAGGAAAGGAATAAGAATATTCCAGCATTATATGTTTGTATATGTTACAAACAGGTCTTCAAATATGTCATCTGTTTTTCAAGTCCTGTCTTTACATGTATCTCTAGCGTTCTTTGCTATCAACAAAGAATCCTCATAAAAGACTATGAGGGAGAAATTCATCTCTTAATGGCATTAAAAATTCGTCCTATCCTAGTACTGGGGGAAAAAAGGCCAAAAAAATTTGGCAAAACACTCAACATGGAGAAAGAATCTAGATGTCAAACAGGGTCTGAGGAATCATTACCTACATAGGTCCTACATGGCAAATATCGCATACGAGCTTAAAAAATTTATTTTGATCAATATTTGGACATTGCAGCAATGCTCACAGATAAGGAGATGAATAGAGCACTGACTTACAGACTAGAAATCGTTCTGACAAAGCACCATTCCTGACATGTGACACGTATCAGAAACCAGAAATACCTTGAAATGATCCAACATGATAATCAAAACCAAGAGCTCATCATGAAACTTTAATGTTACATTTACACATACAAACACCATTACTAGTATTCTGAATATTTCTGCACATCCTGTCTAAAGTTTTAGCCTGATTTGTTGCAATACTGTTAGTCCAGTCTTATATGCACCCAATTCTAAGACAATCAGTGAATCACACTGATGTACCTGAACAGCACAGTTTCTATTATGTGTAATATTATGCATGTGTCTATTATAAAAATAAAAGCCACATTCCAGCATGAAACTACACTTCCTGCACCCCACAGCTGAAATGCAGCAGTACATATGCTGCACGTCCTTAGAAGTGTCATACCATATAGTTGACTGTCTGAAGCACTGTTTATATATACAAATATAATCAGCAGCTGAAGTCTTTCAGTCTTACCAGTTCAAATTGAACAGAAGACTCTAATTTCAACGTTAAATAATTTTTTCTACTTTATGGTGCTATATCTCGTGCAAATTGAATTTAAGGACTGAGAAGACAATATATAGGATGGTATTACTTCTTAAAACTGGGCAAATTTTACTCACCTTACCCACTTCAATCACTATCCCAATCATTTCAATGCGTCTGCTTATTAAGTACGGGATGCAGAGTTTGTTTCATTACCTGCTATACTTAGAAGCTGCTGCAAGGTTTGCACTGTCTGGTTCACCTGGCCATTGATATCAAAGTTGTTAACGTCAGCAATCTGCATCTATTACTAAAGTTAAGTCCTTTATGATTTATTAAAGTTTTATTTATTTCTTTGTAGTTTTGTTATCCTACCAACAATGAAATGCAGGGGGGGAAAATAATCTAATGGGACTGCAGGAGAGAAACAATGCTGACCATTCAGTTTCATAATGGGAGTATATTCAAGCAATGATCCTTATCAGTTTGAAAGTGGCTAATGAAACATCGTCTAGAGGTGAACTGTCTTCTTGTATTACTATTTCTGTTACAAATGATTTCTTAACCATAGAGATATCCCTCAACACAGCTACTTTAAAAAACAACTACAGGCATGAGAAGTCTGAATATTCAGAGTAAGGAGAAAAAATTCAGTAACATTCAAACAAGTAGGAGGACCTATGTCCATGCCCTACCCATCTCCAGGCCTTCCAGAGTAAGAAATTATCACCTTGCTTTCCATTGTTGTAACTCTTTGAAATCTACTATTTCTGAAGCAGAGCTGTTTACATTTGCATTACATCAGCATGCAAAATTCTACCACCAATTCATTATTATTGTTTTTCTATGAGAGCAACAAAGTAATTTTTTTTTTTAAACTTTGGAGTTTCAGCCATTCCACAAATTAACTTGCTACAGCTTACTGGGGTATGGAAGGAGAAACCTTATGATCAATAACTATAGAATTAGTCCCATTCATCCAAACTATTCAGCCATAAGACAGACCAGATGTATGCTTTTCATTTAAGGCAATTTTTCTCTTTTATGACATGATGCATTTTATTTTCTTATTAAATATGATTTAAAAGAATGAACTATTCATTGTTGAAGTCAAAAGCAAATGGGCAGCAACTGAGCTCTGTATCACAAATACTGACTTTAATCCGAAAAGGCACAAATGGGTTTTTCTGCCATCAGGGGGTCCAAGGATTAAAAAATTAATGTCTGTCCATCCAGACAGAGAACAGCTGTTCAGCTAATAAGCCACATTTCCCACTCTTTGCATAGGACTGCAAGACCAAAAAGCTCTGGCTGTGCTGAAATGAGCTTTGCAAGCGCTTAAGTCACTAAGGAGTTCTTCCTGCAAAAATAACTCCAAACTTTCTCCCCTAAACCCAGCACTTCCCTGTATTTCAGTAGCTAAAGTCTCACCTAAGCAAGTCTTCATTCTGAAGTCCACCAGTTAATTTCCATGTTTCATCCAGAAACCATGCCATACTGCAAGTAAAAGCAAACCTAAACATGCAGTTCCTCCTGGCTAAACATTCTGTCAGTGTTAATCAGCTGTATTTTCCACATTTCCCAGGCATCCACAGCTACCAATCAGTTCTGACTGCAATTTTAGTCCTCTGGTCCCAGTACTAAAGTAAGAAGAGACCTCCTTCTAGCCCTTTGCAAGTTATTTCTTCCTATGGGGGCATCTAAGAAATACTCCTCATAATCAGGAGTATTGTGTTTTTAAATTACAAAGTGCAGCTGCCTTACAGCAGAGAGGGATATGTAACCTCAAATTGCAGTTCTTAAGAGGTCACAGTTTAAATCCAGTTATGTATAGGAGGATGAGCAAACTTAGCTTTGATTAGCTGCAAAGTGGTAGAACACCCTTATTCCCTTCCTTCTCTCCCTCGCCCACTTCTCATCCTAACCAAAGGAGGAAAAAAAAAAAAACTCCTCTCTTTGCTCCAGTGATCTGTTGTTTGGGGAATGCTATCTGCCCGTGTGCAGCCCCTTGGCCATCTGGGCCATGAAGGGCCCTCAATCCTAGCCCTGAATGGTAATTGTCTCAGAGAGCAACCTCACAGGCATTTCAGGCAGTGGGGCTTATTAAAATCCTGAAGGGCAGTAATCCCTGAATGCCACTAAAAAGATCTCCAGCTGCTACCGTTTATGAAGTGGGCTTGACAAGGGAGAGAAAAGGAGAGGGAGCTGGGGGGAGGGAGGGAAGGGAAAAGAGGAATTCAGAAGAGACAAGTTATCCAAACAGGGCCCCCATCTGAAGAGTCACGTTTTGTCAGCGTAGGCTTTCTTGCCCTGGTTCCCAAAGGTGTCTCCACCCCAGCCCGTCCTCAGCTCTTCCTTTTACTTCTTCCTGAAGGGCTGGGGTAGGGGGGCACACCTCATGAACATGTGTTTACAGAAGTTCTAAAATTAGGTAGGAAGGCAAAAGGAGGACAGCAGCTGAGGGAACCAGAGGCAGAACAGAGGTCTGCCTGTTCCCAACTGGTACGAAGAAAACTCCTAGATGTGAAAGCATTCAAAACCAGTTTTCTCTGTAAGCTCATGTCTCTCCCCCTGTAATTCTGAAAAGGTCTTTTCATCTCATTAGGTTAAGCTGATTAATAAAAATTCAGCAGTTTGCCCATTGCTTCTTGAGAAGTGGTGAAGCAAGCTGAAAGATGCAGACGGAAGGTTTTTGTGTTGGAGACAATAAATGGGATGACTTCTTAAATCCTTCGTTGTCATCCTCCATTAGAGATAAATAGACACCTTTGCTCAAATTCTTCATACAAACACTACATTGCTACACTTCTTTATTTTCTATTAACCTTCATGAAAAGCTTTAACCCTTCCAAAGTGCAGGGATTTTTGTGCGTGTGTTTTATAATTCACCAAGTGAAAGCTTTCTCTCATATCAGCAATTATTTAGACAAGCTGTTGAAAAGGCATTATTGAACACCTATGTGAAAAAAGAAGTCTGTGAAAAATGAAGAATATAAGCTGGTCAATTGCTGTATTTTAGTACAAAAATGTACTCAAAACTGAAGTTAAATACGCAATTTCATATTCAGAACTTCAGAAACTGCAATAACTTAGGTTTTTTTTTAACTTGTTTTCAAAATATTCTAGAAGCCAGAATTTAAAAATTCTGCATTAATAAAATCAAATGTACTTGTTTTTTTAAAATACTGTGAATGTTAATTGATCATCTAAGGCCCTAAAGATAAAACGATATCTCTGTTTTCAAGCTGGAAATGATGTATTTTGTATTTTGAGGAACTGCATTTACAAAACCCATTTCTGAAGTAAGAATGTTTTTTTTTAGTATGCCAGAAGTTGATTGCTCAACTAAAAGACCAGGCTGAAAAATTAGATCACTTCTACCTGTTTCCTGACAACTTGTGGCAGAGCCTGTTACAAGCTATACGTTTCTTAAAACTATTTTAAGCGCAAACATTACAGTATCTTAATTAATACCAGCACTCCACCATCTCACACTTTTCTAAAACACTACAATGCTCCTGTACTTTAGAGAAGTGCTTGATCAGACAGGCACTTATATGACCCATTCAAAGTATTTTTACAGATATTAGTCTAGAATTTCAAGATTTTTTTTTTCCCAGAAAATGTGACCAACAGCAGTAACTCTCATGCATAAATGTAAATGTATGAGCCTCTATCATTTTCCTTATTCTCCATGAAGTCAGAATGCTAGACTGAATATCATGAATTGTATCTGCTGAAACTTGCACATCACTGTGAGACGTGCCAATATTGATATTCCACAAGACAGAATTATTGCTGCTTTTAGGAAGGATCCTTGTGTCAAGCCAGTGATTATTCTACTCCAGGCATTTGCTTTTTAAGAATAATTTGGACTCATACCACAGAGATGAAATAAGCATTTTCCTATTCTGTTTACAAAAAGGACAGAAAACCATGTTGTACTGAACTTTCAGCTCAGATAACAGACCATAGACTATAATGGATCTTCAGGGTTGGGTTCATACTTTGTCATGCCCTATTCAGTATAGTAATGCTATACACTGGCATAGTTAATTACGGTAAAGAAAATATCAATGCATGCTTGTGGACACTATTATAGAGGCAAATTTTAATCCTTAAGAAGGCATTTTTATCGATTCATCCTGAGTTTTCCTGACTGTAAAATATCAATTATAATATTAAAATTGATATGTTAGATGAGCAATAAGGAAGTGAGGAGTACAAACAAATGACATAATATAGACAAATGGAAGAAAAGTGGTCTAGACAGAATACTCTGGTAAGAACTACTTTTATTTCATTGGCATAAGTCACAATTGTTTTTTCAACACAAATATAAAATATACGTACAGGATATATATGTATGTCCTCAGTGTGGGTTAAAAGCGGCAATTCCAGTAACCTTCCCAAGAATAATTTAAACATATCATAATGAAAATATGCACCTGTATATTGTCCTGAATTTCATGTCTTAAATTATTCTCCCTTTACAGTTAAAATATAACAATGAAAACCAATATCAGGTTGTCAAGAAATAAAATTATGTTGCCCAATAACAGTGCCATTGTTTGCAATTGCTTCTGACTAATCAAGCCAGGTTGATTTTAGTTCTGCTAAAACTCCGCTTTTACATTTCTCTTCAGTTACAAATGAGCAAAAAGAGTAAGTCAATGCAGAATCTGGTTAACAGGCAAATATAAAAGAACTTAAAATTCAACTCCTTTCTGAATGAAAAACACAAAAGCAAACCCACGTGAACTGTGTTTGTAGGAGGCTGGGTATGTCCCTGATTATCCACCTAAAGCACCGGACTGGCTGGGCATAAACCCTAGGCTCTAGAACAGCTCTTCACCATGTTTTGTGATTTGAGTTAATTCATCAAAAGGCCATACTGCCACAGAAAACGGGCTGTACCAATCAAACCAGGAAACTGATTACAGTGAAGCTGAGCTGAAAATCAGTACACGCACACATGATGAGGGGATTTCTTCCCTTTGTTCTCTAGCAGGTCTTTTTCAATGTAAATGGTTAGCAGTGCACTAGGCAATGTAACTCTATGTTGGCGCCTGCCTCTGCATACATTACTTCAGTCTTCATGGAGACATGCCTAGCAGGTCTTCAAATGCTTTTATTTTGTCTCTCTTCTTGGAAAAATTCAACTCCTACCAGCCGTTACAACATTTTAATTCTTTGAGATCTTTTGAAGTGGTAGAATTAGATTTAAAAAAACAATAATAATCCAAAGATTGGAATAAGCCCATTTGATCTGGTGATAATATCTACCCATTATAAAATTTTGTTATTACTAAAACAGGAAAGATAAACGTAGAACTCCTAAGACAAAGAGTGGACATGCTTGGGTATGGAGGAGAGTATTTTGTATTAATATGGCAGAGTTATCATACTCACTTGAAATTTCGATAAATGTTCACACAATAAAAGAGTCAGAAAAGTTTGAAGAAAACAGATGTGCCTCAGTGCACAGTGGTAAGTACCACTGGAAACAGGAAAACTACCTGTTTTCCAAACTGACTTCAAGCTAAAATGGGAAACAGCTAGTTAGCACGTTAGTGTACAAAATAAAGCTGCATTATGGAGCTGTCTGGCAAACAGCATTATCAACAGAGACAAAAAAAATGTAAAACCATATTTCTACCATGACTTACAAGCTTTCTAAAAAAACACATGGTTACAGTTGGAGTATCAGCTACAGCAGTAAATGAATAAAATCTTTGGTTCTTTAGTATAGGACTGAAGAAAAAGAATACAAATTCAGTACAATTTTGACTGGCCATTCTTCTTTAATAAAGGCCAGTCAATTCACAAATGAATGTCATTCAGAACAGTTAATTTGGCAAGTACAAAGAAACAAATCTACACTAAAAAGTAGAAGAGAGATAAAACAGAACAATGACATAATTTGTATGACCATATGTTGTCTTCCAATTTGAACAATAACCTTTCCAAAGTGCAGGGGTTTCATCACATATACATGTGTTAAGGTGAACATAAAAATCTTAGGTTCATGTAACAGGAGTGCTCCAATTGTTGCAGAAGCTGTAACTCTGAATTTTCCTGTCCATAAAATATCAATCATATTACTAAGATTGTTGTGTTAGGTGAGGAAGGAGGAAGACAGGCATATGCCGAAATGAGAAGGATATAAAAAAAGAAAAACGGACTATACAAGAGTCTGGTTACTTGTTTCCTTATACTGGCTTCACTGAAAGTCACTTTGCATTTGAGCTACACACAAAATTATTTCTAATAATGCTCAACTTTTGCCTGATGTCGTTTGTGATGCAGTGGTTTTCAGTAAAATATGTTTTCCAGCTGTTGGTTTAAACTCCAAAACAGAAAAAAAACATAAGGGTAAAATTAGACAACTAGCAAGACGTAAACTACTAGCTCAAAGGAAAATACATTTACTGCAGAAAAAAGAGTCATAAACATTCCTTTTCTGTATCACAACTACCATGCCTCAACTACACATTTCTATTTTCAGAACACATAAAGGAACTTGAACAGGATCTGGTGATCAACATACAAGATATACATAGAGTATTCTTCTCACTAGGAAAAAAAATGTTTGGGGAAAGAAATTCCTACTTAACTGTAATGTATTTTATATTCCTGAGCATTCCGCATACCAAATAGGCTGATCTCCAGTGAAATGACAATTCTGGTTAATTAAAATAAAACTGAATCACATTCCTCCACAGCAATTTATAATAAATATGTTACCTACTTATCTAAAGTTTGTTTTTCTGGCTTTGAAATAGTACTGCTCTCTGTAAGCCTGGAAAACAATGCTTTTGCTAGCTGTAAGGCACCATACTTGAAGCTTCTTATCGTCAGCATACTAATATTCTGAGCAATTCCTATCTATGTTTTAACTTCTCCGGCCCCACCCTTGAAGATAGGGTTTCCTCCTGCCGTAGTGCTGCTAGAGGGGTACAAGCAAAGCAAACTCGTTCTTATTAGCATGGTGTCAAGCACCTCTCCTACCTAGATAAAGGGCCAGCGCAGTAACAAGACAATCCTATTCCCATCTGAGGTATGTAAACAGAATTTGCTTTTATACAGCTCCTTTCATATTTAAAATATCACAATATGCTCTACAATAATGATATATATATACACACAGTCATTTCCCTAATCTTAAACACAGAGGGCAAGGCTTTGTCTTGTGAGTAGGAAGAAAATGAGGTCATGGGTCCTTTGAAGTTTCTTTACATCATCTAGACTGAAGGACAGGAGGGAATGGAGAAGTAACTGAGACAACAGACAGAGATGAGGACAGCTGACTACTGTGAAATGTGTGAGACACATCTCTTTGATCACATTCATGAAACACTCATCTAGAACCAAAAATCAATCAGCAGGAAAGTTTTTTGTTTGTTTGTTTGTTTGTTTGTTTGTTTTAAAGACTGGCAGCAGGTACAATGTTAATCATATTTCTTTGAAGGCTTTTCTTCAGCGGGAAGGGAGGGGAGAACTAGGAAGCTTGGTGAGATGAACTTTGTTTTCATCATAGCAAGCCAGAGATCTATATGCATAGAGAGATTCAGTTCAGGTGAGTGTAATATAGTAGCCTGTATTACCCACCTAGTCAACACAACCACTCATGCCATACAGAAGTGAAATATCCTGGCAAATGAGAATTTGACTTGGGAAACAGCACTCCTGAGTAAAACAGAAAGGCAACAGGAGGGTACTGACAGATAAGAGAGCTCCCCATCCTGCCTTTGACTGGGGGTCCCTCACTGATCCGGTGCAGCTACCAGAAGCTTCTCCAACAGGGATGGACTGGCCAAGGGAAGCACAACAATCTGCAGCCTCTGTTTTGCTGCCAGACTATGCTCCCAAATGAATTAATAAACAGTGGCTGCCTAATTAAACTACATCCCCTGCATCTTGCCTTTCTTCTGCACAGCCAAGACAATAGTTAGATGGAAAAGAATAGCAGCACTTAAACTCTCCAAAAATCTTTATCCACTGCTGCTCTGATTAGAGCCTCGAACAGCCAGGGAGAGAGACTTGCCCACCTTGACTGCCCAGCTGTTCATTAAGTATTGCAGAATCTTTACTAAGAACCATCCCCAGAAGGAAAACACTGGTACTTCATCTCACAGCCTTTCCTACATCCCACCTAAATAACGCCACGGCTATCAGCTACGTGCATCTAGCACCCCTCACAGACAAAGGGTTGACGTTGTGAGTCACTCCACCTCAGCAAAGTTTTCTGCAACCCACAGCAAGTTCTTGCCCCTTTTTTGTTGGAGGTTTCCCTCTCCTCTGCAATGAGCAGTTAAGAGTTCAGTTGTGTTCACTGTTTAATTTCCCCCACTGCCTTTCTTCTTCTCCTAACACATGCATACTTTAGCCTTGGCTATGGAGTGCTGACTGAGAAGGAACAATAACAGCCTTTCAGGTTTTCAGAGCAAGGCTCGGCTCAGAGACCCGGTCAATATTTGCTGCAGTTTGGAGCCACAGTTTTACGGTTCCTTCCAAGTGGGGCTCACCAGTCAGGAACCCCGAGGCATTACCCGATTTTATTCTAACAAAGGAAAAAATACAGAGGTAAACTGATTACAACCAAAACCACTTTTTCACGGAAATAATCACTGCCACAGACAGAAAGAAAAAAGGAAACGGGAAGGGAGACAGAAAAGGTATAGAAGACACTGAACGATACCACAACTTAGGTTTGAAGAGTAATTAGCCATTAACACCTAGGAAAGTAATTTTTCTCCTAAAGCTGATTAGCAAAGTTTGAAAATCACGTATCAGACAGCTACAATATGCAAATCCACTTAAGGCAACCCAAGCAAACGAAGTACACAAGGACACTCATCTCATCAACTATCCAAAGCTCCTGTTCTTCTCTTTGCAACACCTAGGTCACAGCATGACCACAAACGGACTACAGCAACGCACATTTTCGAACAGATGGATACAACTTTCTGATGTTCAAAAACTGCAAGTAAAAAACACTCTTGCAGCTTGTCAAGACAACAAAAATAGAAAAAGAGCTAAGAATTGAATTCTTTCATATTAAGGACCTAAGTCGTAGGCAAGACGTAATTACTTGCCCATAAAATGGGGTGACTTCACACGCAATGGAAGTACAATTAAAAGTTTTTAAGTGTTTTTCTAAGTACAATCCCATGATATCTTTTTTTTGGGAGGGAGAGAGGGGTAAATAACTCTTCTGTAGAAGAATTCACCTTCTTCCAGAAGCTTGCAGAATTGCAACGAAAACAACAAAAGCAAAAGAAATGTCCTGATGGAAAACTGAGGTTGTCATTTGTAGAATCTCGCCCCTTCTTCTTCTGCTTCTTTCCTTCTTCCCCATCACCATCCACAGTTAACACATACACACACAAAACAAACAAAAAACAAACATACAAAAAAACATTTCTGAGAGTCAAAACCAGACAGATTGACGATGATCATTTACCTGTTCGAACTGAAAGGCAGTTGTATGATTTTTCCTTTAGAATGGCTGGAGTCTTGTCTGAGCATGCTTTCTCATGTTAGACTCCACTCACAGTTCTGAGTCAGAGTCTGACAAGCCACTACTTAAACAGGAAAAATTACAGCTTTAGCTTCAGTGGTGTCAGGATCTTTTGAAAAACACAGTTTATGTCATCCCCGTGGTTAAAGGTCATGCAACAGCAGAACAGATGCACCTTTCCACCTCCCATTTTCTCTTTTTCAATGCACGGAGGTTTGATTGTTTCAGTTGCTTTATTTAATAATGCTGCTTTATTGTCACAGCATTTGTTTGATTTTTGGAATTTGGTAACAACAGATGGGGTTCCCGACTGCTTTCCATTCCACCTTCTCATTTTACGAGAATGATGGAATGATTATAAGCACCAAAAAACAGGTAGAAAGAACCACTACAATTAAGGGAAGGCACAAACACATCTGCAGCACAGGTTACACTCTTGAGCAACTTCAAAATGCCTGTTTCCAAAACAGAGTTAAAAAGAATAAAGGCTTCCCAGTCCTAAGGAAATGAGTACAGGCTCCTCTACACCAAAATCAGTCTGCAGAAAACTTCTCTTACCCACCTTTTATATTATATTCTCCTAACCCCATGTGCAGGGTGAGAATTTTAGTCAATATATAGATAAATAAACTCTAATATATACAAAATAAATATGTAACTATGCCTGAAACAGTAGCTAAGATGGAACCAAAGTTCTGAAGAGGAAAAAACATTCAGTAAATGACAACGGAAATAAAAAATAAAATGGACTTTGCAGAAGTGGTAAATGGAAATAAATGAAAAATCTCTTTATAGAGAAGTATAGTGAAGTACCGTCTACTTAACAGTTGATACTTAATTCATTCTCTTCTATTACTGCCTGGACCTCAAAAACAAAAATTATGACATCTTCAATGATTCAGTAAACTCAGTGGAAATTTCATGTAAAGACAGCACAGCATCTGGTCAGAATATGTTAACATACTATTTCTTTTACTCATATAAATAAATATTACAGAACACTACTTAGAGCCTACTTACAAGCACTTACTATGGATTACAGCAGAAAAAGTTAATTAGTAATCCTGTATTACCACAAATCAGGATATTTTGCATTGCTGAGATATTTTCTCAATTGACAAGCCATATTTGTGTAAACATTATTATTGCTTCTGATATATTATTTACATAGGAGTATTCCTGCAGTGATATGGATCAATAGGTAGGTAGTACAGGAAAAATTCTTTCTCAAATCTTTAAATTTATCTTAAAAATAAATAAATAAAGGTGGGAATGTTTCTCAGACCAAAACCATTAAGAGTACTAACCCTACCAACAATCACAGGAAACAGTACTGATCTCTAGCACATTTAACTGAAAGCCACAGAACTTTTTCACCCAGGTACCCCACCATACTCTGGGGACTAAGACACCACAGAAGAGTGGCTTTGTCTGTAACATTTTGGTTACGCTGTGGAAAACAGAGGATATTTTGTCTAAACAGTAGGGCTTTTTCAATATGAAAAAAAAAAAAAAAACAAATTAAAGAAGATTGGGTTAAACCTACCTAATATTAATTCTCATCTGAAAATCAGATCTTGGAAGCAGCCACTGTACTAGTTTTATGAAGAAAATAACCACACACACACAAACTAGATGCAATCTTTCCTCTTTCACACATAAGAAAGAAAGAAAGAAACACAGAAATCCTAATTGGGCACTGCAACGGTCTGATTTACTTGAAGAGGTTACAAAAGCAAAATTGGTTTCATCAGTAATAATATATTAGATCCAAACTCTATACCTAAAATAAAGAGCCCATGAAACTCTTCCCAACGCTTTGTTCTGAAGAAGGCCATTATATCAGCACTAAATCAAGACAGCTAATACAAAAAATAGAACACGGAGATTTCTTTTTACAGTAAGCTATAAAATATAGTTCAGTCAGAGATAGGGTCTGAAAAAGTAATATTAAAGGGATACTGTAAATCACATGAAAACTTTTTTTAAAAAAGCAAACTATCATGCTTTGGACTAGAAACAGTGAATATGGAGATTCTCTTCATAAAGTGTTCCTGGCAAGTAAGTTTTATAAAATTGAGATATAGAGAAAAGGTTTGCTTAGAATTTGAATGCAGTGAATAGCCAGGATATAATGAGAAACAAGTATGATCTACCTCTCTAATTAATTTTCCTTCTTCACCTACACTGACACTTGTTATGATAATGTGAATCTTAACATTAATGAGAAATTTCATACCACCTTGATTAAAGATACTGCAAATAACAACACTCTTTTTTTTTTTTTTAATGAGGAATCTCTTTACACTCTCAAAGCCCTCAACAAATGTATGGAACTTCTGCTAGTGAAGAAAATAACCTATCTGCATACAACTTTCGTGCCAAGTGTTAAGAAACTGATTTATATTTCATGTTTTTAAATGAGAATTATGCTATTAAGCGTGTTACAAAATGATCGTGTTCTCTGCAGGAAGTGTTCCTAGTATTTTTTGTAAATGTAGTTTGTCTGGGGACTGTTTAAGGCATAAATTCCTCAATAAAATTGTGTATGCATCCTTTAAAAGGTTTGTGAATTCAACATAATAACCTACTACATATCCACACTATTTTTAAAATGTTAAAAAATTAAACTTCACAGAAAAATTTTCAAAGATTTCTGGGAACCTTGAAGATAACTTACTACAAATACACACAAGTAACACTAAATTGGGTACACTATCCTACAACTGGGACTACAACAATGAAATTTCAAATATATGCATGATAGATTCAGCTTAAGAATTAGAACTTGATTTTTTATGAGACTCAATTTTAACAAAAAGAAGTTTACTTCATCAAGGTATGTCTTTCCAAATTAAATGCATCACATTTCCTGAAAGATGTGTCTTCCTCTTGTTACGCTGTATCTCACAGCCCCTAGACATCAGCAAGTCCACTGGAAATCAAGAAAAACACAGTATTTGATATTGCTTTAAATGAAACTGCTTCAAGAAAAATTGCTTTCTTATTCTTCCAGCAGCCTCAAAATACAATGACAAACCATAGGAACAACAACAAAAAAATAACAACAGAAAACTGTCTACCATTTTGGTAAACAGGTAACAAATTACATGGTTATTGAATTAAAGAGTTTACATTTGCGAGAAGTAGGATAGTCTGGCAAAACAGGAACTTTCGTTTTGTCGAAGATTATTGTTCTATACAGTGTTTTAATTATTTCAGTGAGGAATGACCTCTCTCATATTTGGGCAATCACAAGATCCATCTAGTCTTTAAAGAATATCTTATCTAGGAAAGAGCAGCGTATCATCACATAGTGCTCTGCAAAATACATAACCTGTATCCTAATTTTACTGATTTTACTTTCATGATCTTAACGATTTTTTAGCACATCCCAAATTGTCCCTGACTGTCTAAGCTGTCCATCACAGCAGTGCTTCACCACTGCCTGTCTGCCCATCACCTATGGTTAGCCAGCTCCCACGCCTGAAACTGCTGGCGGCACAGCAACTGCTCATCCACCGGGTTCACGTCTACCTCCTCGGCTCCCCAAAGCTGCAGGTCCCAACCCTGCAAAAGCAGTTTAAAAAAATCTCAGTCTAGAAATTATTTGGAGCTGATCAGACAAATATCCACACATGTAGCCTGGTCTCCCCAGATTTGACTCCCGCAGTTTGTGAGGCCTCCTGGAAGGAGGCGACCCTAACAACTGAATCTCTTGCTCATGAGCGACACCACGCAGCTGCGAATGTAGGACCTCAGCCAATTTCTCTCCAAATCTGTGGGAGAATCATTCCCCTTCCATGGAGATGGGTCCGAACACTGCCTAAAACACTGCAATAAAAAAGCATCAAAAGACGGTGGATTAAAAAAAAAAATAAAAAGACCAACTTTAGATCGTATAGTAACTATTGAGCACACAATGCAAATAAATAGACTTCCATTCCTCATTATATATATCAGTTCCTACAGACTTCACCTACTGTTAAAAACCAGGATATTTATTTATACTTCTTTCCTTAAGCAGCTTTAGGGACCATTTTTTGAAGGATATTTAGGTACCCAAAGGTGTAACAAGGCAGAAATAAAATCTAAGACAGCCAGGCATCAAGCAGTGTCTAAAATCTCTAAAATCCCGCATGGCTCTTGTCTGCATCTCTAGGTACCTAAATATCTTCAAAATCCTGGCTCCAAGAATCTATTCTTTTTTAAATCTGTGGGCTAAAAAAATTTGCTTAAATAAATTATTCCTTTTACAGGCTACAGAAGAAAAACATTAGTAAATATTAGTGCGACAGCAGGACTTTACGCTTTCAATGTCTTTAAGTATAGCACTCTACAGATAATTCACTCTCCAGTTACGCACTTGTGCTTACATTGGGGAATATCTGTGCACTGACAAACAGAACGGGCACACACTTCACCAGAACCACCGCTCCAGCACTCCAAAATCTTAACCTCCTGATTTCACTGAGGATGACCCGCAGGCCACGGACTGAAAACAGAAAAAAGGTGAAGAAGCAAACTCATCTGAAAGGACTAGCTGCTTTCATTCAGTATTTTTTATCCAGTTTACTATGTGGGATACAAGCAGAAGAATACTAAGGGTAAGATGATTTGCACCCACTTAATAAATGCAGGCAAATACTAGCTTTGATCCAAGCAATTTTATTGGAAAGCTCAGTTCACCAGAAAGCGTGCAAGAGAGAAAGAAAGAGAGAAAGGAAAAAGTGACTGAATGTAAAGGGAAAAGTGCATGCAACTTAGGCATAAGTGAAGGAAAAAATACAACCCTAGAATTAACGTCTTTTGAATACAGGAATAATAAACTTCCAAGTAAATGTCACTTCACTATAACTGAGTTTTCCCAATTGGGTATTGTATGTATATAATTTTATATATATAATTATTAGGCACACACTTTCCACGTTCTTTCCCCCCAAAAGCAGAGCTGACAATGGTGACAGCAGAGTGTGTAATTAGTTTTTATTGTTCCCCTGACAGCCATAGCTCTGGAAGGACCCCTTGCCTCTTCCATTGTAAATGTTATGGAAAAATACACTAATGACAGGCATTTAATTATGGGCACAGCACCATGATGGGAGCTGTGCCAAAAGTGATTGGCAGATTTGGATACCAGATATGCACAGCAATGGTTCTTTTTTCCCCATACCTTGTAACCCAGGTTACTGAAGATGTTTTTTTTAAAGTATTCTTTCTAAAGCTTTGCCTATTGGTTATAGATATTATCATCAACCACCAACTTAAAAACAGACATGAAAAATGAATAGACAAAATGGTATTTTTTGCTCAAAAGCAGCAAGAGGTTTTCTGAAAGAGCTCTACCCAGTGACAATGCCATCAACATAAAAGAAATCACCACCAACTCTGGCACACAGATGACATTTTAATTTGTTTTTTTAAAAAATTATACATAGATACAAACAAAAAGATATTATGTCCCCTTAACACATCTTTATTAAATATTTACAACAAACTGTCCCACATTCAACTGTAGTTGCTGAGGTGCTTTTTCGCCTGATTAATTAGCAATTGGGAGACACGCTTTTTGGCAGCTTTTGTATCCCTATTATTTTTTCTGGGTTGGCACAAAAACTCCCTTCTGGGAGCACCAGAATTTGTACTGTACCCCGCTTAGTGATGGATCACTAATTTTTAATAAACTAAGCCTCAAGAGAACTATAAAAAGATGTATAAGTGTACTGGAGCAATAACTGTAAACAAATACAAAAAAAGGGGGGGAAAGAGCTGTTGCGGTACATAAAGTATGAGGTCTTTTCCAGACTACACATGGAGAGCCTAGCCAGGAGATCACATGTATTCTCAAGACACGGGTCTGAACTGGCTTTTAAATACTCGATCCAAATCTCTGCCTTCATCCTTAAAAAGCTTTAAAAAAGGGACCAGCTAATGTGGATGTGCATTTTCCTTGAAGAATGCTATATCTGAATGTCCCCTCACTGTTTCTCATCCCTCCCCCACCACCAGATGAATGAAATTACTCTGTGAAGCAGATCTCTATGAAGAATGACCACACAACTCTGGACCAAACGGTACTAAGTCTATGTAGCAGTCACAAATCCCTGGCTAAACTGAACAAAGCAACATTATTCCTAAGTGGTAAGTTTGGGAATATAAAAGTGAAGCTGTCTGGCTCTAAAGTGGAAACTTGCAAATAGCTGTAGAGTCGATGTTGGCTCTCCATCCCCCATCCAGCTGGCTCTCATATCAGTAACTTCAAAAATGCAGTTTGCCATTACGGTGGCTTAAGGCACTTTATGTGCCAGTGCAACGACCGTGCTGTGTGTGCATGTCAGAAGGTCAACACTTTCAAATTCCAGAGTCTCTCTTTATTTCCTTCTTTTCTGGAAACAATAGGAAAGAGAACAGGACTGATAGATCCTATTTGTTAACTTCTGCTCACCAAATGCCTTGCCTGTATGAATACATGACTATTTTTAAAATTTGATTAGACATCAACTAAAGGGGGGAAAAAAACAAACACACACACAAAAACAATGTAGTTGTTTTCCCTGCTTATTAACAAAATTAATTAGCAAATTTCTTTGGACCAACTTTTACAATTCCATGGAAGCCAACATCATTAAAGCCATTAGCAATCCTTACCTAACACTGATGAACCAGCACAGCAGACTGATAGCTGTACCACAAAGACCATCACCAAATCTAATAGTAGGTGCAATACTTACTTTTTTCCTGTCTCCTCAGAAAAAATACATCTAGATTTTACTTATATAGCACTACAAAACCAGCAAAATGTTTGCCATGGATTAGGATTTTTTTGTTTAATATTGATGAAAAGATTTAGAATGTATTCAGCTCCATCTTCAAGGGCACAGACTGATATTAAGTACTTAAATTTATTCACAAAATTAAAACACATGTAAAGAAAAATCAGAATAAAAATCCTGTGTACTGTACAAATACTGCAATAAAAATAACAATATATTTCTTAATAATCCATTGTATGATTAGATAATGGGATTAAGGAATGTGTGTAGAGAGAAGTAAGAAGCTCTTCTCAGCCGTAATATGAATATGAAAAAGACTACTTTGAACTCCACAAAAGCAAAAAGGTAGTTTCACTGCTACCCACAAGTGAAAGGCCACAGTGTTCAACCAGTGATGAACAAACCACATAATGTGAATATGTCTGACACTGCCCAGCATCCACCTGCAAGCAAACAAATGAAATAATTTTGGGGAGAAAAACTTATACTCTTTTAATGAATAAAGAATGTCCACGCTACACAGCAAATATTAATTACGGTACAAAATACGTTTTATTAAAATATACATTTCTCAAATATCATGAGGCTGAATTTTATCTGTAAGATGGAAAAAAAAGATATTTTAGCTTAGTGATCAAAGCAAACATATCTCACACTCCTGATTTTCACCTCAGCACATGATTCACAAGCAAATCATTCCTTCTCTGCAGTCCAGCACCATTTCATTATTGACATAACGAAAACTAAAAAATAGAGTCTGTCAAATAAAATGGCTCTTCAAGAGTCTAATAAAAACAAAACCAAAAAATGGGAAGTCATTCAGTGATAAACATGAAGGTTTTTTTTTTTTTTTTTTTACTGCAGGTATTACTGTTGAACAGTTCCTTATTAGATTAATATGCTGATTTAATAATGGAAAATAAAACATAAAAAGTAAAATATAACTAATAGTGTACTTATAGGTTCTGTCAGTCTACGATTTTTTTTTTTTCCACACCACATAGCAACCCGGATAGGTAAATTCTTCCACCAGATGATAGTATAAGTGACAGAATAAGAATCATAATCTTTAAGGTTTTTCAAGTAAAAATTGCCAAATCTGAAGAAATAGCTAAAAGAAGTTAGTATTAGCAATTCAAGCAGATCTTGCTAATTAACAGGGTTCTTGTGTATCTTCTCGTTAGTTGATTTCTCTTTTGACAGCACTTTTACTGGTCATTCATTTAAACAGAAAAATGGGTATAAAATTCCTAGCATACTAGATAAGCATGCTTTAAACAGAAAATGGGCATCAAACTCTTTCTCTACATTTTGCAGCAATCAAAAATAAACTCATTTTTTTCATAAAACTAGGATCTAACAATGGATTTTCATCAACCTGTCAACAATAAAACATAAATGACATTTCCCCAGATGAAAAACATATGGGGGGGTTATTTTTCTGTTATTGGAAACCACGGTGTTCTATAGGAGTGAAATACAATCTCAATCCTCACAGAACAGCATCCTTTTTAATTTTAATTTTCAAATACTTGATTTTAACACAAATTATTTTTAAAAATGTGTGGGAGTGGGAATTTGTGGTTTTGCAATGTAACAATCTACGCTCAGTTTCTTAAAAAACAGGATTTCAGACACCTATACATGTTTGCATACTGTAAAATAATATCCACCATTTTAAATGAGCTCAACTATAACCTAGCCTGTAGAGACCACAATGAACAGGGAGAATGCAAAAATGCAAGGAAGACCTCCAATGCGTGAAGGATTCTTTTCTTCCATTCAGCTACACCAAACTACATTACAATAGGGTTTACTCACAATAACTGTAATATCACCAGAAAGCAGTTTCAATAATGTGTCTGTTTATCTTAAACCAAACATTTCCATTTCATTATATTGGTGTGCTGCTGACTGACTACATTTTAAGCAAAAGTGCAAAGAAAACTTAAACCAAACAGGACCCTTCATTCTCAACAGTGAATTACACCACTCAGGAACACCGGAAGATTAGATTAATCATGAGAATAAAGATTTTTTTTTAAAAAAAAAACAATGCTCAGAACTGGGCAGTAGCAGAAGAAAATCCCAGTTCCAAAATAATTCTCTCTGGCTTAAAAAATCTGAAAGGTTAACAGTGAGCCAAAAGCAAGACAGGTGCACCTCACAGCTATGGAAGAACCACTGACTACTCGTGCTTTCTCCAAGAAAGGTTGTGTCTTTGTTAGCGTTTTCTCTAAGGAGATCAAAATGACCAGCCTTCTTTATGCGCTTTGTTGAAGCCTAATATTTCAACCATGCAGTACACTGCCCAGCGACACCGGCTGTTTCAGGAAGAAGCAGTAACAAGGTACTTTAATAAGCCCTGAGAGTTCTCAAAGCACATGCCTGTAATCTCCGTTTCATTTTACATTTGTGTGCCTGTGTGCTTGGACATCCACCCACCTGCCTACCTGTCGGCCTGGGGGCTGCCAGTGCGCAAAGAAACAGCACAACGGGAAGTCTGCCAAGAACTAAAGCACAGAGCTTGCTTTTCTTTTTTTTAAAATTTTATTATCATTATTTTTTTAAACCAAAAAGATCTTTGCTGGAAGATGACAGCTGGGAATTTGTTTGTAACAAACTATTTATTTTCTAAATGTGCAAGTTCACTGATTAAAAAAATGTAGAGATTTTCTTCACATGCTACAATCATGATTGATGTCACCTTCTAACGACACATTTCAGTGCACACATATACAGACGCTTGCATACATACATATATACATATGGACACAACCACTGAAAGCCACGCGTATTCATGTAAGAATGTATATACGTATTAAATACGTCTCACCATAAGACTGCAAAGACCATGACTCCTGAAGGACTAATTGCATTCATTCATTTCCTCAGCCCAGCATGAAGCTGGTAGATTGCTGGGATCATAGCAACAGGGGCGGGAGAGGACAGCTCGTCTTTATCTGTCCCTCCCCAAAAGGATACGGGGCTGAGAGAACGAATGCAGTGAAGTGTCCTCACTATGTGCATTTGCAAAAGATTTAATAAGAAGCATTTCATGAAGACCATTTAACGCTTAACAAGGTGCCTTTCACATGAAGGTGGAAGCCAATAAAACTACTGTTCTTTGTGTAGTTTCTCCATAGAATGTTTCAAACTCCCTCAAAAATACACTTTTAAAATCAACACCAAGATTCTTTTGGAGACAGAAAGTGTTAGCAAACCTACTAAGAGCACAGAAAGTAGGTGTAAAGAATCAAAGGCTCTGCCACTGATCTTTTAATTACAAGAAACCAGTCAGAGACTCTTTCAGCTCTCAGAGCAAGCTGCCGGATAAAATGCTCTCGAAATATAAGCTACACTGTTTATATGCCCCAAGTACTTAAGGGGTATTATGCTTCCCTTGATATATAGAAACGATACAGAATACCAAACCCAAAGCAAATGTCTTGATTTTGCCCCTCTTCATGCCCAACTTCTCAGTTGTTCTTAACAAATGCAACTGCCTTCATCCTACTCCAACTGCATGGATAGTCTCCCTAATCTCTGTACATAGGCAGAACTATTTCAAGGTGGAAAACAAACATGGGGAAAAAAAAAAAAAGAACAAATAAAAAACAGCCACATGACCTCAGCATATACAATCAACATGCAATGGTGAAATCTTCAAATGCACATAAACAGATGGCAGGACACTCAGCCGGCCAGCCAGCCTGTTCCCGAGAAGTGCCAGGCACGCATGGTCAGCCACGGTCAGAGCTTCTCAGCGCTAGGCCTGTGCATTTGGTGGGTTCAGGGAGGCACTCCCTGCACATCCATTCACCCACCAACTGCAACAAACTTTAGTGTTGCAGTATGCAATTCAGTGAGGTCAGATGCTTTTCTGAATCAGTGCCTAAACACTCAGCCACAAAATTCACCTAATTTAAGGCATCCAGGTTGCAAAATTCTGGTCTATTCACAGAATTATCAGAAGCATGCACTCATCTTCCTGTTCGCTGATTCCCAAGTATCCCTCTTAACAAAAACTCTAGCACTGTTGATCAAAATATGGTATCCAGGTTAATAATGGGAACTAAACAGCTGAACTTCAAAAGATTTTGCTCTATTAAATTCTCTAATTATCAGCTGATTTCTTGATTTTATTATCCACACAAATACGCATACACACACACACAAAGAAAATATATCAGCATCCTGTATCTTTATAACAACTCTCTTGTGAATGTAATTTTATACATAATTTTCTTGTATAAGAGACAGCCAAATCCAATAACACTCCTAATAAAAAATACTTGCTTTCCTAAGACTACAGGGTTTGGCCTCTATATATGACCAGAAACCAGACTTGAATTGCAAGCGTTTTTAACTACCTTGAAACCAGTAACAATTTATGAAGCTACATAACCTGCCACTGAAATAACTTACAGGAAAATACCTAAATATAAACCACAACCTTGAAGCACAATCCTGCAAGCAGAAAAATGTAATAATAATTACTACAAATAGTTCAAGTTGAACTTTGACAAGATTAAAAGCAGTAGCAAGTGCTAAGCAAGTAGACCGCTTCAAAATTTGGCTCAGTTACATGACGTTTTGGCTGGATTTTCATTACAAGGACACTAGCTATCAGGATTAAATGCATATGCTCCACTACTAAACAAACTCCCGAAACTATTTTAAGCATTGGATTCAGAAAAATATTCTGTGACAAGAGTATTTTGTTCTCCTGTACAAGAATATATATGCAGACAGTACTGAAAGACATTAAGAGGGTAATTAGAATTTATGTACACTTAACTCTAAGCCCATGAATAACAAAAACATTAGACACATTTTCAAGCTTACTCGATGAATAATTTTCAATCCACACACACACGAAAAAAATAAATAGATAAAACAACCTTATTTTATTGTACTTCGAAAGTCTAATACTTGAACGTAATCTCATCTGGAATTGGACTACACCATTTACTGTACTTCGTGTGCGCTGATAATTAAATACACACATAACAGAAAATAAGGCACGGGAATGCTTAAAATATTTCTAAGAACAGACTTAGGCTCTATAAGAATATACAACTTTCTGTTACTCATACATACTAATAATAATGATTCTAGAACACTTTTTAATTATTCTAGCAGAACTTTGGCAAATATTCAAGAAATGTAATATAAACTTTGTTAATAGACTCACACGGTCTTTTTACGTACCCAAATATTGTTCGCAGAAGGAGCACTTATCAAATTGGGTGACTCACGAATTTACTGCTGTGTCTTTTAATAAGGATGAGATCTCTCTATATATTTCATTTGCTGGAGTTTCATACTAAAAAAACTAAACATTGTGGTATCTGAGGTAAACTGAATCATTTTTAAATTCTTCAGACAACGTTTTCATGAAACCTTACTTTACTTTGCCTTTAATCACTATCAAAATGATCAACATTTCATTTTTAAACTGAATTAATTAGTTCTACACTGGTTTGTTAATTCTGAATAAATACAATAAGGAAGTAAGCCTAAAGAATAGTGGCTGCATTAGTGGCTGAAGAATGACAATATATTTTGCCTTCTAATTTAAAATCGTTATCTCACAGTAAGCATTCCTACTTACTTCCACGTGTATAAAGAACAGACTGTCCATCTCCTGAATCTCTCTCTGGAAGCAGATAAATCACTATGAGGTTATTCCTACAGCACTGTTAACTGATATAAAAATGCTGATAACCAACGTGAATTTTGCCTTCACCTTAGATCCTGACAAAACGATTTCAAAACAGAAGTGTTTTCTCTTCCTTGGGTCTCCTACATCTAACCAATCAGGCGTTTGCCTGTTTTTCTGTAAAGATCATGTAACTTGAAAGGCAGACTGTATAAAACAAAGGAGAAATATAACTGCACCCTGCTCTTTCTCAGAGTTTTAACTCACGGATAAACATGACATGGCCAAATAGATACTTTCACTGTGAGAGGGCTGTGAGTATTTTAAGAGAGAAATAAATGTTTGTTTTTAAAAGGGAAGGTTTCAAAAAATCTTGCAATTAAGTACTCCTCTGGTGTTTGAAAGAATAACAAAACTAAGTTTTCTTTGCAGTCTGCTGATGTTTAATGTTGGACTAAGAAAAGATTTCATTAACAGTGGAAAAATACTATTGAACTTATTAAAATCCTTACAAATCCATTCAATGTGTAATACCTACAGTGTTTGTACCTTCAACTACCTCTACCCATGTGCAGTTGTTGTGAGAGCTCATCAGATACAAGACCACAGAAGTTAAAAATCCTGAATGTAAGGTTATTTTTGAAGTATTTTATTTTTACTGCTACCACCAGCAACATGTGCAGATCATTTAGGCAAACCTATTTCTTTCAACAATCCTTCTTCTGCCCACTGGGATTTGTGAATATTTATTTTTTTTCCAACAGTAACATTTCATTTTGCCTAACAACAGCAGAAAAAAGCTGTTTTTGAGAGACAAGCAATTTTTGAGACATGTGGTATAAGATGCAACTTTTCGACTTATTCACAATGAGCAATTTTTTTCAAGTAACACATGAAAAAAGGAAAATGTAGAGATTGGCACTTAAAATTATAGGTGGTCATTACTCCCAGACATGACTGTTACTTTGGATAAATCCTTCTTGTCTTAAGCTTTTTGTGCCAACTATCTAACGCCGAGGAACTGTTAGCGGGAACACAGTATTCAAGTGCGGGGCAAACCAGCTACCTCCGTGCACTTGAAAATTCTGCCCGTAACTTCTGCATCACCTATCTTGAAGCCACTCTGGAATACCGAGCGGAGGAGTTTTCTGCAGGCAACAGAGATCTATTAAAAAACATGACCTGTGACAAAAATCAATGTGCTAATCTCAAACCAAACAGCAGTATCAGAAGCATAAAAAAGAGATAACCTAAGATAAAATAGCCCCAAATTTACTCAGACTAGCTTGACAGGTTTAAAAAAAAATGAAAGAAAGAAAAGAGAAGAAAAAGTCTGCTCACACGTACTTTAACAAGGCAAAAAATGTAATACCCAGGTGACTTTCTCTCCAAACACACGGATACCATTTGGAGCAGCACGGAAATTTTCTGATGCTGAACATGAGGGAAAACTCCAGAAAAAAAATGAATGAAACCTCCCTTTCCAAGAAAAGGTTCGTTTAACTGCGTGCAAAGCCTGCTGTCAGAAACCCCCTCGGCGCCAGCGGCGCAGGGCGGCTGTGCAAACACCGCTCAGCCCCGACGGGCACGCGGGATGCGCCGTGCTGCCCCCGACGGCACCGGCACCCCTGCCCCGGGCGCCGTACCTACCTCGGCTCCTCACGGCCGGCTCCGGGCCGCCCGGGCTCTGCCCCCCGCGCCGGCACCGAGCTCCCCGCGAGGCGAGCCCCTCGACGGGCC
>VXAL01001818.1:251299-356795 GCA_013399475.1 Chauna torquata
CGCTCCCCTCCCTCCCGCTGCCCAGCCGCTGCTCTTCCCGCCGCACGGGCTTGCGGAGCTGCTTCGGGTAGCCCTGGCGGCCCAACCGGGCCCGCGTCTTGCCGTGGGCCGGTGGGATTCCTGCTCTTCGGCCTCCCCTCAGAAGTGACAGAGGCGGAAGAGCATACGCTAAAGTTGGAAGGAAATCCTCGAATCCCTTGACTTTTTTTTTTCTTTGAGCGGGGGATATGTACGATTTTCAAATCTTTGTTATCAAAGGCCTAAAAATGTGTCTAGTTTTTGTCTCCCTGTGGTTTCCTCCAGCCTCATTTTTAATATCTCTGAGTCTGTGGATTGGACTCGGTATATAAGCCAAATACCCCAGCTACAGCAGACAAAAACAGCAACAACAGCGTTTCTTTTTCATTAAAAACCAAAACAGCATTTCTGGCTTTTGCTATCTTTGAACTGCGGTCTCTGAATAGGGATGGGCACATACGATATTTCCTTACTCTTTGTTCTCCTGGCAGTTGTATAGCAATCACTGCTGTTGCAGGAGAAAAAAAAAAAAAAAACAACTATTTTTTTGGAAGATATCCTCAGCTACATTTGTAAGGAAGGGTTAATGATTTTTTTTTTTGTCTATGCCTTGTGAGAAATATCACAGGGAAAGAGTGAAGGATTGGTTTGTTTAACTTAAACTCCTTTTAATAGCAGAGCCAGAGCTTAATCTAGTATACAAAATACCCTCCAGGGCTATAGTGCTTGGGTTTTTGTTTAGCACATACAAAAGTACGAAAGCTATCAATAACTGAAAAAAAAAAATCCAAAAAAGACTTTACCAGGAAGATATCCTTTTTTCCTGCTTTGCTTAGCAAGCAAGCTGTAGGTGGCTGTATCTTGTTAGTTTAGGGACAATACAAACACATAAATCCTTTGGACCAAACTAAGAAATAAATTAATTCTGCATACAAACAGATAATGCTTTAATGAACAGAAAGTGCCCTTTTTGTTACATCAGAACCAATTCATACAGACACATCAAATGCCCAGCACTCAAAAGCGTGCCAACTTCTAGTCCACTCTCCATATTTGCAATTACATGATTAAACAATTATTGCTATCATAGCTATAAATGCTTCTGTATGCCAATAGCCTCCGCCTTAGCCTTCATTTAGTCGAAACATAAAGGTTGTTGACAAATGATTTGACATCAAACTATTTTGAAAGCAGTATTTGGAAAAAATAGTACAACTGCCTCTGACAAGCCTCCGTAGCTGCTTCTAGAACTCCAGCTTTACCGTGTCAATCAGTATTTAGCATACACTTTACAACATGTACTGTCTTGATAGCCGCTTAGACTTTCGGTGTATTGGATATACAGTGCAGCAGTTACTATGTTGATTGATCATGTGCCTCAGAGTAATTAAACCAAGCACAGCTTAAGGCATTGTCTTGGGGAGAAGTGATAAATCTGTAGATTTTCTTTCCTTACTGATTTCCTTTAAAAATATACATAGTACTTCTGTCATTATTCAGCAATTCTTACTGTCTTAAACAGATACAAATGACTCCAGAGGCGAAGCTCATCTGCATTACTTATATGTAAGTAGTATTGTTAAAGTAATTTGTTTTGCTTATTTCACAAGTGCCATTCAGAGATACTTCAGCACCTGTGAGACAGAAAATAGCATAGATATCTCTACATTTTCCCCATAGCTTTATCTTTTACAAATTTGAGTAGAGCTTCAGAAGTAAAAGTAGTAGAGGCCAGTCCTGCCTTCTCTGAAGTTAACTCCACTGGCTTGTAAGTTAAACATGTAAATCCAATCTTTATGTTAAAAAAACAGAACTTTCTGAAGAAATGGATGTGTACTGCAAATCAGTGAAGAGTGTAGTTACATTTCAATTTTTTTGTCTATTTTGTAAAAATGTGAGTTTTTAAATTGTGTATTTCCATTTCAATATAATTTGATTAAAGTTAGTAGGACACAAAATATAGCATTCTATGGTTAGTCCACATTTCAAAATCATCTTGATGTTTTGTATTGAAAGGACCATACAAAACAATATATTTTTTGTTTATCTGTGATATGTGTTTTTGAGCACCTGAAAACATCAGGCTTCCCTGTATTTTTAATTGCTTTCTGATCTCCTAAATCAGTTCCTGAAGCAACCTCAGCTTCACGTTTTGCAAATTAATAACTGAAGAGAATGGTTAATTGTTACAAATTCTCTCATCTTTTACTGTAATTCCTGATACTGTAAACTGTCAAAAAGGAATATAGAACAAAATCTAAGGGTAATTTCCATATGAGAGGAGTAGGTTTCAGAAGCATAAATAATACTGTTAGGGAGAATCACTGAATTATTTACAGAGAGCTGTATTAATCGTCTGATTGCAGTGGACAAATATTCTTATGTCGGATATGAGGTTTCTGACTAGGTGATCTCTGACTTGAAAATATTTTTTCATTCTCAGGTTTATTTACCTGTAAGAGACTGTGTATGTATTGTGTAGAGGGACTTTTTTATTATTTGTTTATTCATCTGTTTTCTGAGAGGAAGAAATAATCTTATGGAAGAGAACAGAATCAAATGGCTGCAGATTAACCTGACCTTGTGTGTGTATTTTCTGTTGGCTAGAACAGAGGGACTAAATGAAGATTCTTGATTTTCTTTTTATTAAACTGTCTAGCAACTCCCCCACTTCACCAACACTTATTTTCCCTTCTGTCAACCAGAGATAACATATATGCTTGCTTTACTGTGACGAGGGTCCATGACTTCATGTTTTCAGATGTTCAGAGGGGTAACATCTTTGTCTATTGAAAAACAAACAAACAAAAAAGCATGTAACACAAAACACGACAATGAATTTGAGGCAACTTTTGGGGTGTTGTCCACAGACATATTCAGGCTTGTTACTGCATCCAGAAACCATATGTATTTCTTTTACCAGATGGTTCTTAAGAATTTATTATTGTTTTTAATGAAAATTATCTCCAATTACCAGCCTCGCTTCCATTTAAAGTTGTAAGTTAAAATCTGCATGTCTGCCTGAACAGCCAGAAGAGCTCCATCTCACAAATACAGCAAGACCTCTTCAGCACACATCGATTTGGATGTTATTCTGAAAGCTTTAGAAGTTTAATATATTGTGGGAAACTTTGGGAATACAGCAGAAAATGTTCTGGCTTCATGTTGACATTTTATGATTTTTTTTTTGGTTTTAAGTTTGAGATAAAAAGAACTACAAGGGAAGACATTTTCAAAAATATGAATGGAAGCAGGGTACTTAGAGACAATAGAGAAATCTACTTTGAAGTTCAAATCTGATGTCACCTCCATATATATAGCTAATAACTTAGTTACAGTGTGCTAGTTGTCTGTACAAATCCTTCTTTCGTGTTTGGTGGATATCTAATTATGAGGAATTACGTTGTTGACACACTTTCAAGAGCTCTATATTCGTGTTTGTATGAAATTAAAATAATTTGACTACTGTCATTTTGAGAGGCCATGTGAAGGCATTTGTTTTTGCCCAGTTGAGATCTTCTGTACAGTTTTGGGCTTTACAAAAACTAAAGCCTATTACACTGGTTCATCATTAGTATCAAGACAATAAGAATAACTGAAATAGCCCAGGGATAATGCCAAAGCAAGAGAATCCACGAGTCTAGAATAAATGTATAGCTTCCCTTTTTGCCATCCATTCAAGCACTTCCACACTCTCCAAATTAAAGACGTTAACTAAAATGTCTTTTAAAAAGACTTTTGAAAACTATTGCAATCATAAATTATTACAGAGCCAGTATCTTACGAAAACTTAAATTTTTGTATTAACACTGTAAAATCAAATACTTAAAGCAATGTACAAGAAAGATTATGTAGATTATGTAAAACTAAAGTATAAGACAACAAAAGCAAATGGATTCAGCAGACAGCATGAATATGGTTATCCCAAAGATTCCTGTCCACGCCTGCAAAAAACTCTATATTGAACACTGTACACATTAAGCAGATTATATTACATGAGCAGGCTCTCGTTTCAGCATCTGTGCATCTCCCGTGATGACATGGCAGGGTTGAAACCAGCTAAGGTAAGTAATAACCCTTTTTGACCTTCTGATATTTTTACATGATATTTTGTGATACTTGCTGTTCAAACGCCCATGCCGAGACTGCATTTTTCCAGAATCCACATGATGGTCAGGACGCTTTCTGTACACTGAGTAACTGCAGCTGGTGTAGTCTAGAACATCAGAGTTTGCTTAGGAACCCTGCTTTTAAGCAGACTTTTCAAAACAGACAGAAGGAGGTTTAAAAAACAGACCAAAACAAACAAAACAACAAAAAAAATACAATCAGAAAAACAAGAGACATACACCTGCAGGTAAATCTGAAATACTGAATTCAAAATAATATATGACAAGAAATAGGTGTTTTCAGGTACATGTGGTTCTTCTTGCAGTGATACATTGATCAGTGGTACCTTGCTTAAGGGCATGGTGTCTTTTGTCTGTTCCTTGTTGCGTGGCTAGCTGTTTCTTTTTCCATCTATGTTCAGATAAGTGAAGAAAAACAAGTATTAGAAGATCACGGCAGGGGTGGACTACTGTCATCATTTGGAAACCCTGTACTTGACTGCCTTTGAGCCCTATGCAGTAAACATGATTATTAATTTTGGTTATTAATAACACACATTACAAGATTAAAAAAAAATCCCAAGATATGCTTTAACACTTTTTAGAATTTAATCAACATGCAGGATCCAATTTAAGTTTGCAAAACTGCAATGATTATTTTTGTTGCTCATTTCACATGAATCACAAACCGTCAAATCATAAAGAGTTCCTGTCCGTTGCAAAATCCTGTGCTTGCTTGTGCGTATCTTCCAGTACATAGCAAAGTCTTAGGCTCTGACACCGTTCCCTCCTCACACAGCACCACCTGTCAACTGACATTACTCACATTAGTGAAAATGAATCTACAGAAAAAGAAAAAAAAAAAAGAAAACCAAAGAGCTGCAAAGTAGGTTATTACAGATTATGCCACAACTCTGCTCTCTTAGCTCTGGAGACACTTGCCCTGTTATGTAGCGCAAGCCGTAGCTATAGTCTTATAGTCGGAAGACAGCTCTCAGAAATTTGTATGCACAGCTGGCTAAATAGCGTAAGTTCCATTTAGGAAATGGAAGAGCTCCTTCGCTAATGCAAGCATTGTGTGCAGTCCTGTTAGGGAGCCATTTGCAGAGAAGCTGCTTTCCTAACGGAGGCAACAGACCTGACACTGAGTTGGTACGTGCCATGGGTGGCTCATGGTTGATGCAGGTGGTGGTCTTCAAGAGCGCTGTCAGCACGGCGTGGAGGTTGCCTCAGTGGGTACTGGCAGTAGCTTCTCACCAGTGCTTGTGTGCTTTGTAGACAAAACTGTTCCACTGGTACTGCAGCAACGGAACAAGGTTCTTCGTGTTGTGGAGAAAACCCTATCCAGTTAAAAGAACAAACAGAAACAGGACTGATACATATATTATGATTAATTAGCAAGCAAATTCTGGAGAAGTCTGTGTGCAGCTACACACCTGGGAAGGTCTTAGCTGGATGAGAAAAATCTCAGAGGCTTCGGTGGTGAAACACTGAAGACACATTTACTTTAGGGAACATGAACGACAATTGCAGTGTCTTCAGCTATTCTCTTTGTACTACAAGAGAGTTCTTCATGAAAAAACAATTCTTAGAATCATGTAGCTTAGAGAAAATCCACCCTTTCTTTTAAAAAAATACATTTCAACACAGCTTGCAGAATAGAGTTTGAAGAGTGAACCTTACATGTTTTTTAAACAGGAAGACAAATGAGATCTCACATTCATGACCAGGTACCTGGCATTTGCAGTCCAGTGTTTGTGCCAACTCCAATACACAATACAAAAATGGGAGTTATCAAAGACATTTTAGAAGACAACTAAGCCACAACTTTCAAGTGACAGGCATGAGAGATGGGACTAGGAGAACACTTGCTTTATTCCTAAATTGCTTATGTCCACTACCATAACACTTCTGTTGGGGATTTCTTAGGCAGCTTTTGCCTTTGCATACAGCATACCGAGTTTGGCTGACTCGTGAATTCCAATAGGTTAGACTCAGCCAAAGAGGAACAGAGCAGGATTAGCTGCCCTGTGTGATCTATGCCAACAAAACAGACATCAGCTTGACAAATGCCAGTCTGATAATGGCCATGGAAAGCCAGATCCAGGAAAAGAAAAAAGGTTTAAATTTTTTAAGGCTGGTTCACAAGACTGTGATTGTATCCTCATCATCAGTGAAACTGCTGCGGATGTAGTAGAGAATGAATTTATGAAAACATTGCAAAAGTTTGAATGGCATCGTCTACTTTGTGCCAGTTCTAAGTGAATATTATTCTCCTTATCATCAGTCATTCCACAGCATCGCAAAGCATTGTACCGGTAGAGAAGAAATTAACTGAGAATTTTACTTTCCTAGGTCATAATGTCAGAACATATGAAGCCACACAGTAGACACAGAAAAGGGAGAGAGTACTTCTTTTGGCACTCATAATCCTTTGTTTCCTTATGATTTTTTTATGTGTTCCATCTCAACTTAGCTTTTGCAAAGACTTTGTACTGCTTAATGTAAATTGTTCATGAAAATATTACTTTTTGAAGTAGAAGTTACAGAAGACTTGTAGAGTTAAGAAATTAATTTCACGTGTTTTTGACAATCGTTTGCTTTTACTGTCCTTCATTTTGGACCTTTGCCATATGCACCTCAAAGACATACATCTCCTATTTGACATTGGGAAGGTGTTCTCAGAACTAATTATATCAAACTTCCATTTCAAAGTGAAGAAATCAGAGAAGATACTGGAATCCAGCTAACAGATGACTAAAGAACAGTTCTGAAACGTAAGACTATCTTAGAATTGTAAAGGGGAAATGCCAAAGTCAAGAATTGAGTAATTACTAATAAATCATAAAAGGGTAGAAATATGATCATGAAAAGTATTCATAAGCAGATTTCTTCATGAGAAGGGGATTATTAGTGTCTTATAAAATCCACTGTGTATTCTTTGTGTTAGGGCATTTAGCATTTTTGCATAAACAAAAGAAAACAAACTGTAATTGTTCAATACTTCTGAAATCCTTTGTTGACAGGCATATGGCAGGAACGGAGTGGAAAATCATGTTACTCTAAAGGCTGCTGATGAAATCAACAAACTTGCTACCACTTATGACAGTAAAAAGGTTTTCATTTTGAGTGATGATATTATCTCCTGTGCAAACAATGCTACATCTCCTCTAAGCAAAGAAATAGAAATAACAATTAATTTTGTATAACTTTAAAGCTTACTTGAGAGAAAAAAAAAAAAAGGAAAAGTAAAAACAAAAAAAACAGTAATAACTGACAAATAAATCCAGAGCGTGATACTGACATCTGAAGTCAAGAATTACAGTCGGTTTTTTTAGTACTAAGTTACCCAAGATTTGACCAGTTTGCCATTCCTTTTACATGTATTAGAATATGACTTCTATCAGAATTTTATCAGAAGAAATTTGGCATGTAATTTATTGCTGTATCTTCCCATTTAACAAATCCTTGAGGTTGAATTCTGCATTTGTCTACCTGGCCTAATAAGCAGCAGAATGGATGTTCTTTATTCAAACTTAGTGCACAGCTAGCATTGCAACTGCTGTACAGCAGTGCACCATTAAACTTCCTGCTCCAGGAAGGCACCGAGTGAGACTGCCACATGCTGAGCATACTCATTTCTCATTAACCTTCAGAGCAGTTAAGGAAGCCTAGAGTTTTACAGGACCAAATTCAATGAGATTAGCCCTACAGCACCTACATCTTCCATAAGCTGCAGTAAAAGAAAATGAATGTATTGTTTGAAAACATCACTGATTGAGCCCAGAATCCATACAAATCATCATCAGATGATTGCAAGTCATTTATGAGAAAAGCTGCAACAACACGCTTAGCACAGTCCTGCCTGTATCATGTAGACTTGCCGCAGCAGGGTTTCTCTTGCATGGCTTGTACCTGTAAGATCGTGCTCAGCCGCATAGGCATTAGGACTTAAGGGATTCTTGTATCAGTGTGTAAACTTAAATATGTGATGGAAGAGAAATCAAGACTAATAAAATATCTGATAAATTGTCATCAATAATCTGAAAGGTTATGTGAAAAATCAAAGAATGTTCAATTGAGTTAGAATTTTACCTGCAAACTTATGCTTGCCAACAAAAATATTGTAGGTTGTGGATCATGTACTACATGGTTGTTTAATATAACTGGGCAAAACAGCAAAGGATATCATTATAGTACAGTAAATAACCCTATGGTATACAGCCTGATATGACTGTTTATAGTGTAGGCTAAATATGAAACTCCAAAGCCTTTTTGCAATAAAGTCCCCTTTTTATATATACATATCTGGAAGAAAGCATATTTTTTTCTGAAAATCTTGAAAGGTTATAATCGTGGTTTAAAATAAGTAACTCTCAATTTTTCCTCTGTGGTCATCAATTCCACTTCTCCAAAGAACCTCATAAACACAATGGGCACAGTGCCAAAACAAAAATTAAATGCTTATGTGATCCCCAAGGGAAGACATACTTTAACTATGAAGTATTCTCACAAGAAACCTTGTAAACCTTACATGAAAGTGAATGATCTAGAGTTTGTGGCATTCACGTTTGTTGCTTTGACAGCACTGTTTATCAAAATAACTACAATTTTCAAAGAAAGAATACTTAATTTTGGCTATATTGCTTTTCTGTTGGAAAGGACCTATAAATAATAAGTTCAGTAAGTTTTTGGTTTAGTTTGCAGTTGATCTGGTTTGTTCCGCAGCAGTCAGTTAATCCCTTCAAAGTATCATCTACTCGTCAGCTCATTATTTTCTCTAAGCATAGATGGAATATATTAAAACTATTTGGAAGCATTTGAAAAGAAAAAAGGTTGGAAAAGAATAGTACCCTACATGTCAACCCTTCAGAGAACTGAAAAAAAAAAAAAAAAAGCAGATGCTTTGTTGTATTGTTTCCCAAGATACTCCTACTGTCCTTTCCCCTTTTCCTCATCTACTGTATTTATCTGTGTTTCTTATACTCATTTAAAAAGCAAGCCAGGTTACATTTGACAGCTATAGTTGCACTTGTGTTACCCTGATATTGTCAAGCTTCTCTATACTTTTGTTACTCATTTCTAAGAGCTGGCTGTAATTTGGTAGCATGCATTTAAAAGAAGTGGCAGTTTAACATCAAAAGATACAGAATCAGTAAAGGTCTCAGATTTGCACAAAGTTTCCACATACACAATATGCTATTGTTTGTACTGCATATACATAACAATTGTTTGAAAGTATTCAGCCGTGCTTGCCAATAACTTCTCAGTCATGTGTATGGGCCGAGACCTTTTTACATTTGGAGTTTTTTTATTTGGTCTACTTGGAAAGATAGAGGCAAAATTCCTCCTGGACTTCAGAGAGATCTGGATTTCACCCAGAGTGAGTAACCAACCTGACAGCACCAAACAGTATATCTGCAATATGCATCTAAGTGGTGTTAAATCTCTGAATACTGTGCCAGATCCCCTAATGTAAATGTCTGTTATTTGCAGCTAACAGGAAAAAAAAAAGTGTATATTTTAATGCATTTCAGAAGCTTATAATTTTCACTCCAAAATATAAAAGAAAATTCTCTGATTTATTTTGTACTGCAGGTATAAAAATAGATCTTGGTTAGTCAAGAAGTATGCAGAAGAATATAGGGAAAATATAGTTGGTTGTAAACAAGGGAAAATATATAAGGCTGAATGTGAGTAGGAATGAAATAATGTGTTATATCCAGCCTTATATTAGCAATTTTACTTGACATTATACGTAAGTAGGAGATTATTCAGCAGGCGTAGAAGTCATAACAATCCAGCAGTGATGAGCTAGCCTATGGTTATTCAAGCCGTAACGTGAAGCAGGTCTTCTGAAGGTGATTGTATGTCCTGGTTGCCCACAGTAGCAAGGCATTGACTTCATGGCCTTGGTTCTAGGAGAGCCTTTCCTCTGTTGCATTCTTGTCTTTCTAAGCATCACCACTGGACTCTGGTAATCCGCCCTGAAGTACGAGTGACCCTACGGGGACAAAAGTTATGAAGTGACATGTTTAGTACTCAGCAACCTAAATATATTTTACAAAGGAAGGAGAACAGTTTTAGCTTCTCTTTTCTTGCTGGGGCTTAGAGGCACTTCAGTTCGGTACTTTCCTAGGAGCATCTGCTTCAAGTCTGCAGCCATGACTGTTTTGTAGGTCCCTGGAGATAGGGATGGCCATGGGTTACGGATCACGGCTAGCTCAATGGCTGTTGCCCACAAATACAGCATTATGATATTGTAGTTCTGAAGCCAAGGCCTACATTTCCTCTTCATGAGCTTTCCTCAGCTGCTCTTGAGTAGTCAACAGGAAGACTTGCCTAATGGTATCACGGCTTCAGCAGGAGCCATCCCGTTAAGGAACCAGAACTGTGAAATACTGCTGTACTGCCTTCATTCTCCAAGTGTACCCAGAATAATTCTCTGTTAGGAACTGTAGGAGGACCAAGCTCCTCAACTCAGGAAGTATGCTGCACAGAAAACTCTGTGAAAGGCATGCCTTAGCACTTTCAATCCATTTTCACAGGTCTCTCTGAGGGCCAATTTAATAGGATGCTGCAAACAAGAGGGAGAGATTACTCCCCATGCCACTCCCCACTCCCAAGGGGAGAATTAAAATGTAATAAACAGTGAAAACTCTCATTTGGCCTTAGAGGTTGGAGTGACGCAAAACTGAAACTCCAGGAGAGTTTTACCGCCAGCTGCAGCAAAGTCTGGCTTCTGCGCGGTGGGATGCTCACCGCGGCGCAGGCACTGTCCTTGGCGGGCCAGGCTCTAGGAAGTGAGCTGCGTGCTCTGGGTGGCAGTGGTGGTTTTACCCAGCTAAACAGGCGACCCCCACCACAACCGCTCGCTCACTCCCCCTCCTCAAAGAAACAGGGGGAGAAAATATGATGGACCAGGGCTTAAGGGTTGAGATAAGGACAAGCAGGTTACTCACTAATTATCGTCACGGGCAAAGCGGACTCAACATAGGGAGATTAGTATAATTTATTACTATAACTATCAGACTAGAGCAGTGAGAAACTAAAAGCAAACTAAAAACACCTCCCCCCCAGCCACCCTCTTCTACCTCCTCCCCCCGAGCAGTGCAGGGGAACGGGGAATGGGGGTTGCGGTCAGTCCGTATCGCTTTGTCTCTGCCGCTCCTTCATGGTCGCTCTCTGTTCCCCTGCTCCAGCGTGGGGTCCCTCCCACGGGATGCCGTCCTTCCCGAACGGGTCCTGCGTGGGCTTCCCACAGGCTGCAGCTCTTCAAGAGCTGCTCCAATATGGGTCCGTACCACGGGGTCCATCCTTCAGGAGCAAACTGCTCCAGCATGGGTCCCCCACGGGTGGCAGCTCCCACCGGATCACCTGCTCCTGCGTGGGCTCCTCTCCACGGGCTACAGGTCCGGCCCGGAGCCTGCTCCTGCGGGGGCTCTCCATGGGCTGCAGCCTCCTTCAGGCCACATCCACCTGCTCCACCGTGGGCTCCTCCACGGGCTGCAGCGTGGAGCTCTGCTCTGCCGTGGTACCCCATGGGCTGCAGGGGGACAGCCTGCTCCACCATGGGCCTCTCCACAGGCCGCAGGGGAACTGCTGCTCCAGCGCCTGGAGCACCTCCTGCCCTCCTTCTTCACTGACCTTGGTGTCTGCAGGGCTGTTCCTCACTCCTCTCACTCCCAGCTGCTGTTGCGCAGCAGTTTTTTCCCCTTCTTAAATCTGCTCTCACAGAGGCGCAAACAACATTGCTCATTGGTTCAGGTCTGGCCAGCGGTGCGTCCTTTTTGGAGCCGGCTGGAGCTGGCTCTTATCTGACATGGGGCAGCTTCTGGAATCTTCTCACAGAAGCCACCCCTGTGGCCCCCCTGCTACCAAACCTTTACCACGTAAACCCAATACAGTGGCATCGGTCCATCAGCGCTCAGCTTCAGAGATCTGCACACCAGTCCCTCGCCTCCTTGGTTCAGTTCTGTTGCCGTAATTTGTAAATGCTTAGCTCATGCCACCTGAACACTAAGAAATTAAATGGTGGAAGCTGTGCTATCAAGGCTATAACACAGTTATCATAGTTATGGAGAGTAATCACAACCCACACTTTACCACCGCCCTTTACAACATTGGTATTTGCTTGTTGCGCAACATTTGACAAATCATTTAACCTCTGATCCGCAGCTTAAGTATCTGCACAGTAGATGTCATAATAATTACTTACTTTTCACTAGTGTTGAGGTGATTAATTAATTAGTGTTTGTTAAGCACGTAAAATCCCTTGGATGAAAGACACTAAAAAAAAAGAAAAAAAAAACAGACTGAGAATTTTAAATGCCAAAATGGACTGTTACAATAATACATCTGATCTTAAATATCAGATAGGCTCTACAAATTCACTGCACTTGACCTTGACTTGATGTGATTGCTCAAGAGTCTCTCTCCTAAAATTATGTCTAGTCTTGGAGTTAAAAAAGTCTGAATTACAGACAATCTGATCTCCCTGGACAGCTGTAACCTGGTGATACTACAAAGCTGGTTGTTACACAACTAGATCAAGTTTGCTGAGCTACAGCTTTCACTGCTTTTGATTTCACCTAGCCTTTGTCTGCTAGACGAAGCGCTCTGTTATCATCTTGTATCTTCTATTGTAGTTGATGCTTATGTTTCCCTCTGACTGAAACATGTCTTTGATAAACTGGACAAACTGGAGTGACTCTGTGAGCTCACTAATAACCAGCTTTAGATTTTTTATTTTATTTTTATTTTCTTTTTTTCATTCCTGTAGTTCTTCACTGAGCACTTTCCAAATTTTCAGTCTTCTTTTCTTCTGGTGTGGATACTAGAACTGCATGCAACTGGATTCAGCAAACCACATAAAGGTAACAGATCTTCTTGCTTCTCACAGTTAAGAATTCCTCTGCCTACACTTCTGACGATTGCACTGTCTCTATAAGTAAAGTTGAATCAAATAAATAAAGAGGCTTGTAAGCACTTGATTTCTCACCCTAAGGTGAACAGCAGTGCCTCTTAAGAAGCCTTTTTGCCTTTCAGTCTGCCAAAATGACCAAAATTTTCTTCTCTCTATTCCATTGCTTGCACAGTAAATAAGAGTAGCATAAATAAACGGTTCGCTGCATTTTATCCATCCTGTAGTAAGATCAGACTCTTCATTCACAGAAACTGTATGTGAAAATCTACATGTTTCCCTATCCCAGGAATATGTTTCGAATACTTAGGGGGACTGAAAATATGTGTCAGTAGCCTTCCTCTCTCCCCATCATATTTTTGTAGTTTTACTTGCCTTAACGCTTCTGTGATCCCCAGGCTGTAACTGCATCTTGCATAAACTTCTTTCCCTGACCTTCTTCCTTCCCCACATTTCTTTCCTCTGCTCCTTTCTTGCATTGGCTTTGTCTCAAACTGACTGGAACAGTCCTTAACAACACTTGCTCTCTTCCTTTGGGACCCCTATCTTTATGCTCATCCAGACAATGGGTAAACTGCATTTTTTCAGTTCTCTTTATCCTACTTTAGTTAGATTGCTGTACCCTGATTTTCCACCTGAAAATATGTATTTCCTATTTAATAACATAAATTGCATTCCTGATTTTCTTTGTAGTATTTTCTAAGTAATGGTAGAGACATCAGTGACAAGAAAACCGGATTCTTATTAGATTTAGGAAAAAACAGTGTTATATTTAGGTACAGTAGATTTAAAACAAGTTACACACTGTAGAAAACAGGCATGGACAAGCTTCCTCTGGTGTAGTCCCTAGTGATTTCACCAGTGGAATTTCAAAAGCCAGGTGTTGAATCTTCACCTTCTCTTCAGAAGTTATTCCATACTCCTGCAGATCTAACCATGAAGACTTTTATTCTGTCATTCAAACTACATTTCTTCTTAATTAATCTTATGCCATCCTTGCTAGCTGTATCCATAAACAATTGCTCTTCCTTCCTTCATGGGGTTTACACTCTTTCAATGCATATGCTTGAATTTAATTAGAAGAAGTTTCTACTCAAAATCAGATTGGATATTAGTAACATTCAGATTGGAAGTTCAGATTGCATATTAAGAAGAGGTTCTTCACTGGTGGTCAGGCACTGGAACAGACTCCCCAGGGCAGTGGTCACAGCACCGAGCCTGCCAAGTTCAAGAAGCGTTTGGACAATGCTGTCAGACATATGGTCTGATTTTTCGGTGGTCCTGGCTCCTGGAGCCAGGAGTTGGAGTCAATGATGCTTGTGGGTCTCTTCTAACTGAGAATGTTCTATGAGTCTATGAAAATCATCAAAATTAGTTTTTACTCTGACTTACTGGACTAGGTTGACATCCAAGTCCAATATCCTCTGAAGAACAGTGCTGAGTTTTGGATTTAGGTTGAAAATAATGTTGATAACACACTGATGTTTTAGTTGTTGTGACTTTTCGGATTCTGGTGCTGCCCTACCAGTGATGAGGCTGGGGGTTCACAAGGAGTTGGGAGGGGACACAGCCAGGACAGGTGACCCAGACTGGCCAAAGGGACATCCCATACCATGTGGTGTCATGCTGAACAATAAAACTGAGAGGAGTTGACTGGGAGTTTTGCCATTGCTTGGAGACTGGCTGGGCGTTGTTTGGCAGGTGGTGAGCAACTGTGGTGTGCATCACTTTCTTACATTCTTTTTTTTTTTTCCTTTCTCATTAAACTGTCCTTATCTCAACCAACAAGTTCTTGCATATTTACCTTTTTTGATTCTCCCCCATTCCACTTGTGGCAGGGGTGAGCGAATGGCTGTTTGGTGCTTAGCTGCCTGCTGGGTTGAACACCAGGGTCTTTTAGATATTCTGCACAAGGATGGTTTACTTGTGTTAATATCAAATTTACTTATTTTAAGACATCTGATGTTACACAGGATTTTGATGAAGCGGAGCTATACTGCAGCATACTGAAATCACAACACAAGGATAATTCAGCAATTACAGTATACAGTTGAATCAGAATACAAGCATGATTCTCGTAACCAGTCTCTACATGCTCACTGTCATGGTGCTGGGCGTCCCTAGTCACTGGGAAGGTATACGTGGGTTGAAGCCAGCTCAAGCTAGCCATTCTCTTCAAAGTTCATTTTGTTGGTTGCTCAGTTCTTATACTCTCATGTTGGGCTGAGCCATGTGTACACGTTCCCCATGCTGGTCTGGCTGGCTCAGGAGGACATTTCACACCTTTTTGATTCACTCAGGGAAGTCCATTTACACGACCAGTTGATCCATTCAACTGATAGAGCCCACGATCTAAAGCCAGGGTCTGCTTTGTGTTGGGTTCAATTCAGCTTTCTTTACAGCAGCTGTGGTTTCTCCCTGTATTCTTCCATGAGCTTCATGAGCACGTCGCCTGTGCTGGTCTTCTCTGAGCCATCTTCCACTGTGGGGGTTCTTTGATCAGTTACAGTTGACAAGGCCTGACCCTTTGTGATTCTGCAGTTATTTCCACAGAGAGAGAAAAACAATTATGTTAAGATACATGCACTTTAGCTAATGCACTAGTGAGGTCATCAGGAGAGAAAACAGCAGGAATGACACAGGCTGTTATACACATATCACACCATTCTGAGGAGGCACACAGCATAATAAAAATACAATTGAGATGTATACATTAGACTGAGTAGTTGTAACAGTGAAGTAGGAGTGCGTTTGTCATCCAGGATTTTTTTGTGCTTATTCTGTCCTGATGGTTTTTTTTCTGTGTCCCTTGTGACACTCTCATGACAGGATACTGGACATGACAAGCCTTTGGTTTGACCTGGTGCAGCTGTTCTTATGGTCTTAATGTAATAGGAACAACACCAGGGCCACTAACTAGTGTCAGTCAAACATGAGAAGTGTTTTAATCCAAAAATCTTTTGTAAGAAATACATTCCTTAAATGGATTATGGCCCTTTTTCTTAAATTACCTTAAATAGCAGAGATGAACAAACCAAGACTGATATGCCTAAAACCCAGCTAAGGTTTACTTTAACTCCTTTCAGGAAGAGATCTCAAAGTAAATACCAATCTAAGACCACAGTATTCCTCTGGGAAGTACTCTTGATTTGGAATTATTCTAATAGATTTACAAATGCATGAATAGGCTAAATGAATTATTCCACTCAACTCTGATATAATACTGTTACTGCATTTGACTTAAAGACCTGAACAGACCACATAAAAGTATTGCCTCAGTGAATTAGTGTTACACAAACAGAGCTAGGCACTGTTGCTACTGCAGCAAGGCTATAACCTTGTTATTATAAAGTGAATATGTCAATATATATATTTCTGTATCTACATACAAGTGAATATACGCTAAAAAGCTGTATTCTTAGACACAGAATAAGTCACAGATGAACACAAAAAAGCAAGAATCCTCACGAATAAGAATGGATCCTCCCTTTCTATTGCTGCTTACCGTCCTCCTCCTATACCCAAATGTACACACCAGACATGGGGAGTTAGGTGGTGTTTGATGGGTTGAAAGTGCAGCCACTCTTCATGATTTAAACCATGTCACAGGTCTTTTCTTCTTCCCCCATCCTTCAGATGCGGTACAGTTTCAGAGAGGGGAGCAGGGTGCTCCATCACTCCTGCTCCTTCTCACACCTCTGCCTACATTTCTGAGGATTAATTCTAAGCTGAAACTTTCATTCTGCAATGTCTAGTTAATTTCCTAAGAGGTGGAGTGCTCACTGGAAGCTTATGGTGTTAATCTAGCCTCACACCCAATGAAAAATCATTTATCCAAAATTATACAGCCAGGCCAATAATTTCAAGTTTCTTCCAAATGAATGAGCTGTGCATGAAAACTAATTGTTCAGCACATTTTAATTCACTATCTGAGAGAAAAATCAAAAGAAGATGAGCAAATGCTCAGTCTGCATCATAACTAACATTTCGTGTACAGTTACGTGCATTTCATTAATACTCAAGTGCATTTGCACAGTAGGCAAACTGGCATATACAAATGTAAGGCCTGGTTCACGGACCATAGTTAGCAGGCAAGGATGCAAGTGAGCAGGTGACTTCTAGCAGAAGTGGGCATTGCTGATAATATCCTCAAATGATCACATGCTGCCTACTCACAAGCCTTCTCACAAGTTTATGGATCCACAATTCTCCAGCCAGTAGCACAATTTTGTAAAGTACAGCATGATCATCTGGAGGCTTGATTTGTCTGCTGGATATGCATTCTCCCCAAAGAAGACTAGTACTAATTTAGTACTAAATTACTTATTTAGTAATGCCTAAAAAGCAATGTAGGCATTACTTAATAGCTTTCTGAATGAAGTCCCTCACCTGAAAAAAAAAAAGGTAATTGATAAATGCCATAATTTATTCTTTAATTTTATAAAATGCAGTTATTTCTAATGGTAGCCCAAAAGTTGTTTGTTTTGCTAACTCTAACCTTTTTTGTCAAACCATGTGCTTTTCAGGAATCTCCTACCAGAAACACAATGAGTTCTGCATTCTGAGTGACAACTCTAGATTAACAGGTCAACAAGATTGTAAAGAGGTCTGTTGTGGTTTAGCCCCAGCAGGTAGCTTAGTGCCACACAGCCGCTCACTCACCCTCCCCAGGTGGGATGGGGAGAGAATCAGAAAGGTAAAAGTGCCAGAACTCATGGGTTGAGATAAAGACAGTTTACTAGGTAAAGCAAAAGCAGCGCGCGCGCAAGCAAAGCAAAACAAGGGATTCATTCGCTACTTCCCATGGGCAGGCAGGTGTTCAGCCACTGCCAGGACAGCAGGGCTCATCATGCGTAATGGTTTCTTGGGAAGACAAACGCCATCACTCTCCACGCCCCCCCTTCCTCCTTCTTTACCCCAGCTTTTATGGCTGAGCATGACGTCATATGGTGTGGAATATCTCTTTGGTCAGTCTGGGTCACCTGCCCTGGCTATATCTCCTCCCAGCTCCTTGTGCACCCCCAGCCTCCTCGCTGGCAGGGCAGCACAAGAAGCAAAAAAAAAAAAAGTCCGTGGCTCTACGTAAATATTGCTCTGCAACAACCAAAAACATCCCCACTATTTTCATCAAAAATCCAAAACACAGCACTGTGTGAGCCTCTATGAAGAAAATTAACTCTATCCCAGCCAAAACCATGACAAGGTGATTGGCAACATCTCTGACAGAAAGATTGCTTTGAGTGTTAAGAGCTTCCATGTACGTCTGGGCCCTGCATAAGACAAAACTTTCTAATAAATCTTGAGGAGACAAAAGAATGAAGGGGAACAGTGGAGTAAATGGAATAAAGTGGAATACTCCTAATCTTCATGGTGTGTTGCCACTGTGTTCCCAAATGGCTGCAAAATGAAACAAGGGGAGAATGAGTGATCATCATGGAGCAATATGAACAGCCAGAGAAAAGGAATTAAAGGCAAAACATTATGAGGCTGTAAGGGAAATCAAATCAAAGAGGCCAAATTCATATCACATCACCACTGGCTGCTAAGGCTTTAGCAGATTATTGGGTATGACAGATAGCTTTGAGAACAGGCAAATCACTTTTATTCATTTTTTTAGGTCTATTGCCTGATTGCCTGCTGTGGCAGCTAGGTAATAGACATTACTTCATACCCAAGCAGGAATGAATAGGTTACTGTGTACAAGACCATTGGGAAGAATATTTTGGTTATCTTTAGCTCAAAGTAGCGTGTCTGCAGACAGTTCAAAGCAGAGTCATTGGCCTGCAGTGAACGTGGTGCTAAATAAGAAAATAATAGGTAGTTTGGTTAACCTTAGAAGTAGTATTAATAGATTTTAATTATCAGTCTTTCAGAAATTTCACAATTGATGCTCTCTTGCACATGTGGCTGATCTGTGGCAGCCTCTGCTGCCTTGAGGTTAAAAAATACATATATATTTTCTTGGGGATAACTATGGGTACTGAGACCAAGATCATTTAGTGTTCTCCAGTAGGCATCATCTTATTTTGTGAAGTCCCCACTTCACAAATATCATGACAACCTTCTGCCACAGAGCAGCGCAAAACACATTCCTACACTTCTGTATTAGGTCAGGTTAGACAGATATGACACCGTCAGAGCAAAGCACTAATGTGTTCTTTTGTCCCTGCTGCTGTGTTGCACTAGGTCAGGAATTGGCGCTGGACACTGAAAAATGGAAGAGCTTGAGAAGTAAGACTTGACTAAAAGTGTGATGAAAACCAATTTAGCTGTAATCTGGCAGCTGTAAATTTAACAGCGATGGCAGAATATCTATAATTAGGAACTGGACAGGCAGGCAGACAGAATAGAAATAGCAGAAGAGCTAGCAAGCTTTTGCTGACGTTTTCTAACTGTGATGGATGTTTCTAAAACTGAAAGAAAATGATATTAATGAAGATGGCCCAATTATTTTTATAATGTGTTTCGTGTGTCAGGGACCAAAACTAGTGCAGTAAGACAAAAAAACTCAGATATGATTGTTTTATCACGTAAAATTTAAACAAATGGACAACTAACGAGGCTAGCAAAGGTATTGTCCAAGCCAGAAGATGGTAGCATTAAGTCAATATGGTGCATTTTTGGCTTTCAGATGAAACTGCCTGATGATCAATAAGTACACTTGCTGTATGTGTAAAAGGAAAAGACTGGCATGAACCCTGCAGAAATGCTTAGCAACAGGTCATTAACAATTCTAAGAAGTATATAAAGTAAGCCATAACAAAAGAAAGAAGCCTTGGGATTTATCTGAGATTTCCACCATTAAGAGATGTGGCAGTATAGACTTTGCTTATGCCATCTGCACAAGTGAGAAGCTCGGTACAGCGCTCCAGGCACAGCTGTATTAAATATTGATGGGAATTCACTGTATAGTAGATTTTTCCTTCCAAGGAACTGATAAATAGTTAATGAGGAGTTAGGCAGCTGAGTCCATCCTGAATGGGTAATTCCTTCAGTAACAACAGTTTGTTTGCCCCTTGAGGGTTTGTTTTTCCCCCTTATACAACAAAATATAAAATAACTTAGGTTTATTATTTTGTAACCTAAAAATATATATATATATTGATTGCTGGGTTCTAAATTATGTGAACATCTTTGGAAATCTTTCCCTGCTCATAAATAAACAATGAACAAGTAGCTAGTCAGCATCTGTATGATGAATTGCAGTGTTTGAAGCATCACAGTCAATGTCATCTAGTCAATAACAGACAGCAGCAAAAAAGATACCAGCCTACCAGGCACAAAATGAGTCTGTCTCTAACTTTTACTCATTTCTTCCTAGCCACCCATTCTGCCTTCCACCCCAACATGCTTCTACTGTGGCAAGAGTCTCACTGCACAGAGCTGGCTGTTTGCCCACTGTGTTTATCAGCTATCACCTGACTACTTCTTCATTAAAAAAAAAAAAAAAAAAAAAACTTTATTCCCTGAGGATTTTGTGCTTAAAGAAAGTGGCAGCTGGTGCTGTGGCCGTNTTTTTATCAACGATCACCCGAACACTTTTTCATTAAAAAAAAAAAAAAAAAAAAAAACTTTATTCCCTGAGGATTTTGTGCTTAAAGAAAGTGGCAGCTGGTGCTGTGGCCGTCTTATGTATCTACAGAGAAATACAGGGGTAGGAAATGCTTCCTCCACTGCACAATATTAATATGCCTCAGTCAGGCAGTGAAAGAAAAAAGCAGTGCTGCAAATCCTTGGGAGCATTCAATTCTGGGAAATGTGCATATTGGTGGTTTTTTTTTTTTTTTTTTCAGAAACTGATCCCAGGTGAGAATTGACTTGTAGCTTGCATTAGAATAGAGAAGGTTAATCACAAGTAATGGTCACCAGCTCAAATCCAGTCCAAGTAAGTTTTCAGCTGCTTCAGCCACTCAGTAGCATATTCACAGGTCTTCCTCCAGGTAGACCAGACAAAAGGAAATGTATAGAGACTTTTGGAAACTTGTGCAGAATTTCTGGGTCACCTATTACAAGCATGTCCAAAGTTTCATAGTGCCTGTAAGTAACTGTTCAGTAGCTGTTCCTGTTCAGGTCAGTAGATAAACATAGGTCATTGGGTTGTTGATCCACCATTGCTAAAATCCAGTTAGCATTTCATAGGTGTTTTAAGAGAAAATATATCAAAGAATATTAAAGTTTTTGGTTTAATCTGGGGGTTGAAGGTGTTGAGATACAAAAATATGTCTGTTTTCTTGTAGGTATTTAAAAATTTTGCTTGCATGGGTAGGCACAGTCGGCTCTATGCACCAGTCAATGATATTGCTGACAATGTAACATACCATACGATAGACTACCTTGTAGCTGATAAACTGAATGTTTTTATAGCTGGGCCACCTTCACTCCACATTACCCTAAACCATCATAAAGTATGAGATACTCCAATGCACAAATGATGCATGCTATTTCTGCTATAAAAAGACAATTCTGAATGCGGTGCAAAACCCAAGCAGACTTTGCACTGTGCATTAGGGAGATCCATAGGGGAGGACTGTCAGAACATAAACATTTCATAAAGCAATAAATCAGTTTTATATTAAATAAGAAAACCTGAGGATTGACAGCCACCTCTCAAGTTAATGGGGGAAGAAATTGTTTGGCTTGCATTTTTATGTTTACAAGTAGTCTTATTTTCCCAAGACAATATATCTGAGTATTAAGGAAAAGAATTTATCTGAATATAATAGAATACTATATGTGAAATATAGTCTCCTGATCAGTTAGCCCCAAAGCCTTACTAAATAGTAAGAGATACCATTTCATCACAACAGGCACAGAAAAGTGTAAAGAATGCATATTTTAAGTCAAACAGGCCTTCTATCTCCAGGGGAATTTATCTGAATGGAGAAAAGTTTGTTTGTTGCTAGCAGTCCACAAGAGTTTGGGTTGTCATTACAATTATTGATCATACTGACAGCACCCTTTTACCAAAAGGCACTGCTTTTCAGCCTCTTCCCCAGCTTCTGCTATATCTATGGGTAGAAGAACAATGTATGCCATTTCTGTCACTGCAGCCACTCTCCTCTCTTCCTCAAAGCCCTTCTCCTACTGAGGCCTTGGTCACCCTTAACAGAGACAGGAGATAATTTGGCTTCTCATTCATAGATTTTTTGGAGGTATACTGCCTAGTAAAATCATAATTCCACAGAGGGCAACCTAATTACCTAGGAAGCAGAGCACAACCAGGAAGGCTGCAGTAGCTCCCGCCGTAAGACAGCGTATATAACAGGCAGGGCCCTTGCATTACCCTTTGGCAATGCCTGTTGAGTCAGGAAGGCAAGAACTTAAGAAGATGAAATCACATGTAACACAGTGTTTTGTCTCTGTCAGTAACCAAAAGCAGATGCTAAGGGATGCTACTTATAAATATAGTGTAAGCTTATGAGGCATTTTCTCTGTGTTGGCACACAGATGTGATGTACCATGGGATGTGACGGAAGCTGAAGATTTCTCCTGAATTTAATGTACAAAAATTGATGCCAGAGAAAGATGAGGTTTGTTTACTTTTATCAGAGTTCTCATTAAAAAGAAATAATTCATGTAAGCAAGACTGAAGATTGCCTGATGAAAATAAGGTGATTATGCTCCTGTGTTTACAACTTCATGCAGTTTAGAACAGAACATCAGCAGTTCATGAGTAGCAGCCAAATCATTCTGCAAACAACTGCAGTGATGACAACAGCCCTTGAAAAAACTACATGAAGGACTTGTTTGCATGGATAAATCAGCATTTCTAGTATGTCTTCATACTTCTTCTAGTATGCCTTACTTAAATTGGGCTGGGTGACTTCCTTTGAATGGGTACCAACAATAAGTCAGAGTGAGACAACTTTAATGTATTTTTTCAGTGGGATGAAAAACACAAACTGCCAGACCCTGGATACAATTACATTTACGGATTGTGTGGTGGAAAAACAGCTATTTGAACAGTTTGTCTGAGAAGAAGAAGGAATACTTGTAGAGGGTGTTTGTCTTTGCAAAGCGTTTGGTGGATGGGGCTGAAGTGACTAAGTTAGTAATTACGAAACATTTCTTAGAGAGTCTGTCTGAGACAGCGTGGACTAGATTAAACCTCACCAATCCTAACTGATTTTGTGAAGAAACTGGAGGGCAACACAGAGAAGTCATCTTGGAGAATACCACAGCTAAATTTACATACAGGAGCATTGTCAGTGGGACAGATAGCTGAAAGTTTTATGGATAAAAAAGGAGTGGGATAGATTTTGAGAGCAGTGTCTGTGGCAGACAATATGCAAATTCTGGAGTGGTGGACATACTACTACAGTGAATCCCAAGGAGCAACTCCTGTAATTCAAGTATAGCAAATCACATGGCTCAGATAAGACTTATCGAAGAGTACCAGAGGAAATAAAATGTGAAATAGCAGAAACACCAACGAGGAAGCTGAATATAATGGTCAGTAAACATAGAGCAAAAGAAGAAGAAGTTATTTTGTGCACTGGATATTCCACCTGTAGAATTTACTGCCGGAGTGGGGTCATGGAATGAAACCCAGACACAAGGTGAAAAGAGTTGGTTCGTGCTGTGACATGATGATATCTATGGTTATTCAGGTGATAGGCAGTCTGCTATCAAGTTTTGGGACATGGAGAGGAGGTTAGAAAAAAACATCACATGCCTCAGCCACCTCTAGTATTAGTGGTGGGTACATTACAAGGTTTGCCATTCTCTGCAGGATCAAGACTGGCCACTCCCCAGGGCCAATGACTATTTCTGAACAAGCAGAATGGTCCGGTGAAACAAACTGTTGTTTCTGCTTGAGTATATTTCTCTATCAAGCCTCTGATCCTTGATCAGCTTCTTGATCAGCTTTACCACAACTAGTGAATTTCTGTGACAGAGTCTGCTGGGTAACGAATCGACTCTGCTCACAGGTGAATGCATTCAGAGACTTACTTGTGTGTCTACATTACTGCACGGACCAGCTGTCAAGAACTACAAGGTCATGACTGTTTGCAGGGTTACAGTGTGAGCACAATTGCAGAAGTTGGGCGGGACAGCATGTGCACTTGAGGCTGTCATGGATGGGCACAGTCTTCTTTAGTGAGGGAAAAAGAGGAGGGAGGATTGCACCCTTTGTGAAGGAGCTTCTTGACAGTACAAAGTTCTGTTGTGAAATCAGAAGCTTGTCTTTTGGTGGTCTTTGGATCAAGATCAATTAACCATGGGGGTATTAAATAAGGGATATACTACAGCCTGCTCACCAAAAGCATGAAGTGGATGAGAGCCCCTGCAACTAACAGGCAGAAGTCGCCTGGCTGCAGCTTATCATATTCAAGGGGAGTTTTAACCTCCAGACATCTTCTGGGAGGTCAGCATGGTACTATGCAAGCACTTCAGACAGTTCCTTGACTGCACTGCTGTCAATATCCTAAAACCAATGCTTGATGGGCCAACCAGGGCAGGTAGCATTCTGCTTGGTTTCCAGTTCACAGACAGGGAGCCAGCATTGCTGGTGAATGTGGCTGTAGCTGGTGGCCATGGCTGCAGTGACCAGGAGATGATTGAGCTCAGGATTCAGAAGAAGGCTGAGGAAAGCAGCAAATCTAGGTCTCTGGACTTCAAGACAGTTGCTAGGAGAGTGGTTAGTTCTTAAGAAAAACTTACATAGAGCTCATGACGAAATTATCCTACCATAAAGGGAGAGTGGCTACTTCATCAGAAGGCCAGCTTGACTAAGTAAGGAACTTCTTTGTGAACTAAAATACAAAAAGGAGCATGCAAAGAGGTGAAACCAGGGAGGGCAGAAGTGTAGTGGGGGAAACAATTTAGAAAAAATATGTCACGTCTCAACCACCTGTATTGATTCGGTAAAATAAAAGGTTTGTTTGCTCTAACTATTAAGAAGGCCAAAGCTCAGGTGGAGCTAAACCCAGGTCTAGACTAGAAGATAACTTCAGTAGGTATGCTAGTAGTAAGAGGAAGTTTGGAGAAAACACAGGACTGTTGTTGAATGGGGAAGACAACCTAATCAGTAGTAGTCAATAATTTGTTATCTGGTTGGCAGCTAGGAGCACATTTAGATAAGGCCTATATTGTTTGATAAGTTCATCAGTAACTTGGATGCTGAGAAAGTAATTTGCGGATGATACTAAATTAGGGGAGATGTTATTAAGCTGAAAAGTATAACCGCAGTCCAAATGGACCTTTAGAAACTTCAAGATTGGCAAAAGAAACCTTATGCACTTCAAGAAGTGTAAATTCTGCATGTGGGCATGTAAGCCATATTCATGCACAAATACAGGCTGAAACTGATGAGCTGACTGGCAGCCTTGATATAAATGCCTGGAAGTGGCAATGAACACTAAGCCAAATATGAACCAGCATTGCAATCACATCACAAATAAGGGAAAGTGCACACTGCGTGTCAGGAGGTGTCTGGCTAACAGATCAAGGGAAGTTACTATACAACATTTCTCCCCACCTGTGAGGCTCCAAATAAAACAGAGTGTCTAGTTTGGGGTTCCAGGTCAATAGGGGTAAGGAGAAAGAGTGTCAAACAGAGGGCTACCAAGATAGTTATGAGCCTAGAGCACAGGACTTTCAAGAATATGAGAGAGCTAGACTTGTTCAGTGTGAAGTGGAGGTTATCTGATAGCAGCCTACAACTACTGGAAGGGAATTTATGATTTTGTGGTGGTTTTACCCAGCTGAGCGGTGGAACTCCACCACAGCTGCTCTCTCACTCACCCTCCTCAAAGGAACAGGGGGAGAAAATACGATGGACAAGGGCTCAAGGGCTGAGATAAGGACAAGAAGGTTACTCACCAATTACCGTCACGGAAAAAACAGACTCAGTATAGGGAGATTAATATAATTTATTACTATCACTAGCAGACTAGAGCAGTGAGAAACTAAAAGCAAACTAAAAACACCTTCCCCCATCCACCCTCTTCTACCTCCTCCCCCCGAGCGGCGCAGGGGAACGGGGAATGGGGGCTGTGGTCACCCATGTCGCTTCATCTCCGCCGCTCCTTCGTGGTCACTCTCTTCCCCTGCTCCAGCGTGGGGTCCCTCCCACGGGATGCCGTCCTTCCCGAACGGGTCCTGCGTGGGCTTCCCACAGGCTGCAGCTCTTCAAGAGCTGCTCCAACATGGGTCCGTACCACGGGGTCCATCCTTCAGGAGCAAACTGCTCCAGCACGGGTCCCCCACGGGTGGCAGCTGCCACCGGATCACCTGCTCCTGCGTGGGCTCCTCTCCACGGGCTACAGGTCCGGCCCGGAGCCTGCTCCTGCGGGGGCTCTCCATGGGCTGCAGCCTCCTTCAGGCCACATCCACCTGCTCCTCCGTGGGCTCCTCCACGGGCTGCAGCGTGGAGATCTGCTCCATGTGGTACCCCATGGGCTGCAGGGGGACAGCCTGCTCCACCATGGGCCTCTCCACAGGCCGCAGGGGAACTTCTGCTCCGGCGCCTGGAGCACCTCCTGCCCTCCTTCTTCACTGACCTTGGTGTCTGCAGGGCTGTTCCTCACTCCTCTCACTCCCAGCTGCTGTTGCCCAGCAGTTTTTTCCCTCTCTTAACTCTGCTCTCCCAGAGGCACAACCAGCATCGCTCATGGCTCAGCTCTGGCCAGCAGCGGGTCCCTTTTGGAGCCCTTCTGGGCTCTTCTCACAGAAACCACCCCTGTGGCCCCCATGCTACCAAACCTGTACCACTAAATCCAATGCAGATTTGATGGAGCCAAACTCTTCTCATTAGAAGAAAATAACATCAAAAGGAGTAGTGACCATTTACTATAGCTTGGGAGGTTCAGATTAAACATTTGGGAAAAATTCCTCACAACGACTGTAAGTGCAGCACCGGAGCAGTCAGATGTTGCAAGATCTCCACCTTTGGAGGTTTTCACGACTTGACTAGCCAAAATCATGCCTGGCCTGAGCTACAGCTGGTCATAGTTTTGCTTCAGGGCAGAGGCTGAACTAGGTGACTTCCAGAGGGACCTTCCAACAAACATTCTATGAATCAAAGACTAACTCAAGGTTAAGTATATTGTTTTCTTCATACACCGTGTGTGTCTGATTTCCATTGCATCAAAATGGACTAGTTTAGATTAAATTCAAAAGCTGTGCTCAGACTGTTCTTTTACATCTCCTTTGTCTTAAAAGAGAGACTGGCAAGGGAATTATGCCTCTGTAACTTGGCAGGAGACCTATAGCTTCGGATAAAACCTATTTTCATGCTGGTTTGTCTTATATCACCTTTGCCAAGAAGGAGAGCATATTTTGCTTTGCAATGTCACTTCATTTGAGAGGATAGTCTTGAGTTAGTAGAAGCCGCGAAGGTCAGGAGATTAGAGAGGAAAACTAATTGCATGCTGTAAACAAACCAAATGTACTTCATTCTGCACCAGGGCTTTTATCAGCTCTTGTTTTATCAGAAATCAATCCATCCTTTCACAGTTTACTTGTTTGTAGGATAACAAATTAGAGTTTGCAGTAGTAAATATGGAAACTATAGCTATAATTCATCAGTTCTTTTATCTCTGATAAGCTTGCATTATTCACAACAGAAGCTCCATGTATCTCTCATTTTACCGGGGAATGTGACATTTATTTCTTTATTTATAAAGCATTTATACAGATAAACTCACAGAGCTGAGTCCACAGACATACCTGGAGTAACTTCCCAGTTCAGTTGTACTGAATATACTTTAATGTTCATTTATAGCTTGCATAGCTTCATGTAGCTTAGAAATAAACCTTAACTAGCTGGAAGTCCCCCCCTACTCCCCACCTTTTTTAGGTGTTATAATGTAGCAAGTCTTAGGACTATATTCTTGCTGTTTGAATAGGTATAACAGACTTTGCCTTCAGTGTTATGATTTCCTTGAGCTTCAGTCAGAAACCCACACACAGCTACAACACAGGCTTTAAACAGCTCTCTGCAGTCTTCTTTCATAGTCATCTAAGCTCAAAACTCAGGGGGAAATGTGTGATTAACACCTGAAAAAAAAAAAAATTCAAGTCATCCTCCACACTCCACAAAAGGACTTTTCAGAAGACTGTTGTTTACCCACCATCATAGGAAATGTCTGGTGCAGCAGAAATGTGGGGAAAAGATCAGACCCATGCTCTAAGAAACATACAGGAAAAGGAAAGAAAAAAGATCAAATAGAACAGAAAAGGGAAGACAGAGAACAGCACAAAACTCCAAAGGCAGATGCTCTCTGGGACTAAGCCTCGCTTGGCGCAGAGGCTGTCTGGGACAAGGCCTGGCGGCAGGGGTGCTGCCTGCGCACCTGACAACACCGATCAGGTGGGACACTCAGACTTTCTTCTTCCAGGTTCAGCCTCTTACAGACCCACATGCAAAGGACAGCCACTTGGCGTGATGTGGGGCAGAGGAGAAGGAGGATCTGGGAGAGCAGCCAGCATGCCTTCAGCTGCCTCCCCTGTGCCTCCCTCCCTCTAGCCCCTGGCTTGGCCATGTGCCCCTGGACCCAGGTCACAGGGATGCACCAGGAACAGGATGCTGCTAGCTGCAAGTAGTCTTGTTGCTGAACATGGAGAGGTGGGAAAGAGAGAGAGAGAAAATGCCTTTGAAAACATGGTGTTCTGTCACTATTCTTTTCTCACCTGTCTCTGGCTGCCAATTTCTTTGTTACTTCTTTCTGTCTCATTTGATGGCTGCTGCTGCCTTTTTTTTTTTTTTTTAATGTCTTGATATCTTTTTTTTTTTTTCTATTTAAGGTTATTAAAATGTAGTCCTTTCTTTCAGAGTGTAGCTGTTGCCCTGTCATGAAATAAAATCAGATTGAACAGAAAGACTTTACTTGGAGTTCAGAGAGGAATTAAACAGTTTTAACAAGAACACACATAAACATCCCCAGACTAGTAGTACTGCCAGCCTGAGCATCCTTACTCATGTTAAGATATTGATAATCTATTTTCAAGGTAGAATACCTACTGCTTTGCAACTTCTATAGATGAAATGTTTTTCAGCACTGTAAATACCTCTGAAAAACAACATCACATCTAGTCCTCTTGCAGTCCTTGCTCTCTAACTACCTACTTTTCCTTGCAGCTAATGCATCTAAATAAATGTCTTACATTGTATTAAATAAGTACTATTTATGTACAGTTACAAGGGAGCTGAAAAAATCCTAACTTTGTCAGTGTGTTGCTGCTGATTTAATCAGTGTATATTTGCAAACCAGTAAAGCACATACAGTATTTTCCTTCTGTCTCCTGCTTGCTTTCCATGTCTGTTGACAGCATGGATAATACTGAAGCTGCTAATTCTCTGCTTGTAGTGCTTAATGCTCGTGCCAGAGCACTCATTACTAGAAAGAGACTGAGGATCAAACTCATCCCTAGGGTAATCCAGTGTGGCACTGACTGAAGTCAATAAGAGTTGTGCCTGCATATGCCAGAGCTGTATTTCCCGCTGAAAACATCTCCAATGCAAAGATGCCTTGCTATGTTTATTCTGTCTCGCCATGTCCTGTATAATCAGGAGAAAATAAGAGACAAAAAGTTTACACTGTTGTTCTAATGTCTGCCAATAACAAGGTTGGAGATTCACAGCATCTGAAACCAATCAGTCCAGCAAAGTGCTTTGCAGCTGCACAAAGCACTCCATCTTACCATTGCGTCCAATTGTGCATTACAGGGTATCTTTCAATACGCTCTTCTAGGCTGTGCTAGCAAACTTAGTAATATGCACTGTTGCCTTACTTGCTGACTTGCTTAAAAAAAGAAAATTAAATACATTTCTCATATGGCTATATTGTGGAATTTTTCCACACCATTAAATAAAATGTTGCTGTAGTTTATTGGCATTTTCTGAGAGAAAACATTTCTTAAGTTAAACTAACTGAGCTGTGTGGGACATTCTGCTTATGCACACTATGTTTTTTTCTCCAACACATATAGTATTTCTGCTATTGTGCCAGCAACTTATGTAAGGTAGAAAATCAGTGGTCTCTTCATCTCTCACCAGAATGGATCAGGAATCATTCTTCTGAGGTCAATGGGGTTAAACCAGTATACAGGATGAGAAAATCATGTTCAGCCTGATCAGCCCTGTAAAGGAAAACAAGCTACAACCTTTCTAATGAACAACTGAGTTACACAAAGTTATTCCTTATTATGCTCTTTAATGTAGTTTGACTGACAGCGAGTGGGACACAGTATCAGTGACATTTCAGGAGTAATTAAGAAAAATAATTGCATGTGCTGTGCATTTCTTTTGTGAGCAACAACCACAAGAAAGAAATTCTTTGAAACAATGGTATTTCTTTGTTCATTTATTATACACACACCTGTGTATTCACATAGGTTAATGGCAGGGTAAAGGGAGCCTTAGTACAAATGCGATAGCCAGAGCAAAGCAAATACAAAGGAAAGTTATACTGACAGACAGACAGAAAGGTTTAATGTTAGCCATTGGAGCTACTGGAACTGATACTTTGAGCTAGGGTTTCTTAACATTAAGGCTTCCTTCTCTGTCTTCCTGAAAAGCCTATTACATAAGTCTAGTTATTGGGTTAGACTCATTTAAAATCCAGTCTTGTGTCACCTATTAAGCTAACAGATGTAGATCCACAGATGGATGAATTACTACTAGCTTCAAAGATGCTTGGCTCATGTAAAGGGATTGAGGTGCTGTATGATGTTTGGGATTTTTTTTTCCAATGAATTATCCACATGAGATATACTTTTCTAGGCACTAACCTGGTTGGCCTTTTTGTCTCAGTCAGAAATTTTCTATTAAAAATAAAAAATGATCCTAACAGGGAGATACCAAACATCCATCGTTTAATCTCTGGGGTCCTTCAACCAATTTGAAAGTCAACATTGGAGGAAGTAATTTTTTCCTGTTTGTTTCAGTCTGATCTCCTGCAGTTGTTTAAATTGGACCAACACACAAGAGTTTTAAATTAGCTGAATAGTAAAATAAACCTATTGTGTATAGCTTTTATAACATTTGCACAGGAAAATATGGCTGTGTAATAAAACACAGCTATATGTATATGTATGTATATATATATATATATAAAGCTATGGGCTATAGGAGGTTACCATGCAATAATACGGAGATGCATATTACACACACACACACACACACACACACACACACCCCTCACTGTAGATTCTGGTTTCAACAGGTCTGAATCTCAACTATTCTAGAGGTTATTAACATATTCTTTGCGATAAATCTATTTTTGGTCCTGTGCAACCCTGACTGAGACACAGGTAAGTCAGGTACATCCACGCAGCCCAGGCTATGTGTAGGCATGTGGATGTGAACACACGACGCATGCTGAGATCTGCATGTGCTATCATGTAGTATGGTGTGTGACACGCTGCTCAGAAAGATAACACAGACCAATCTTAAAGGTGTTTTATGAAATTATTCTAAGTAGTTGCTTGGCTTTTGGCGCTGTTCTCTGTCAAAAATATATCACCAACAAACCCTTGCTCATTTTGAAAAAAAATACCAGTCTGCTGAGTGAAGATTTATTGTTTCAGAATCAAAATTTGGTTTAGTTCTTCAAAAGGAGGCAGAACTCTATATGATTTTCTTAGTATTTAGAAATACCCAGGAGAATATATTAGATTTACAGGTGATCCCAGAGAATCAAGTCCAGTGAGACCACGTTGCAGCATGCATCAACATAAAACTCATTTGCTGCTGTTATTTATTTGAAGTCTGATAAAGAAACCACCAGATAGTTCAGTTTTATATTTTGTTTAGGATAAAAGTAACCTAAAAGCATCCCAATACCCCGTTATAATTGCATGTTATAGTCATTTTAAAATCTCAGAATCTCTTGGCTGCTGATTTGTACCAATATAGCCAACTGCAGGGAAACCACATGGTAATGGGAGGTCTTGTCCTTGCTATAAAATGTTAAATCCTGCAAAACTAACAAAGTGTTGACAATGAGTTAATGCAAAATATAAACATGCAAAAATATTGTCGTTTAGTGCATCAAAGATCACCCCAAGTACAGAACAGTGCAACACTGCTGTTCAGTGAAAGTAATGGTATTACGGAAAGAAAAAATTATTTTCCATCTTCGAAAGTGCAGCTTCAGTTTGGCCTTCTGTGAAGTAGTGGATTTCACCTTCACAGAAATGCAACTTGCCAGATAATTTACTTGGTACATGTACTGGGACTCGCAGGCCCCAGCCTCTCTAGAAACTGGAAAATGGCAACACCAGGAAACAATGTTTTCAGGAGGGAGAAGGCTTAATTGTGTCCCCTGGATTTAGTAATCTCAGTAGTCCTTGAAGCAAGAAAACAACAAACACGCCCAGCTCCCTGCAAACTGGAACAGGTGCTGTGCAGAGGGAGTCTTCCTTAGAGACACGATGAAAAAAAAATTGTTTTCAGAGATTCTATTTCAAACTATGGCTTGTGACACAGCAACTTTTCCATGTTTCTCTTTTGCTGTTTGATTTTCACTTTCCAAAGGAAAATTAAGAGTCATCTGTTGTGTATTAAATATTCATTTCTAGATAGTCAGTGCTGTCTGTTCCAGTATGTGCCAAGTTTTATGAAAAAAGAATGATCTTTTGCATTCCCTTGTGGATTTTGGAGGCCTCCTCAGCATTTGAGCTCCATAAAGAACTCAGTGGTATAGATTCAGGGATGTTGAGTAAGGGCAAGGTTTGGTGTTACACATTTGTTAATCAAACACTCCTGTGAAGCAGGTCCTTCTGGAGTTTTATGAGAGAAAGTTGAACATAGAGAAAATGATGTGTGTAATCTTGGGGTAACCCAAATTGGCTATACCAGCTCTTGTTTCCTTTAGTTTCTGAAGATCCCAAATCTTAGTTATTAATATGAACATCTCTCTTGCATGGTTGCAAAGAAAGCTCTCTATCACAGCAATTAAGCTGCAGTTTGTGCTCAGCACACACTATGTTTGAGTTCAAATAGTTCACCAAAATCCATTTTCCTTGCCTTTCCTTTCCTTGCCTTGTCTTGCCTCCCCTCCCCTCTCCCTTTCCTATGAGCAGCTCCTACAAGGGGGAGCTGGAAGGAGGAACAGCTGAGACCTTTAGGACTTCCCTGAAGTCTGCAGGTGCCAGACACACACATCTCACCGGTGGCAGTAGGAAACCTCCAGCAGAGTCATGCTGGAACTGTTCCTGCCCCTGGTCCTCATGCACCAGGCAAACACAGGGTTCAGTCCACCAGGGCTCACCCCAGTGTTCTCAGTACAGAGAAGGCTGTCAAGCCTGTTGGTGGATTCACTGCCAACACTTTACCTAAAACAGCTGATTATTCAGGAACTGGGGCCAAAGTGTTTTTAAAGTATTATTTCTGATTTTCCTGACTACACCTCACAGTGAACACATTGGCTGTAGGGATTTCATTTTTTGGAACTTCAGTTTGTGTCACTTTTTGGCCAATTAAGCTTGGCAATTTCTCTTTAAAATGGTATTCCCTTCTTTCCCAACAATTGCCCTACATACCATCCTTGCAAGTCATCAAAATAGTGAAAAAAGAAAAGAAAAGAAAAGAAAAGAAAAGAAAAGAAAAGAAAAGAAAAGAAAAGAAAAGAAAAGAAAAGAAAAGAAAAGAAAAGAAAAGAAAAGAAAAGAAAAGAAAAGAAAAGAAAAGAAAGCCCCCAGTAAAGGAACACAAGGCACATCTATGTCAGAAAACTCTTGTTAGTGATTTCTGAACCACTTTTGTCACTGAAATTTAAAGCAAGAATAACAAAACCCTGCTATAAAGGACGACTGAAACATTGTTTCTCCCTTTTACCTCTTTGTATTATCATGTCACTCTGATTCAACTAAAGCTGCACAGAGGGAGGAAACCATGGTCTCAATCCCTCTCATTTTTGTAGCAGACCTAATTTTAGAATCTGTTGTGTCAAGTTTTTCTAAACCTGTCAGTTTAATTTGGCAGATGCGGGTTAATGGAGACCTACTGAAAGCAGGGTGAAAATCTATCTGGGTAGAAGAACATAATTCATGACTTTCACAGTGCAGCAGTAAGGTAACAGATAAATGTCTCTTCCTTGAAGTTGTAGCAGGAAGCTATAGTCAAAGATAGCTTTTTAAAAAAAAAAAAGAAAAAGAAAAAGAAAAAATGAAAAAACGCTAATGGCCATGTAAAGAAAAAAAAATGCTGCTATGTTAGATGGCCCCTTATCTTCAAATTCTGAAGTGGCAGCTGCAAAAAGATCAAGACAGGTAGGGCAACAGAAGGCAGAGGCTTAGGCACAAAAAGCTTTAAATGGAAGCAGAGCACTTCAGGCACCATGATACAAATCAGCAGCGGCGGAAGAAGCCTTTCAAGAAAATAATTTAATATTTGTTAAATAATTTGTAAGAATTATTACAATATTACTTAGCTCACTTCAGCCCCAGACTGCCAGTGAGTCAGGAGTCCGGAAAATGCTGTCCTGACTGGACACTGGTCCATTTAGGTAACTTAATACATAAATCTAATGTAGAGAGCTGAGTGATATTCAACTTTCTAATTACATTATACTAATTCTATAGTGATTTCCATTCTGTTAAAAAAAAAAACAACCAACCTACAAGTAAAAGTTCACAGCAACAGACTGCAGGATAGTGAACTTTATAAACCCAGGGTCCTACTGGGACAGTTCAAATTCCACCTGTCTCTCTTGGATACTGGGAGGAGCTCCCCTCAGAGCTTTCATGGACATCTTGTGAATTTCTCCTCGGAGCCTGTCTGAAAGTCCTAGCACTTCCCATTGCCTCTCATGAGGAACCAAGCAGAATTTAAACTTTATGCTCCCCTCTTTAAGGTAGGGGACACAAACCCGTGTAGCCATTATCTAGAAGGATATTTATGCAGGCAGGAAAAAAAAATGCATAGGCTTCTAAGCTGCTTGTGAAAATGTGAGAAAACAAGCCATCCTTTCATTTTTCGTGGTGCACTCTGTAAGTTACCCTGTAAAAGGAAGCCTGGAGGGTTACCGAGGAATTACTTTTATACACCCAGGACTTGTCACACACAGCCACAATCCGCTCCAGAGCAAGCAGTCATAGCCATGACGTAAGTCTAACAGGCATCTCCAGCAAGGAAGAAGGGAAGGGAGGAACCTCTCTCCTGGATTAGTGCCATGCCAAATCACACAGCTGAAAGTTGTAAAAGTCAAGCCCTTTGATCCTCCTAAGAGTGAAGAAGAAATGCTTCTAAAATTTCTTCCTGACTAGATTTTTGCTTGAAGAGCATCATTTGCAGGACATTCTGTAAGCCAGCAAGGAAGCAAGGGTGACCAGCACAGCACCTCTATGGAGACTTTAATCGTTACTCTCTAGGTGTGCGTTTGTCATTAGTGGCCTTAGGTAGCTTTCCTTTATCAGAAAAGGGCATCTGAATTATAAATGTTGTTCCTCAAAAACCAACCAATCAATAAAACAAACAAAAAAAACAGGGATGTCCAAAGCAATGTGACAACTGAAATAACTGCAGAAGAGAAGAAAAATGTAGGCCTACCAAGCCTAATGGTTTTGGCAGTGAGCTGCCCTCCACACATCTTAAATAGTTCTCCATCCAGCCTCCCCATACCTGGGAAACTCCAGCATCTGTGGACAAACTCAGGGGCAGGGTCATTGCATATAATATGGCAATAGGTAATATTCTAACAGTGTCACCAGATCTATGACTTTTGGGCCATTACTCATCAGTTTATCCTCGAAGGTTCTCTTTAGACTACAGACAGTTCTGAGAACTTTAGTTTTCCAGTGCCTTGGGTATGAAATGGCCACACCATGCACAGAATCAGCATCTGCTCAATGTACGGTTCTTCTAGCATACTGAGCGACAAAAACTATTGGCGAAAGAAACTTGGCTCATTAATAGAAGTTACATGCTGAAGAAGACTTTTGGGGCAAGATTTTGGTATGTAAGTCACATTCAGCCTGTGCTTGGTTCAAAATTCATTGGAATATCTTTAGTTAACTGTTTGAATCACAGAATTGTAAGGAAAAGGGCTGGAGGGGACCTCAAGAGGTCATCTTTCCACCCTCCCATGCCCTAAGGCTGAAACCCCAGGGGTGCGAAGCATTCAGGAGTGATTATCTCAAATTCTGTGAGAAGCTTGCCTTTCAGACACGGTAAAGGGCAAAGGGCACTAAGAACAACTCTGATCCGTTGTACCACGCTTGAGACATTCACTGTTGTGGGTTAAGGGTCAGAGTCTATCCAGATTACGTTCCATTGTCGCCTAAAAAGGAAAGGCCTCTCTGAATGCTAAAAAACGGCTTTAAAGCCTTGATTTAACAGCACAGGATTTGCTATGCTGCATCATGGCACTAGTTCCACTGAAACTGGTTTCCCTCCTCATTTGATAACCCACACTAGAGCCTTCAGAAGGAACTCCATGTGCCTGTATGTAAGCAGGAGAGATACCTCAAATGCATTGAACATACGAGAGAGCCTCTGCTGGCTTGCAGAGTTTCTGTACTGTGCTTACTGCTGTTCTGATTTGCCATTCTGTAAATATTGTGAGCTGCCATAGTGTGATATTATAAGCTGTCATAAAATCATTCAAATATCCAGAGTAGTTAACTTGGGATCCTGCCACACTGGTGAACTCCATAGACTGGCTACTCACCAGGAGATGCAAGATTTCCTTGTTTATGTTCTGAATGTACTGGCTTGTACTTCCTTGTAATCTATCACACTGTGGGACAAAGGTAATGAAAAACATTTCCAGTTTTAGTATGATTTGCATAATTTTTTTGCAGTTATCTGAAAAACTTCACATTTTCACTCTAAGTTCTTCGTACCTAGTTAAGAAGTCTTACTCTATGCAATTTCCTCTTTTACCTTACCATATCTTCAACACTTTTTTGTTGTCTGGCACAGCTTTTATGCAAGTCCTACTACTGCCTTCTTTTGTAATAGGCCTTACTAGCATCTGTGGGCCAGATGCAACACAGCTATAACCAGTAGAGAAAGCACTGGTGTCAGTTCTGGAGTCAGATCTGCATATTCCCTCCAAAAATTCTCAGCTTCCAATGTTTAAGCAGGGTTAAACCAAGTCCCTTGAAAAATTAACCAAAGAGTGATCTTACATAGCAATTGTCAATAACTATATTTGCACTTAAAAAATAAATTAGGACGAAATGTAGGGTTGCTTTAGTCCCTGAAATTAACGTGACATTTCAGAGTCCTCGAGCAAAGTTAGCACAAGCTTCCTATCCCAGTTCCTTACGCAAGCTCCAGTCCCCAGAAGGTGAATAGTCCCTCTGAGAATACCTGAAGTGAGATACTTCCTCCACAGCTAGGCAAAACTGAAAAGTAACCTCTTCTGCTCTTTGAGGTACTATTTATAATACTAGTTTCTATCTCTGTCAAAGATACACCAGAGTCTTGACTGCCAGTTGTTACAGTCCTAGCAGCGACATATCAACCATTACAACCATTACCTTTATTATGTCATTACATTGATACATTACATCGTACCTTTCAAATTCAAGGCTCATCAACAGAAATCACAGGTGAAGATTACCTCAGGAATGTACTTTAACAGATCCACAGGGGACAGATCCAGTGGAGAGACAGGGGCACAATATCTCAACAAACGACCTTTCAGAGCCTTAGCACATGTATTTTCTTGATTGCAAGCTTGATTTAGGTACAGAAGAATTAGGCACCTGAGAATCGGATCCAGAATTCTAAAAGAGATTTGCTTAAGAGAAACAGAAAATGATGAGGAAGAATGAAGGGACCTGGATCCATTTAAGATTCACCCTGAAGTCTCCTAGCACAGCTCACACTTCCTGATAAATATGGTCAGATCCTTGTGAATTAGAAAGTCTGAATTTCATGGTTCCCAGATTGAATCTTTGTATCAAAGTTCTTTTAACTTATTTGAAATTAAGCTGTGTTTATTGAAGAGGTGAAATAGCCACTTTACTAATTTATTGCATATTAAGCCATATTTTAATTTTTTTATTAAAAACTTACCCACTGAATTGAACCTAATTCTTTTTCTGTTTTCTGGAATATATGTTAACTAAAAGAATAGGTAATTTTATTTCATACCTTGTTTTCTTTAGAAAAAAATTCATTGCTTAATACATCATGTCTAAATTGTAGTCTTTTGCTTTAAAACACTTTACTACCATTAACAAATTAATTTTTACAGCCCTTTCGTAAATGGCAGAGTTCCACAGAACAAAAGACATCTTAATCATTCCTTTGTTATTTTCTGAACATTCGGAGCCACGGTATCCAAGACTGCTAATTTCAATATACAAGTCATTTCAATGGTAAGTTATGGAAACATTCTTAACAGAAGACCTGATCCAACTCCATTAGAAATCAGTAAGCCTGTACTTCTCCACCGTACACATTATGACTGAAGAATGTAAAAAGTTACAAGCTGATAGAAACAAACAGTAAAGAGGGCTGGGGAAAATCAGCTGTTACCTGAACTGAACTTGTGGAACTGCCAGCAATTTGGCATCCTGAAAGGCTATTTCATCTTGGAGTGATGCTATTTCCACTCAGGAGAATTGACACGCGAGGAGGATGTCTAGTCAGAGTAACAGCAGTGTGCTGCAGTGAACCAAGGGTTCTTGGTCTCCTAATTGTTTGGTCCACATGCCAGGTCCTTCCTCCAGAAGCCAAGATCAAGGAAGGCCAAACAGTGAAGAAGGCTCCTGTGTTTATCTGCTGAGGTGCAGCCCAGGGGCCATGCCCTTGCAGGCACGAAGGCAGTTAGGGCCAACTGTCTCTCTGCTCCTCCTGAACACCACCAGAGTTACAGCTTTTCTAGATGAGCAGCCCAATACTCATGGTCCCACTAGAGAGTGTACAAATCAGGCTTCAGGCTCATTACAACTCACTAGATCATTAAACTGGCCTATAGTAGTAGACGGTACAGCAAATTTCACTCCTGAGTTATTCTACAGTAACAGAACAGTAACAACTAACAGCTATGGAATATTGAGCAATTGTCATAATGATAGAAACATTAATTTATTGCAGTTTACATCAGATGGCTACAAGCTAGACTCTATTTTTACAAGTCTGCCTGGTTTGGGAAAAACAAAATAAAGCAAAACAAAACAGAAACAAACAGAAAACCAACCCACCTCCAAAAAGCCTCCCAAAAGTCTGAAAGACAGTAACACTGAAATCAAAATAATTCTACAGAATTTCAAAAATTCAGATCAGTAAATATTTATAAACTTATGTTCAGAGCAAGTACTGGGAGTGTAAGTTAATGCTGCTGATATTCAAACTGATGCACAGATTTCTCTCATGATTTACATAGCAAGTCAGTGGAAAATTCTGGGGAAAAATTCAAGACGTTTTGATGTGGCTCTTCTCTCTTTCAGTCCTTTTGACATTTTGTAGATACATTGCTTTCTTCTTTACATGCTAATATTCTATAAAACTCATCTCTTTTTCACCTCCACTCCCTTTTCAGCGTGTAACAATCTTTAAAATATGAACTGTGTATTTTCTTAGTTTTTATGCTTTACTCTAGTTGATCTACTTGATCTGTGGAAGGTAAAAGGTATATTTATATTTTTATAACAAGCTTTTAGTTTATCAGACTCATTTACTTCTTTCCTCCACCTGTACTATATTAAGGATGTTTGCATGATAACAATTAACAGAAACGAGAATTTTTATCATAGTGGCTAGGATCAAGTTTTCAGCTTTTAAAATTCTCACTATATACATACAGATCATATTACCTTGGGGAAAGCTTTTATTAATCTCAATGTCAGAGCTGTTTCAACAAATCTACTGCAGTAATGAAAAGACATCTTATCACATTTTGCTCTCAGTAAATTTACTATTCTTTGATAAGGTTGCAAACAACTGGGAAGTAATTGATCTGTAATTAGTGTGGCAACTGCACAAGATAGACTGCACTGGGATTTCATCATTTATCTGCCCAGTGCTGTACATCCTGCTCTGTAATATTAAATTATTTAGCTTCTCTCTTCAAATACAAATGGTTTCATGCATCCTCCATTATTTTAGGATCTCTCTGAAGATGAAAATAACATTTAAATTTCTGATTATTTGTCACTGGTGGAATTATTGCAGGAGAGATCATTTTTCACACATGCCTTGCCATGTCCTTACTTAGCAAGCCATTGTCTGCCCATGCCTGTGAATGGACGCTACGAAAGACCCTTTGATCTGCACCCAGTTTGCCCTATTTATCACTTGGCTGCACTAAGCCAGTATGTGATTGCCCATAGCTGAGTTCTTCAAGAGCTGTGGCAACTAAAGGGCATGAGTTTAGCACACTACAGTGCAATATCACCACTATCATCTTCATGGCAGTTTCCAATTGCTCAGACTGTCTGCCACTGTTTCCAAGAGTATGCTACAGGCCATCGTACGAGTCTGCAGTGAAAACAGTGGCTTTTTGACATAATTTTTTATAGCGTGACTCTTTAACATGGTAGGGGCATATAAACCATATAAGCTTTTCCAGTGCTGTACTCCTTCTTAACTGCAAAGACTGGGCAGAAGGAGGTAGCAAGGCAGGTTGTTGACCTGGGAAAAGAAGTGGCCATAGCTTAGTTTACACAATTGAAGACATAATTTCTTCAATAGATGAGGAAGAGAGGGATGGCATTACCTTTTGTCACTCAGCTTCATTTTCTTTTCATTAATAGTTTCATTAATCAGTTCACCAAGAAGTCAAAAGGAGAGCCTGTCACTTGAACTCAGATGTGTCAGGACAGTTACATATTAGTTCATATCTAGCCTCTGAATCTTTATTAATTTCTGCTCTATAACTGACACAGAAAAATAAGCAGAGCAGAATACCGTGACAGTCCTCCAGCACTGTATATAGTGACATGACAAAATTTTAGATATTAGTTTCTATTCCGTTTCATATACATTCTAAGTCTAGCTTTTTCTCCACAGCTGTATAGCCAAACAGAGGTTTTTGATCAGCTGATCAGACTGATATGCTGACCTGCTGTTGTAAAACAATAATTAGCATAAGAGCTTCAAAAATTCTTCCCAGTGTATACTTGCCACCAGCTAATTTCATTTGTTCATTGCCCTAGCTTTGTTATGCCCTCTGAAGTGTCTCACAGTGTCATCAGTATCAATGAAATTGATCTCAGTATTCCTGCCTATTCTTTTATTCTCAATCACTAATGCATTAACACGGCCAGTCCTGCCTCAACACTTTGAACAGGGTACCAGTAATAGTTCATTTCTACAGTGTGCATGATTTACTTTCCATGCTTGTGGTATGTAGTGCTTTAGGTATCCCTTTTTGAAGCAGCCCCCTTGAGATTCACCTCTCTTTTCATATTACAGTTGGATAGTGTCTAACCTAGTCATAAAACACGGGCAGCATTTTTTTTCTGCTTTCCACTGGTAGCATATGTTTTGATGATTTGCAGGTTTCCTCACAGACTGTTTTCTAGTAAAATTACACATGCAATGAGAAATAGACATCTTCCCAAGTGCCCCACCAGATCTCTGTCGTGCAGAGCTTCACAGATGGTGCTCAGCCTGCTGCCAGCTTTTCTGTGAATGGAAGAGGGTAAGTAGGCCTTGAGTACAAAATGTCTGCAGACTACTGCTAATCTCCTGCAGTACTGTAGTACGTTTTTCAGTGGTTGTTTTTGGACCCTGAACTGCTGACAGGAATTTTGACTGGGAAGTGTTCTAGACATATGTTACATTAAGCAAAGTCCTAAACCCTAATACATTCATTTATGTACTTACTCAAATATTTAATATTTTGTCTGCCCATAATACCTGTAAATCTCCCTCGCTCTGATCCTAATCTTCCTTTTTAATCTCCTAGCTAAGCAGGAACTACAGATTGGAAATTCAGGCATTAGTTTGCTCACTTGAACTGTGATACAAAGCAAGAAGCAAGAATTATAGCCATGGGAGCAGGACGTATCGTAGTTCCCAAGATTCAGTGTGTTACCAGTTACCAGTGCAGCGGTATATCACAGAGAACAACAGGCTCCTGTGGCTTTTCACTCACCTGAGCTCACTGTGAAATGGAAAGGTGAAAAGCCAGGGCTTTCAGCAAGTCTCACTAAACAGAGCAGCACAGAAGAGGCGGTTTGGGAACCTCAGAATTAGTGAGATTTAACTTGAAATTAACTTGAAATATATTAGTGAGAGAGAAGAAAGGAAATGAAAAGAAGTTCTAATGACATACCCTGTAAATCTCTCTTGTAGACTCAAGATGCTTAGAGTGTGGAATTAGAGGCACAAGGAAGAAAGCACTAAGGCCTGACCAGTTTAAGCTGTTTTACCTTTTGCTGTCCCCTCTAGGTTTAGATGAGCTCAGCCATACTTCAGATCTGGTTGCATAAAGTATCTGCCCTTATTTGACTTCTCCTGGGCTCAGACTTACTGTGGAAATCAAACAGAAGCTGAACCTCATTAAGATACACTAATGGGGAACTGGCAGACAGCCTCTGAACACACAACTAAACAGCAAAGGAGTGTACGGCAGGCAAGCAAAGTAGAGCGCTACGATCACGGCCCCGAGGGGAATACTTTGCACAGGTCTTGCGGGTGGCTGCTAAGGCAGCCCTCACTGCTAACTCACTCCCCTTGGCTTGCGCAGGAGCAAGGGAACTGCCTCTGCCTGGCGCTTGGGGTTTTTGTTACAGGCAGTCACCTCAGTGGAAGGTGTTTGTGCATTTGCCACGTAGTTTCCAAAGCCTATACCTAAGCCAGCAAGTACAGTTTGAAGCTGCCAGGCCTGATCTCTGTTCCAAGAAGTAGGTGGTGATGTATAAAAAAAAAAAAAAAAAAAAAAGGCTCTGTGTATTTTTTCAGAACGATGATAAGAAAAACCAGGTGTTTAAATATGTAAAGATTAGCAGTTGGCTCAGGAGGTTGCTAGTGACAATTAGTTTACTGATTTAAATCCAGTCTGTTCAAATGACTCAAATTAACTACCAAGTGACAGACTGATGGGCTGGGTGACATGGGTTTGGTGCCCTTGGTCCAGAGCAAAGGAGACAAGTGTCCTCCCACCAAAATCCCACTGCTGACACTGCAGGCTGGCAGAAAAAAGGACGACTCCCACAGAGGTTGCAGATGATTTCCCTTGCTCTTGGCACTGGGCCTGCTAAGTTTGGCCACTGGGTGTGCATGCACGCATCTGTGCGTGCATGTGTGTCCAGGGCACTGAAGAGCACGTGCCTCAGCAATCTGTGGGGCCACAGCAGGATGGGCAGAACAGCATGGCCCCACAGCCCTGGCACGGAAGGACATCTCTCTGGGGGCGGGTGAGGAGCAAGGGGAGCTGCCAACTCAAAGCCAGAAAAAGGGCACCCTCTCAGCTATCCTTAGTCATTAAGTGAGAGCAAATTTGATCAAAGAGTGAAAGCAAAATTAAAGAGAAATTATTTCCATAAACAAAAGTGAATGGAAATGGGCTGAATCCTGATGAACCCACACAACAGTTACATAGTGGAATGGAAAAACATGAAACCGCTAAACAGGCACACATACCTGCTAAGGCAACATGTGATCAAAGCAAAAAGAAGCAAGCATATGGACAAGTTTTAAGCAAGAGAAAAGCGTAGCCAAGTTCACTGACCTTTCTTTTAATTTTCTTTAGTTCTCAGCCTTATGAGTGCAGGAAATGGAATGTGCTAATCGCAGCTGGTACAATCTCCAAGAAAGGTGCAAAATCTCCCCAAACTACAGAAAATTGAATGCAGCCGGAAGCCTGTTTAATCTGCCCTCCCCCAGAGTCCTCCCAAATAAAGCTCTCTTGATACTCTGTCAGGGGCCACCAAAGGAGCCAACAAGGAACTTGCAGTGCTGCAGAGATCTTCTTTTTTAAAATATATTAAAACATCTCATAGAAAGATGACTTCAATGAGATGAGAATCTATTTGAAACACTGGGGGATATTTTTTCTTATGGCAATGAAGAGCTCCTGGCTTTTTTTGTTGTTGTCATTGCTCCATTTCCAGAGCTTCTGTTTATTCTCACATCATTCAGTAGCACCCACCAGAGCAATAATGGAATGTTGTTAGGGAGCGCACTGGCTGGGGGTTTAAAGTGACTTCTGGAGGCCTGTATTCATTTTTTTATCTTGTGATGTTTTCAGCCTGCTGCTACATAAATATGAACACTGAGGGTAGAACTGGAAGTTTTCATATGATTATTATTACTTTGCATTTGCAGACCCATTTGCATCCCAAAGCATAAATTTAAGGCAGTGAAAATCCTTGTGAGGCAGACAATTTCACACTCATTTTACAAACAGACTATACCAGAGAGACATACAGAACCCAAGCCAAGAACATTAACACGGACTCATCAGTATCTGATTCCCAGCTCTGGTCAGTACAATGAGAGTACAAACTTTGGCCGTTAATTGTAGAATGCATAGGCTAAACCCCTTTCTACTCATGCTGGTGAGAGTTCTACCACTAACTTCTGTGGGGGTAGGATTTCATCCATGGGCTGCGGTTAGTGAGAAGCAAGGACGCCAAGGTGACTCATCAACTTGGGCTGACAGCAGAGCAATGCCGTAGTTGTGCCACCTGCGAGCCCCAAAGCTGACTCACGAACGCATGTATTCTGCTTGAAAGAGTCTCCTAACGAACTCCCAGCTATTTAACCTTTCTCTGTTTTCTCAAACATTCCTGAAGACAAATCTTTTCTTTCAGGTGCCCACTGGACCTGAAGGCCTGCGATGCATAGCAGGCTCTTGAGTTGCGTTTTCTTTTGACCTGAATTGCCGCACACTTGATTACCAGTGGTGTTCACGAAGTGCTGTGATGGAGCCAGGACAAAATCTCAGGATACACATACACTATACTGTCTAAATCTGGAGCTCCTGCCTTAAATTACAGTACAAGCTCTGTAATATGACAACTATCTGATTTGACAATTATATGACTGCCTATAAAAATTTTTGCCCATATACATTTTTAAAGCAATACAGCATCTCAAGGATTCATGACTTGCCATTTTATTAGTCTGTAAGAGTTTCTTTGATTTTTGCTTGAACATAATACAGATCCACAGTTTATCCACTTATAATATAGGTGATGTAGCATCACCATAGCAGCATATACTAAATGAGTTAATTTATACGGGTTTTAACGGACCACTGAACATCTAATTAGCAAGTACAGTGGGACCACAGAAATAGGTGCATGATTGAAAACCTAGGTATTAGTGACTGGAATGCAAGGTTTTAATAGGAAGAATCAAGGTCTTTCAAGTAAACATTTCTTTCTGGTAACTGATGACAGGATGCGCAGGAATGGCACAAAGCTTCACCAGGGGAGGTTCAGACTGGACATTAGGAAAAATTTCTTTACTACGAGGGCGGTCAAACACTCGCACAGACTTCCTAGAGAGGTCATTGATGCCCCACGCCTGACAGTGTTCAAGAGGCATTTGGACAATGCCCTGATTAATATGCTTTAACTTTTGGTTAGCCCTGAAGTGGTCAGGCAGTTGGACTCAATGGTCTTTGTAGGTCCCTTCCAACTGAACTATTCTATTCTATTCTATTCTATTCTATTCTATTCTATTCTATTCTATTCTATTCTATTCTATTCTATTCTATTCCATTCCATTCCATTCCATTCCATTCCATTCCACTCTATCATATTCTGCTAGAGCTGTTTTTAAAAGATAGACTAAAAAATAAATAATTTGATAAATGTTATTGTTGATTTTTACCTAGTCTTTGGAACAAATTGGGAACAGAAACATTATTTTTGCATGATTTCAAAACAACAACAATTTGTATTTATTACCTCTTTCTCCTCTGTTGTTCTGTATATAAAAAAAAAAAAAAAAAAAAAAAAAAAAAAAAAAAAAAAAAAAAAAAAAAAAAAAAAAACACACAAAAAAAACAAAATACACAAAACAAACAAACAAACAGTTTTATTTGTTTTTTGTTTTTATCTACTCATCCCTTTCTGCTCAGCCAGTTTTCAAAACTTCTGCAGTGCTTTCAATCTGCAGAGTAAAACTTCTGTAATTTTTCCTTTCTTTTGTCAATCTGTAACCTTTCTAAGCATGAAAACGTATGTGATATGTAAAAGTGGAGAAAAGAAAGTACAAATGAAAATATTTAAAACCAGCCTGCCTAGGCAAAGGCAAAAAGGGGAAAAAGCAGGAAAAAGAGAAAAATGGCAACATCTTTTCTGGAAAAAAAAAGTGGATTAATAGGAAATTTTTGAATTAAAGCATTTGGCAGGAGCACCCTGCCATAATTCTCTACCTTTTCCCTTTGTAAGTTGCAACCGAGAAGGTGAAAAAACAGCTTCAACCTATATAAAGCAGCATGCTCAGGGGGTATGCTAGCATTATAAAGCTGCACACTGTTATCACTGCCAGGCTCTCTGGAGCTGCATTTTTGCTATTTCTGTTCCAGTCCTCCCTCTACCCCATCTTTTGATTGGTACATTAATGTAAAATTTTGTGAGGTAACATTTAAGGACAGCAGAACTATTTCTTTTCATCTCTGACCCACATTATGCAAACAAAACATTAAAACCAAAACAAAATTATTTTGGAAATTAGCAAAACAAATTTAAGCAATTTGCTATCTTGCAAAGAACAAAATGACAAAGGATATTAGTTCAGAGAAATGCACACACATATTTCAAGGTCCTGCTTTCATAGATAAGTCCATTAGCAAATTTAGAGGGGCTCAGAAACCTTGGAATATCTCCTTGTAATTAGTGAAAGAAATAGAAACTGAATATGTGGGTAGGAGCAAGCTGTAAAAAAGCTGTTCTTTCTTGTATATTTCCAGGTGCATCAGACTGAATTTATAACGGCTTTCTCTTGCATACGATCACATTCACTTACCAATGTACACATCCAGTGGCCACATTTGCATGAGCAAATGCCTAACTACACAATTAATGTTCTCCGATTGAGGCTTTGAAATACAGCAAATGTATGTTGAAAAGTCTATTCTCCCTAAAAAGTATGCCTTTTGAAAATGTGAAAACAAACATTCTGGGTTCACACATCCACAGAAAAAAAAATAGCTTTAGTCATTCTGATAAACGCAGAAAGCCTTGCCATTAAATTAATCACAGTCTTCTCTCATGGGTTTAAAGAGAGAGGATGCAACACAAGCTTCATGTAAATTGCATTGTCAGGGCTGACACGCACCTCTACGTGCATCTGCTACAGTTGTTGAAGCTTTAAACATAAAGGAGGAAAAGCAAATTTGAATGAACACCCAAAGGTTTGTTTAATAATGTAATAATTTTCCCAGTTAAAACACAGAGTTCTAGAAAATGGCATCCAGAGCTAATAAAGCTGTGTTCTTAATCTATACTTCTCTTCCTGGAGAGACACAGAATAGGCTGTTTTCCCTTTAATTCCTCTCCCTTTAGATGATAAAAGGAAAATACATTTTGTCAACCTTACCCTGAAGGTATGTGCAAAAGAAGCTCAGAACCCTCCTGGTTTAGCAGCCTCTCACTCCAGTATATACCAGAGTCCCACTCTAGGTTTAGTACTACGAATCTACCAGTCCTCAGCTTTGGATGTAGAGGTCATTGCCCCTGTTCTCATTTTGAGCTTATCAAAGTGCGGCAGTGACCAGCCCAGAAGGCCAGTGCACTGCCTCCAAACACTTCAGGTCTGAGCAATGCATTGTCCTTGTGCCTGCCTCCCACAAGACTGCCTATACCCTACTCTGTACAGCAGGAGCATCCTCTCCTCTTACAGCTCACCCTGCAGAGCTATTCCACCCCATCTGGGGTGCTCTTCTCCTTGCCATTTCCTCTGTTCATCCACATGGGAATACTTTGAGACCTGACTAGATTTTCTAGCATTTATACTCTCAAATTTACTATTTTGTGATGGCTCATTAATGAGTTTTACAGCTAAGATGTTTGTTCAACCTCTCCTCGCATGCTGTTAAAACTGTGCTGTTTTAATAGCTGTGAGCCCACAAGATCTGATCTCTGCTCAGGAATATTTATATGTGTGGTAAGAGTATTCAATTTGCCAACAAATGAGGTTACAGTGCCTTGTAAGTCATTCATTTTGATGTTTATTTCCTCTGGAATTGCTCTCGGGGGTAGATCTTCTTTGCTGTCAAATGGCTCCGCATTCACTTCTCACCAGCTGTTCTGCTGTATCTCTGAATGTTTCCTGTATTGAAAGAAATGCATATTCCCTGACTTGCTAGCCCAGCCATTGTTTTAATAAAACACTAGGGGAGAAAAGAAAGGGATGTTAAGAGAAATAGATTAATATTTTTTCCTAAGCTTTCTTCTTCACCTTTTGCCAGCATAAATGTTCATCACTCAGTATGGTGGATGCAGGTTGAGCAGTCCTAATAGTCTTCTTGGTCTGGACCTGAGAGTAATTCTGATAATTTGGTTCAAAGGACATCACTATGAAGAACTGTGCTATGTTAGCAGCAGATATTCCCTTTCTCCTGCATCATCTCGTCCCAGCACGCCATTTCTGTTTCCAAGATTTAAATAAATGCCTACATAAAGATTGCAGCCCCCCCACCCCCACCCCCAACAGGACAAATAAAATCCCTCCAAACTTAGCAGTGAGGAAAACTCAATCAACTGAGTCAGGGCTTCATGTCACATACTGGCTGCGTAATGCAGATCTGATTGACGCACATGTGTGTTGGAAACAAGTCCTGAATGCAGGCTCATTCTTCATTAAATCAACCAAAAGTAAATGGGGGCAACAGGCTTCTTGCAAGGCAAGTGTTACTGTGCAAGCTCTGAGTATCAGTTCCAATGACTTTGCGCTGCTTTTTTTTTTTTTTTTTTCTGTGGGGCCTTTTACTGCTAACGAAAACAGAAGTTGCAAAGCATGCATGTCTTGATATCTTAATAGGTTTTCTATTCTATTGGGACACCTTAGCATCTTGAAAGTTTTAAGTTGATATACAGAGTAAGAGTAAAAAATTAATTATTATTAAGGGTTAACCAAGGACCTGAGTGGTAGAAACTAATCCAGTTGTGTATAATTAGGCAGTAGCTACCTTGTAATATTGAAGCTGTAAATAGCCCCAGCGGGGACCCTGACAGAAGGCTGAGGTGTTTACAAGGCACAAGAGATGCTGTCTCAAAGTACATAATTCCTGTTGCCATAACTATTGCTGATATAATGGATGTGTTCATTAAAACCAGAGGATTATTTGTTTATCCATCTTCTTCTATTGCAGGCACCTCCTTGGAGGAGGGAGGACAGTATCCTTTCAATACTTGCTTATGGTATACACCCTTTTTTTGCCCAGTCAGAGAATTATTAAATGACCACTTTATTGATTGTTAACCAGAGATCCGCTCCCCACCGGGATAACCCACTTCTTAGAACTGCTTGCAAACTACCCTGCAGAAACCGAAAGGGAAGGAAATGTGCACACATCCATTTCTGGGCTCCCGTTGGGTCTTGGGAGTGCTGACTCTTGTTAAGTGTCGGTCTGCAAGGCACACTGTGCTCCCGGCACGGCCGTCGCACAGCCTCCTTCCATGTGCGGGTGGGCTGCCTGTAACCGCAGCCTGGGCCTTCTTGGCATCAGATGGTAAGAAAGCTACCTGAAAATGGAAGATGTTAGTTTACTTAGCAGTATTTTTCCAAAGTTCCAACATACAGGTGTCTGTCCTCTGGCGCTGGCAGGGGGCTGCGGGGCTGCTGCATTAGGCGAGGCCGGGGCTGCCCCGTGCTGGACACAGCCGGCTCCAGCCGGCTCCAACGGCCCCACCGCAGGGCACAGCCAGGCCCTGCAGCCACCCCGGTGGTGCCTCGGGGAAGTGTGTTTAAGAAAGGGCAAAAAGTGTTGCGTGCTGGAGAGAGGAGCGAGGAGACGGTGCGAGAGAAGCAGCCCTGCAGACACCAAGGTCAGAGAAGGAGGGCAGGAGGTGCTCCAGGCGCCGGAGCAGAGGTTCCCCTGCGGCCCTTGGTGAGGACCATGGTGGAGCAGCTGGGTGTCTCCTGAAGGACGGCAGCCCCTGGGAAGGCCCCAGGCAGGAGCAGGGGAGAAGAGTGAGGAGGAAGGAGCTGCAGAGCGGAGCTGTGAGGGACTGGGCACAGCCCCTGTGCCCCATTCCCCTGTGGTGCTCCAGACAGGGGCTGCAGAGAAGTTGGGAACGAAGTCGAGGTTGGGGGAAAGGTGCATTAGTAATTGTCCCTGTGTCTTACCACCTAACTCCGTGCTAATTGCCAGTAAATTGAATTAACATTCCTCAAGCTGAGTCTGCTTTGTTTGTGTGAGTAAGCAATCTTCCTGTCCTTATGTTGACCTACAAGCTTTTCATCTTATTTTCTCCCCATCTTCTTGAGGAATGGGGGTGAGAGAGTGGCTGGATGGGCCTCTGGCCGATGTCAACCCACCACAGCCCTGCAGCCATCTGACCCCACAGTCACCCCCACAGCCCTCATGTGAGGTGTCAGAGCTGCAGCCCCACTCCACTACACAAATACAATTCACTGTATCTCCGTGTCACCCCTTTACTTATCGTTTGTACAGCACAAAGACAAAAGACGCTAGGACTGCAATGGCAGCAATGCCAGGTAACTAATAATAAGCAAGCAGATAGCATCTCCACACAGTGATCTTCATAGCTTCTTTCCAGCTGGTAAGACCAGCAAGTGGCCGGGGTAGGCAGCCAGTAGGATTCTATCTTCAGAGGTTATGCTAACAGCTTCATCACAGCTCCATGCCCATGGAAGCAGGCAAGGGGCTGTTTCTCGCAGGCTGGTGTTTCTGAGTGGACTTTGCATATATGCTAAGCCTGATTTTTTTCTCCATTAATACTATCTAAGGTGTGAGATCATGGCTTGTATATCCAGCTCTAGAAGATGCTGCTCCAGCTGCCCTTGTGCTGATATTATGCCATTGCGAGCATGCTGGGATCACTTGCTAATTTTGAAGCAAACGTGAGGAATCGGTTTGAGTTTCATAAGGTGGAGATCCAGTCAGAGGCTGCTGAGAGTGGAAAGCGTGATATGACCAGTAAGTCAGAGTTGCATGTGCTCTTCCTTCAGTGCCCACATCAAAATTAACTGTACTGCTTGGGAAAGGGCCAGTGCCCAACAGACATCCATAAAATGTATCACTTAAACTGCATGATATCACAGTTTCCGTGCACAACTGTATCTGAGAAAAGATGAATTTATTCGGAGAAGACAGCTTTACCTATAAGAAATAAGAACAGTGTTTTTCGCCTAGGATTATCTGTAGTTTAAATCTTTCTCTTATCAATGCTGCTATCCTCACCTGTTGTGGCTCATTAATTCATACTTCAGACCACCTTCCTGTCTTTGGTGTGTACCTTTATCTTTATAGACACATATATATTTATCTTATTGAATTTTTTTTCTGTGTTCAGTTTCCGTCACATACATATGAGAGCCCAGAATTAGAAAAAGTGTATACATTTTTTTTTCCAGTCTGTGCATCCTTTGTACATCCTTTGAAACTTTTGTGTCTCTGATTCCTGATCAGCATAGGGAAATGCATGTCCAGGCTGGAGTAGACGCAGTGGGTTTGGCACAAACAGCTTCGTTGCTAGCTCGCAGGATAAATGGTAGGTATGGGGTTGGAGGCTGCCAGAGTCTGGTAAGATAAGAAGAAAGCCTCAGTAGAACGTGGACCAGTTTGGGATCTCTGAAGGTCTGTCCCAGCATCCAAACCTAATTTTAACCTCTCATAGGTTTTGTTGTTGTTTTTCTCAGTCTTTGCAGTCACAGGTTAGATTGTTGCAAAGGCTCAAAGGTTTTCAGTCTGCTTTGGTGTCTACCTGTGATGTGACTAACCTGCCACACTGGCTGCACAGCACAGACTCTGATCAAACCCAGTGTGAGCCAAAATTAAGGATTATGTTTTTCTGCCTGCTGATACTATCAGAAAGGAAAAGACAGCAGCAGCAACAACAACAAAACCCACCATAAGTAGGTCCTGGCAAGTTTTGCTGCTCACAAGAACACATATTCAAGAATTCTGCACTGCCATCATTGTCTAGCTGCTGAGGATAAGTCTGGAGGTCAAGACTTTTATACTCATTCATGGCTAAATGTTTTTCCAGAGCTTTCTCCTCTACAAGTGGCGCAAAGTCACAATTGGTAACAACCTCTTCAGATTTTACTGAAGCTCATAAAGGGAAAAGAGTTATGTAGAGAGTTGAATAATAAGATAATAAGAAAATGTTTCAAAGGAAATTAGCACTGTGCTCTGTAACAGTATGGAAATGCTATCGCAAACCTGCTCCTGGCCAACTGGTAAGCACGTGCACTTAATTTGAAATATTGATTTCATGATTAAGCACTATCCACACTATTGACATATGTCCCTGAATCAGGGCCTTAAAATGTGCCGTTCTTCCAGAATCAGCTCCCAGAGGAGAATGGGTCTTCTAATTAGCTACTTCTAACACTTCTCCATAACCTCTTCATTTTATATGATTGGAGTTTTACTTGCTTATGAGAGAAAATAAAAGCATTCAATAAGAAAGCAGGAAACAGAGAATCAATTCAGCCCTTTCTCATGGGATGTTTGATCCATTGACGGAGTATTGACAGTTTGTACTGAAGATCTCATCATATAGGCCATCATATTACTTAATCCAGCCTGCCATTAGAGCAAAGCATAAGCTATTCTGATTATGCATGCTTTCACATATGAAGAAAAGTCTTAAAACATAAAATAACATTGTTCTTATTTAAAGGGGTCTGGAGAGACTGGAGCATTTAGTATTCAGTAATAAATACATAGGACAGCAACGTTTGGTACCGGCCAACTCTCCTGCAGTACTTTTTAAAAGATGACAACACTAAAACACAAATTCTGAAGAAACACACTGCTGAGTACTTTTGCACTGAGAAGTATGGAGTTTTAACAGCCACAGCTCTTGCTAGTTTTCAGAGAAGTTGTGGTTCTGACACTGAACATGAAGTTGTCAACTTCAACACCCCATTCCACCCCAAAAATAGATCATATAGCTTGATTACATTTATACAATCATAGTGACCAGGAAACAGTGTCACAAATTTGCTTATAAACCCTCCTGTAATTCTACCCCATAGGAATATATGAATACAATTTACAGGTTACCTTTTTGGTATTGATACAGTATTGATACCTGTAAGTAAATAATCTTTGCAAAATTAGAAAATATAATGACCTCAAGTAACAGAGTGGGAAAGCAGCTAGCTCAAGGTCACTAACGTATCAGACTCACTCAGGAAAATAGTTTGGTCCTGAGCTGTTGAGTGGGGCAATGAGATTTATATATCTATGTTTGTAGATAATATGATATTTGTTTAACATGTATGTCTAGATAATATTTGCACCGAGCAAGCAGGAAAGGCAGGATGAAAGAACCAAATGTCAGCTGGTTTACATTTACATGTGCAACAAAAGGGAGAGTTTACAAATATCAGCAACTTGTTTTTGTGTTTCACTACCTCTGAACATCTTGCCACTAAAAATTAGATGTGACAAGAAATTAATCCATATTGTGATCTAATTATTGTTGGAATTATGGGAAAAATGTAAGATGTCTAAAATATTTAGTTGTGATAAGTGTCTAGTAATCTAACTTTGTAGTGAACTTCTTCTCATAAGACTTTTAAACACCTGTACCAGGTTTGAAATGCCTAAAGCATCAGAATATCGTGCTTTTCTCTTTCCGGGATAAAAAAGAGTCCACTAAAAAACAAACAAACAAAAAACCCAATCCATCCCAGGCCCTGGGCATGGTGTCTGCTTCTTATTGCCACTGCCAGCAGTGTGGATACAAGGGAAGGGTCTTTTTCACTTGGGCAAAGGTGACTAGGTAGGCTGGCGAGGGGAGGTGGGCTGGAGTGCGTAGCCACAGAGGAGGGCTGGCAGAGCTGGGGCCACCCTGCCAAGCCCCAGCCTCCTGCAGGCCTAGCTGCGGTGGAAGCAGTTCCTCACTCATGTGGTGAAGACTCAGTGCTGGGGATTGTTTATACAGAAACTGACAACAGCTGAAAAAACCCCTATATTTATATTTTAAAGCTCATTAAACCATCGCACTTCATCTCACTGAACTATCTCTGGCAACAGATTACTATTTCAGGCAGTGTCATTAGGAGCATCTACACCATGATCAAAACCCTGGAAATACTTGTTTTTGCTCCTTTCTGTTAATGCAGTCTGCGGTTGCGTGCTTTCATATTAAGCTATAACAAGACAAAAATGGCAATTTGCCTGCTCCTTTTGCAAAGCCAGACAAAAGGGAAGTGTTCACTCAGAACTCAGAAGACTCTCCAGAGGCTTTGCCAAAAAATGTGTGCTGAGCTGACCCTTGCAAATCAAACTGGCCCTGCACAGACACTGACATTGGCACAATGGTCACCCATCACTATAGCTGAGTAACTCCAATACAATGTGGAAATGAAGGAGTTTTTCTCAGGTCTTTTTTTGGGCACCGACTAGCTGTAACTGAAGAATGTAAAATAGAACTACAGAAAGATCAATATGAGTAATTAAAAAAAAAAAAAAAAAAAGCTATCAGATATCCTTTTCTTGCTGCTATTTGCAATGCTCAGCATGGGTTTTTAAGGTTAACCCATTAAACACATTTCTATCTCTGGCAGATTATTTCATGAGAGTATCTGGGACTGCACAGGTTGTGGGAAGGGTAACAACCGCCTTGGAAAAGTGCCTTTGGGTCATTAATGTCCACTAGAAGTTAAAAAAGAAAGGAAGGAAGAAAGGAGGGAGAAAGGGCAGAGCCACTCAGCTCCCCACTCTTCCCTAGCCCATCCTTAATACTGCATGACCCTGGCTCCTGACCTTCTGACCTGGCTTCCCCACTGCTGTGACCCATGGACTGACTCCCAAGGACATCTTCGCGCCCTGCCCCAGCCTTCTCCCAAGCAGCACCTCTTCCCCCAGGTGGTGGCCAGATCAGCAACACCTCTTCTGGCAGTACAAGGGCAGGAGGCAGTGTAGTGTGGCTGTAGGGGCTCCATGGGGCTTTCCTGTATTACCTACCTCTTCCCTTACACCTCAGGAAGCCAGCATGGCCACAGGCACATCTGCTCCATGGGACAACCTTTGACAGGGGACAGTGTCCCTCATGCCAGGTGCTCGGTGATGGGATGGCACCCAATGGGCTTTCTGGACTGAAAGTGCACTGTGGGACAACCAGAAGACAACAAAACCATTCTTCTGGTTTGCTTTGCTTTCTGGTCATGCTGATCACAAAAAAAATCATCACTACAAGTTCTGTTTTTGTTTGTTTGTTTGTTTGTTTGTTTTTCCCTTCATCTTTTTCTTCATCATATAGCTTTCTAAAACTGTGGGAAATGTAAAATAGTGATGAAGTGCTTATAACCAAATGATTTGGTAGCAATTCACGTTGTCTATGATCACTTAATTAGCTCAAATATATCACATTTAAGAGCACAAAATGATGGACCTTATTCACATTTGTATTAAATTTCTGGTGTTGTACAAGGCTCCAAAAGGAAGAACAATGAGTCTATCCATATCCGTGGCACAGCTGTGTAACCAGCACCAAGGCAAGTAAGAATCAGGCTCATTGCTTTGTATCTGACAGAGATACTGATGCCAGTGAGAAATTCTTACAAACACTATGACAGTTATTGTGGCTCTAATGATTGATTACAGCCAATTTTCACATGTGGAAATGACCATCAGATTGGTAGGCAACATAAAATGTGGGGTTTGGTGTATCTTATGATTTTACCCTGATACTACTGATACAAATGGCAGTCTTCTTCTAACAAGAGGTTGTTAGGTCAACCTAGAGTTAAGTTCAGAGTAGTTTAATTTGAGTCAACAGGGCTACACGGTTGTACAGACATATGAGAATATCATCATGTCCCACAGGCTTACAGACAAATTTTGCCCCTGTTTAACTTGCTGTAGATTAAGAGTAGATTCTTGTCATTAGTGCAATTAATCCAAATATATACTGTTAAAATCTTCAGCAGCATGCACCTATTCAGAAGCACACTCTCTCTTTATTCCATGTACATAACTTCCCTTGACATTAACAGAAAGGGATAATAGACATGGAAATGTAAAGAGAAGTTAATACTCTTCCCTGTGACCTTCCCAGGGCCATCATATTTTCTCAGGCTGACCCCTCATTATACTGAAAACTGCAGAGAACAGAGAAACACGGTTTCTGTTGCTTTTTTTTTTTTTTCTCTTCACTTCAGAGACTACAGACATTTGCCCTAAGTACATTCTGTTAATAATTATTATGAATGTATTCTAAAAATCCACATCATTCCTGAAGAGGGGAAAAACACAAAGGAAACCCCAGTTGGTGAGAGAGGACAATGTGTGACATTATAAGCAGAGCTGGAGCTGCCCGCCGTGATTGCCACTTGGAGATAAAAATCATTCCTCACACTTTGAGACAAAAGTAAATGGCAGTTTGCAATGTTAAGAACCCCTGTGGAAATAAGATGAAATGAGACGAGGCTTCCAGACCTGTGAGAAAAATCAATCTGATGGAAAATTGACAAACTTGTTTAACGTGTCGGCACAAGATCCGAGAGTTGACCCGTAGAGACCTCCACTTAGGCATACCGTGAAGTTACTGTCAGTTCTCTTAATCTGTTCAATTACACAACAGGATCTCAAAGGGGACTTTTTACCAAACATCACTTTAAATTAACTTTTCTCCTTCGTGTTTTAAACTTGCAGTTCTTCCTACCCTCTCCCCACCCCCCCTTTGCAGTAACGTGTAAATTATTAAAAAGCTCAAAATAGAAAGATCAGTTTAAAAAGTTGATTGGAAAGAGAGAAGGTTTGTGCAGTCAGGAAGAGAAAAATGCTCATCTCATTACATGTGGCCAAATTCATCTCCTGTATAATTTCACTGAGTTTAAAGGTCCATAGTTTTTTTTGTTTTCAGGCATGAAGAAATGCTAGTAAAAAACAACACACCATTTTTATTCCAATAGGAACATGAAACTGTTCCCCTTTTCACAGCAATAAGCCACAAAGCAAAATAGAGAAGGATTTGAAATGGAAGAAATACTACTGTACTGAGCTGACCATAAACATCTTTCTTCTACTTTTTTTTTTTTNGTTTTTTTTTTTTTTTTTTTTTTTTTTTTTTTGAGGAAGTGGAGCAGGAATAGGTAGGACGGGAAGATGCTAAAGAATCCACGGGACTAAAAAAATTTAACTTTGAAGATAGGCAGGGCAGGGTTTAGGAGCATCTGAACTCCAGATGGCAGGGAAGGAGAACATGGGCTTTTCTTTTTTGTTGTTTTTGTTTTTGTTTTTGTTTTTGTTTTTGTTTTTAAACAGAGCTTGGAAAGAAAAGATTCATTTTCCCAAAAATCTGTTATATTTGAATTCTGAAGAGAAGGATTCTGAAACAGAGCAGAAAGATAGAATAGCAGGAATAGAGCTTATCAAATAAACTGAAGTGCCAAGACTTATTTAGATTAATAGATGTTACAGTGAAAATGTCCAGCAATATTATTTATTAGGTTCGCTCTCAGTGAATGCATGAGTTCCAGCAGTAACATAGCTTTCTGTTAACCAGCAAACTCCTAAGAAATGTCCCAGTAGCCATAGTAGTCTGACTGCTACTGATTTGGAGCCGCTATGGATCTCATGATGGATCTTGCTGCTGAAATCTTGGTCTTGTTGACATTGGTGGGATTAGTCTTTATGCCAGATTCTTTTCTGTTTGTTTGTTTTATATTTATATATGTATATATTTTTTTTCTATTGAGCAGATCAAAGCTGAGAAACAAAAATGCTTGATAAAATAGTAAGAAATGAAGAATGGAATACTGAGATGACTGATAGTGAATTTTTGGAAAAAAATCACCCAGGGACATGAACATTGTGCAAGAGATTAGATCTAAGAAGAAGGCAGAAACAAACAGCTATCTTTTTTTTCACTCAGAAGGGATTAAGTGATTTTATACTGTGCTTGTTAGAGCAAAAACTTGAAGGAAGAAGACTTACTTCTGTAACCACTTAAAATACAAAAGAGTCAAATTTAGAAGGTCTCGTTAGATTTGTTAGAGGTAGATATTGTTATGGTGTCAACAGCACTTGATAGAATAAAATACAATCAACTGCTTAAGTAGATAGTGATTTAAATAGTTCTCTCTGATTAATTGTGTGTTCGTGGTCTGAAGATTAAAGGTAAAGCTTAGATCTAATTTATATTACATGCCTACCCTATTACTGTAACTTGGAATGGTACCAGAGATGGCTTTATTTTAGGAGTGAAAATAATTTCTAAATGTTTTCTCATGTATAAGCCATTGTTAAGTCTCATTGGAAACTTGTTAAAAAATAGTATTAGCTCTTTTCTCACCTCCTGAGTAACCTGAGAAAGGCCTTGTTGTTCTTTTCAGCACCGAGCATTTTATAAAAGCTATACTTCTGCATGGGTAAGTGTTAGTTATTCTCTCCAGTAGCTTTACACAGGCTTCCAAAACTTCACTTGCATGGCTATACTTTTTCCTCTTGTCCTTTTTACATTCCTTCTTCCAGCCTTCTCAGGGTATGAGGAGACTGACATAACTAAAGTTAGACTGAATGGTAGATATCCTTATGTTTGTGGATTTTTAATGCTGTTTGCAGCCCTCTAGGTCCTCAGCTCAGACTGTGCACTCTTAGAGGAACAAATTCCAGCCTAGGGAATAAGGAGGAAGGTTCCAAGATGGTGTGAGTATTAAGACTGTAACTGAGGTTGAAGAGGCCCAAATTCATGATATCTCCAGTTTGAAGGATTGGCAAGTGCTTAGCCTTCGACTACTCCTTCAAGTCGTATTGATTGACTGTATTGGGTTTACATAGCAAGGTTTGGTAGCAGGGTGCTGCAGGGGTGGCCTCTGTGAGAAGATTCCAGAAGCTGCCCCATGTCAGATAAGAGCCAGCTCCAGCCAGCTCCAAAAGGGATCCGCCGCTGGCCAGAGCTGAGCCATGAGCAAAGCTGGTTGTGCCTCTGGGAGAGCAGAGTTAAGAGAGGGAAAAAACTGCTGGGCAACAGCAGCTGGGAGAGAGAAGAGTGAGGAACAGCCCTGCAGACACCAAGGTCAGTGCAGAATGAGGGCACGAGGTGCTCCAGGCACTGGAGCAGAAGTTCTCCTGCAGCCCTGGTGAGGACCATGGTGGAGCAGGCTGTCCCCCTGCAGCCCATGGGGTACCACATGGAGCAGATCTCCACGCTGCAGCCCGTGGAGGAGCCCACGGAGGAGCAGGTGGATGTGGCCTGAAGGAGGCTGCAGCCCATGGAGAGCCCCCGCAGGAGCAGGCTCCGGGCTGGAGCTGCAGCCCCTGGAGAGGAGCCCACGCAGGAGCAGGTGATCCGGTGGGAGCTGCCACCCATGGGGGACCCATGCTGGAGCAGTTTGCTCCTGAAGGATGGACCCCATGGTACGGACCCATGTTGGAGCAGCTCTTGAAGAGCTGCAGCCTGTGGGAAGCCCACGCAGGACCCGTTCGGGAAGGACGGCATCCCGTGGGAGGGACCCCACGTTGGAGCAGGGGCAGAGAGTGACCACGAAGGAGCGGCGGAGACGAAGCGACATGGGTGACCACAGGCCCTATTCTGCTCTGTTCTGCTCGGGGGGAGGAGGTAGAAGAGGGTGGCTGGGGGGAAGGTGTTTTTAGTTTGCTTTTAGTTTCTCACTGCTCTAGTCTGCTAGTGATAGTAATAAAATTATATTAATCTCTCCATTTTGAGTCTGTTTTGCCCATGACAGTAATTGGTGAGCAACTTTCTTGTCCTTATCTCAACCCATGAGCTCTTTTCCATTGTATTTTCTCCCTCCTCCTCTTCCTTTGAGGAGGGGGAGTGAGAGAGCGGCTGTGGTGGAGTTTAGCTGCCCAGCAGGGTGAAATGACCATACTGACCTGAGTGGAGTTGGCACTCTACTGGCTAGTGATCCCAACTACTAGCTCTTGTATGTTACTTACTTGAAAACTACAACAGACACCACAGTGTAGTACATGTGTCTAATGACATTTTTATTTAAAAGACTAAGGTCAAGTCCTGCTCAGATTTAGAATGGCAGCAGCTCTACTCTTTTATGGAAGCTTTTGTTAGATCTTAATGCTTTTTGACTTCACATACAAAGAAGAATCTGCATTACTAAGTATTTGCGTTAATATTAATGTTAGTACAAATGTTAATGCTGGATACTTAATACTAAGTGTTTTCTAAACAAAGGGAAAGGTACAACAAAGAAAAAACCTGCACATCGAACGAAGATGATGTCTCATTATAATACTGTATATTATAACATATGTAAGATGTGCAAATACACAATAATGAAAGGACAATGATGTGTTCTTCATGTGAGGTAATAGATAACAGTTACGAAAATGTTAACAGAGAAGCAATAGCTTTTCCAGGAAGTGGTTTTAACTTAGTCTTAAACAATAAAAGCTGAGTTTAAAAAAAATACTTTATGGGTGAGTATAGGCAAGCGAAGAAATTGAAAAATAGTCTTCCCAATGTGGCTGCCAGCAAGTTAGACTGACTGTTTTGCAGATGTCCTAAAAGGAAGCATGATCTACATGTGACTTGTTTCATATTTATTTTAGTAAAAATTCTTGTGCTTTTTGGCAGGCAAAAGGAATCATCCCTGGATTAGACATCATCAGACAATGGGAGGGAAAGGCAGGTGTACATGCAGTAACAAAGGCCTTATTCTTGCTTTTATTGATTCAGGCTTCTCTTACACAGAGAAAAAGCAAGAGCGAAACTCCTGTGGCTCTTATCATAACAGCATATGGGCATCTTCCATTAAATTTCCAAATTCAAGGACTTACTCACCTGAGTCATTGTACTGGGTCTGGCCGGGATAGAGTTAACTTTCCCCACAGCAGCCCATCCAGCGCTATGCTCTGCAGCTAGACCAGCACTGATACCACGCCAGTGCTGTGTCTGTTGCTGAGCAGCGCTGTCAGCACCCAGACTCCAAACCCCCCAAACCCAGTGGGCTGTGGGTGGGCAGCAGTTGGGAGGGGACATCACCAGGGCAGCTGACCTGAACCGACCAAAGGGATATTCCATACCATATGGTGTCACACTCAGCAATAAAAGTTGGGAAAGGGGAAGGAGAGTGGGGGGCTCTCGCTATGAAGACGTCTGTCCTCCCGAACAACCGCTACGCGTATTGAGGCCCTGCTTCCCAGGACGTGGCCGAACACAGCTCGTTGACGGGAAGTAGAGAATTTTTTCTCTCTTTGCTTCTGCGCAGCCTTTGCTTGTATTATTTCGTTTCCCTTTAATTAAATTATCCTTATCTCAACCCTTGAGCCCTTGTCCATCGTATTTTCTCCCCCTGTTCCTTTGAAGAGGGGGAGTGAGCGAGCAGTTGTGGTGGAGTTCTGCTGTTTAGCTGGGTAAAACCACCACAGTCATGTAGAGGCTTTCCAAATTCTTACCCTTTAGCTGACACCAGCAGTAATGTGTGATTCTTGTCTGTTACGATCTCGTGATGCTGAATTAACATTTGTGGTCATTAGCTGCCCTGAGAATTTTTTCCTTTTCCAGTTCATGTATTTCTCTTCTCCCCACATGTACCTGCTACAGAAGTACACCTTTCTCCTCCCCCAGGCATACTGGGCAACTTCACAGACTGGAAACAAACAGATGGGCTGATCTTACTTATGGAGAATTTCTATTCCTTTAATCTTGCCCTTGACATTTCCCAAACATATTCTGTTATCTTGGCAAATATCCTACACAAGGCATCTTTGTTTTTGCCAAGTACCAAATCTTATCCTTATGTCATGGTATATTGCACTGTAGAATATCTAAGAACGTTAGAGGGCTCTGTTTGTTTTATAATGGGTTTGGATATAGGATTTCTCTCCAGTTTTCAGGAGTATCAACAGAACTTCATTTAAAAAATTATGCATGCATACAGTCACAAACACACAAGGGGCAGAAAGGGAAAAAAGGGAAAAAAAAGAAAAAAGGAAGTTTTTGAGGACTGGTAATCATTTCAGCATTTAACATCTGCCTGCATTTGCTCAGCTCTACCTCTGCTGAAGAGGCTTCCACCCATGGGCAATTTAGGTAATATCTTTATTTTTCAGAGGCAAACTTTCCACAGGCAGATTCTTGAGCTTAATTTACCGCACACCCCAGAACAGTTCTCTGTCCTTCACAGATGCAAAGTCACAGGTTGTTGCCTGGCTATTCATGGAGCTGCTTGATCCTACATGCCTTGCAATTAGCTCAGAGATGCAACTGCAAAATCTAGCACTCATGGACAGCTGGGAATTTGTGATAGACCCTGAAGGACTTTGCAACCATCACCCAATGAATGGATCACACTGATCCATACATGCATTTTTGTCCTAACTCTGGCTAGTGCAATACAAATATTCTTCCTACTATTAACTATTTCAAGCCACAGACAGGAGAATGTAAAGGAAATTACATGTATTCAAACAGAAAGGCCATCAGGTCATTTCTCTTTAAGCTAGCAGCCAGCAGAAAACTTCAATACCTGTAGTGTTGCAGGATGTGTTAAGTACAGAGATACATCTTAATGTAATTTCTGCTTTCAGAAAGTTTTGCTAAAAAGTGGTGATTCATTCAGACCATGGAAGGAATTGTTGACAACTTCTACTCTAGAGCAGAAAAGCTCAACTTGCAAAGGAGCTGTGGGGATAAAGTTACAGGTTTCAATCTGCGAGCAGTTTCCTTCTCTGTAAGAACCCAGGAACCCTCATCGCCGTACTCTTCATGTCAGCTTGCTACAGTACCTTTGCTGCCTTTGTCCCACCCTGCAGTTATGCATGCTTGACTGCAAGCTGGGGAGAGAGGCAGGATGGATGCAGTTACCCACATGTGAAAGGCACAGCAGGCCCTGGTGCCCAGCATGGTGAAGGGCTCTGCCCTGCTTTTCGGCTGGGTGGTTGGGAAAGGACTGCTGCCTTATGGTGGGGCATGCGAGTCTGGGCACAGTGCTGGACAGGACTGGGGTCATGATTCAGGACACAGAGAAGCAGCTTATAGTCAGAAAACTTTTCTGTCCATCAGAAATTACAGATGAGCAAATAACAGATGCTCATATAACGCAAATAACAGATGAGCTACAGAGGCTATATCTGTATGAGTAAATCAGACTTGCCCAGGATAGCCCTCTGGTGCTGAGGCTGATGGGCACAGGAAAATCCATGCCTGTACCATTAAATTTTCTTGCCTTCAGAAAGCAGTGTCTGCATCCAGGGAACTAAGGGGATGGCCACTGGGCATCACTGACACCAAACTTGGTTTGGAGAGAGTTGGTAGGAGTGGGCCAAAAATGTGCTGGTGGCCGCTGGAGTGCTTCTAGCACTGCTTGTGTTACCAGGAGAAGAGTAACCACAGAAACTAGTGGTATGTGGTGAAAAATACACAGCTCCTAGCCAGGGCCACCACTGAGCTGAAGCTGTATCTCCTGGTGTTCAGACCTGTTTTATACTCCAGTTCATCCTCACCACCCAGTTTTAAATTAAACTGGTCTGAATGCTCCACAGTTTCTCTAGGCTGTGACAACTTTTCTTGCTTCAAAGATGTTGTATTAATCTTTATTCATTGCTAGGCACTGGTCCTTATTTTATTTTATTTGAATTAAAAATAGTCATATTTGAAAGCTTGTAATGAACAAACTCTTGCCTTGTTCTTCTGTTAGGAAGATCATGAGGGCATTTGGACTTTGGAATTATTTTTACATTTCCACAGAGTCATTAAAAAGAAATTCTTCTTTAGTGGCAACCTTTTTGGTTGCCCCTAAAGATTTCTGTGTGCATTTGCTCCCTAATCAGAAATATTCCTTCGTAGTTAGTCTTTCTTGAAGATATTTTTTTCTGTTCTCTAGCTAGCACGTTCACATCAGCATTGGATGCATCTTTTAAAGCATCAAGAAAGGTGATTAACATTCACTCCATTTGTTTCTCATCTCATCAAGAAAATAAGGATATGGAGATTTTTGTATGGTATATAAATATGACTTTGCTGCCTGCATTAGAGAAAAACACCCATTTCTTAGAGCAGAGAATTTTTTAGTTCATATTCATAGTTCAGAAGACCACGCCTTGCACAACACACTTTACTGTTGTAAAGCCCTTGGTGACCATAGGCAATGTGAAGGCAATCTTTCAGTTTGCCTAAGGTAAAGACTGAGATGTTGATCTTGATTCAATGGGCAATGCAAGGCACCTAGGAAAAGTTACATATTCTCACTGGAAATCAGTGTTGCTGATTTCTTGTAGCTTTCTCTAACAGTTGGTATGTTAAAAAACACACAGGCTATAGCATGTTGTCATAGGGTACATGAAAAGCATGAGATTATGGAATTTTCAGTCCAGAGTATTTATATCTTCATAGCAGCTATAAATGCCCAATAATTCTGGTTGCAAAATTTTTCATTTTAAGACTTCTAAAACTTATTTGTACACAAACACTTTTCATAAGCTACATATGGAGAACACAGAAGTGGAAAAAGTTCTGCTTGCTGTTAGTGTTGATTTTTTTTTTTTTTCCCAGAAATAAATTTGAAATATAATTGCATCAGGAAAACTTTATAAGGCTGTAATACTTGGATTTACCTTATATAATTGACAGATATTACAAAAAAAAAAAAAAANAATAAAAAAAAAAAAAAAAAAACACCAAAGAAAGAGAAAGTAAATTAAAAACAAAATAAAACAAACGAACAAAAAACTTGGCCCAAGTTTCTTAACAACTGTGGAGATACAGCTGTTCAAGAGAACCTTATTTCAGTACTACCTTATTCCAACTTGTAAAAATGTCTCCAGTCAAGCAACCACAGCTGCAGCAGTGGGAGTTAGCCTATTTATTTGTATTAATCTGAGGCTAATGCAGATAAAGAGCCAGAGGAACAGCTGAGCTATTTAACTGTTCATCAAAAACTCAGATCATCTACAGTGATTGCATCTGTGGACAATATATGCAAGGAACCAAGCACAGGGAGGTAAGGACTCTCAAATCATTTAGTATTCTGAGTTAAACAAAAGACTTGAAAATATACTAAAAAAATTAATGAGCAGTCCATAAAGAGCAGGACAGACAGTCTTGGTATAAGCACTCCTTAATGAATAGTCAGTGAATTCTTGTAACTAACTCTAATGCCAGCCCCCTTTCCTATTCTCCTGTCTCCACTGAAAGTAGAAGCAGCCTATTTCACTTGTATGAGAAGTTAGGATGAGGTATTTCATGCTGATTTAACTGTTGTGTAACATCTAATGCATGTGTATGTTCTACTTCCTTAGGCACTTTGTCTTTTGGTCCCCCTTTTGACCTGCAGCATTACAGCAGTGGATCAAGCAAAGCAGAAGTGCTCAAGAGTAGGATATTATGTTTTTAACTTCCCAAAAAAGTAGAAGCAAAGAACATCACAGAAACACAATAGCAAATTAATTGTTTCATTTGAAGCCTTTGAAGTGTGGCTATTTGTCATATGTGTAAGTTTCTCACCTTGAGATAATTGATGCCTATAATGTAATTGAAGACACTTAGTGGAGGCAGTTAGTTTGACCAAAATTACCTGGCTATAGAATAGACAATGCAGAAGTGAAATTTCAGAAATTCTTCTCATTGCTTAATCATTCTGAACTGTAGTTATGAAACTATATATGTGTATTTTTTATTCTTGCTTGAAATTGGACTTGCAAACATCAGATATACAAAGTACTATAGATATCTACAAAATTTATATGTATGTTTTTTTCATCTCATTTTTTAATCTTTATTTTATGACATGCAGTACAAATATTTTCATTTGCTTAGGAGTTGATGTCCAACATATTTTCTGCAATTCTGTCTCTCCCTTGAAAAAGAAGAGAAAAAAGGAAATAAAAAAATAAAAGAAACTCTGTGCAGTTGTCAGATCAATAAGCAGCTGTCTGTAAAGCTCAATGTTTTGCTCTACATATACCCACTTGTCAGCTCAATGCTACTTCCCAGAGTGAGACTGACTATAAGCAGAGAAAAGATGGCACAGTAGCTCAAGAACAATTGAAGCACAGGAGATTACAGGGATTTGGGAGCTTAGGCAAATATTTACCAGTAAGTCCTCAGCTTAATTTTGATAGACTTCTACAGTTAAATGTCTATGTCTTTTCCCCAGCAGAATTACAGATAATTTAACAAGAGGAGCTGTTTACAACATTTCAAGCAAAACTGGAAAAACACCACACAATTCAACTAATAAAGGTTTCATTGCTAACCTGAAAGCAGGGCTCAGGGTTTTTTGGCTTGCAAACTTGATCCAAGATTTGGGCAAATGTAAGATCTTTCCAATTTCCCTCCTCCAATTTGAAAACCAAATTAAATGCAGATTACATACTTCTCAATGAAAAATAAATGCATTGTGATCAATCCATCTACACAAACTGGAGGGGGGAAAAAAAAAAAGAGAGGAAAACAGTAATCCTTCCAATCCTTATCCAATTTTTCTTTTTTTCAAAAACAGAGCAGCCTTATTTTAAACAATTTGCATCCTAGTCTGTATCTTGACATCAAGTACAGTACTGATACATGGTAATGTTTCAGATATACTTTTGTGTAGAGACAGTATGTTACCAATATGGTAATCTAAAACCTAATGCTATTTTTCATCATCAGATGACTCAATTGTCATTTAAGGGTAAGCAGACTTCTGCAACCAGTGAAATCAAAAACAAAGTACATGTTTGCAAGTGTTTACATTTATTATAATCTTATGTAACACTATCATATATGGGTACTGCCACATGAATTCATAAGCTCAACATTTTTATTTAAGACAGTCATAATATGCTTATTCTTCATTTCCCTCCATGATAACCACAGGAGAAAAGACAAAAAAAAAAAAAAAACCAACCCTGCAAGTCCAAAAAAGGCAGGGTGAGAAGAATGAGGGGAGAAGACAAGAATTCCGTCAATGAATCTTTTCTACATCTTTTCTTGGGAAACAAACAAAATAAAACCAAAAACAAATAAAAAAGCCAAAACCAAGAAGCCACAAAAACTTACCAAATACCCAACCTGTCTAGATCAGCAAAATACAAACATTCACAAACCATTGTTTGGTATCCTATACTGAACATTTTAAGTGGTGCCAATCTATGGGACACTGCACCAAGACTAGAGCATCTCCCAAGTGTGTCTGTAGTTTGAAAAATCAATTTGGTAACTCTGCTTATAAATTTTGCAGAAATTCAGATAAAATCTCAGTCTCCAATGCTGCTAGTACAGTCACTTATAGAGAAGATGGTAGAAAAGCAGCTACAGGATGAAAAAAGTATCATTGCTTTAAATAGTTTTATTTTAATCCAATCTCTAAGTGGATCATTTTTAAATTCACTCTCTGTTAATATGGAGCTTTGTAACTGAGCAGCATAAACCCTCACCCAATTTAAAATATGCATATGAAAATTTACAAGATCAGACATCATCATAGTCTTTTTACATATGCTTTTACAATTGTTATTTTGCAATGCATTTTTTTGTAAGATGTAGGAGTCCTTTTCCTTTTGTCATTCAAGATCATATTACCCAAAGAAGGCCCTGTAAGCCTCCTAAAAAGCTTGCTTTGTGCTTCTGCTATGTTTTGATATAACCATTGGGTATGTGACCTGCTGCCTTTTTTTGATTTTGTTCCTATCAACACCACAGGTTATTGAACATCAGGAAGGCCATATTTATTTCTTGGGAATCTGGGTGGACATCAGCAAGCTCATGCTGAAGCCAGCTTAAAGCCTGAAAAAAATTAACTAATTGGTTAATTATTCTTACTAGTGCTATTTTCTGATTCAAAAGGGATTATGACCAAATCAAAAGGGATTTTTATGAAATACTGCTTTTTGAAAACACAGCTATACAGATCAGTAAGTTTAACAGCTCCAGGAAACTATCAAGGATGGCTCAAATTCTTTTACTGGGCCAAAAGGGAAATAAATGTTTTCTGTCAGTGAACCCACTGGGGTTCTGGGGTCATGGCTGAGTTAAGCAGAGTCAGTTGCAGTAGTAGTAGCACAAAAGACCTTTGGGCGATGGTGCTGGGAATGCTGAAAGTAACTTGCACTAGCCATGTACAGCTGTCCTGGGCTCAGTTCTTCCTTAGCTACGGTATTTTTCAGAGAAATTCACTTTGTGCTCAAAGAGGCCTAGAAGCTGCCTGCACTACACAGAGCACTTGCTGAGAAGGAGGGTATGCCAGTCTGGACTTGGCGATTCACTAAACTTCCACTCATGTGGGAGCCTGGGCTGAGTGAACTTGAATCTGCATGCAAAATACTCTTGTAGCCATTTCCCCTGCTGGGACAAATTGCATAAGGATGCTTCCACCACATCATCTTTGTAGTGGTGAGAGGTGGTTAGAGTGACCACCAAGTGAATGAATCGAGTGGGATTAAGAGAGAATTATATCCGGCTTTAGAAGACTGAATGATTGAAAACAAATTGTTATCCTAAGTCTGCATGCACACAAGGTTATCTGTCTGACAGTCCTGCAGAGACTATAAACTCCTTGGGAAGGGTCCGTATTTCTAGTGTGTTTGTAGAGCCTACAGCAGTCTGGATTTGGGTGTCCAAGTGCTTTTATGGGAGAGAGAAATAAACTCTGTGTGCCCATGTCTTGTGGGTACCAGTTTCAGAAGAGAAGTTATCTGGGGTGTTGATGGGGGGGCCAGGGAGGCAGTTTATGTCTAGAATCACAGAATATGATTCTGCTATTCTACTATGATAGTAGATACTATTCTGCTATATGATTCTGCTATTCTACTGTGATTCTCAGTTATCAACGTGATAACTGAGGTTGGCAGGATCCAAAGTCACCTAGTCCAAACCCCTGCTCAAACAGGGCCAACTTCAAAGCTAGAGAGGTTGCTCAGGGTCTTTTTCAGCCAGGTTTGAGTATCTCCACGGGTGGAGATTGCACACCTCTCCAGGCAACCTGTTCCAGTGTTAGACCACCTTCACAGTGATGATTTTTCCTTGTGTCTAATGCAAATTTCCCCTCCTGCAATTTGTAATCACTGGTTCTTGTGCAGCTCCAAAATGACTGACTTTCTTTCTTCTACAACCACCTACTGCTTAGTTAAGAAAGCACTCAGAGCTTGCCTTAACCTCCTTTTCTGCAGCTTAAACAAACCCAGCCCCTCCAGCCTTGCTAAGGCAAATACTGAGTCACAGGATTCTTACCTTAATGGCAGGTTCCCACAAAGATATTGAAGGAAAAAAGACATTTTAGCAGTAAAGCGGGACTGTTGCAACCTAGGAAATCCAGCATGGAAGTTGGCTGCGAGTTTTTGAATCCACTGTAACTTTTGAGTGAAAGAAAACAGGTAATTTTTTTACAAGGGGCAGTAGCTTATCTTTCTCCCTAAATGGCATTTCCCCTAAATGATATTTCAAAAATTAAAAGCATGTAACATTGTTATTTATCCATATAAAGCTCTTTAGGAAACATTGAGGGCTTATAAGAAAATTGACAAGATATCCGTGCAAACAGTGCAGTTAGAAGAACGTGTTTCTGTCTGCAGCCCATCTGGTGGAACACTGTCACTCATAACAGGGCCAGCTTGGATCAGTTTGCTCAGGACCATGTCCAGATGAGTTCTGCATATTCAAGATTGAGATTTCAGTCTTTCTGTTATTAGAATCTCAGTACAGTAGCAGCACAGATAAACAAAAGACATAATTTTTCTTTCTTTTATTGCAACCCATTGCAAGGTCAAAAGTTTCACTGAAAAATAGAAACTTACAAATTTTTTGAATAGTTTTAATGCACTTATATAAAGACATTAAAGGAAAAATGACTAAGATTCTCTACTATATCTGCAATATAATTAATTGGCTTTATTCTGAAAATATTTGTTGCCATTTTGGAGTAAATAGAAAGCCCAGCATTACACATGTTCACATGTATTTACCATATTTAAAGCAAAAACTTTACTATATATTTTTTCCAAAGAAATTAGTTCATCCCCATTTTGAAAAGTCTAAGAAGAAAACATTCAAACACCCTCACTGGAATTACTGTGAGCTGATGTTTCTCTTGTAAAAAATTATGCCATGGAAATCAACATACAGTTTTACAGAGTTATACAGCCATACTAAACAAGCTCTCTAGGTTACACTGCATCAGACTTTCTGGATTAGCGAAATATTTTGACAATAACAGCAACTCTTCAGCTGAAGCTTAAGCGTTTCATACCTTGGATTAAAATGCTGTTACTTTTGAAGAACAAATATCCAGTGTTATACACATGAAAACATTCTTAACCAAAAGGTAATACTCTAAAAGTTAATGCAACTTCAGACTGAAGCTGCAATGTCTATATTTTCAGTATCCCCTTGTCAGAATTAACTCCTTAGAATGCAATGTGACACACAGAAAATTAACATTTTTATGTGTTTACTCTGGGTATTTTTTTGCTTATATTGTATTACAAAGCATCTGGTCCTACAAAATAATACCTACAATAGACCTCATGTTTAGAGGGTTTTCTTGAGGTAAGCACTCCTTGCATTGTCAGATCTGTTGTAAAATAACAACCACACATGAAAAGAGAGTAATCCCCTTAATTGGCTTTTAACCATTCATCTGAATTGCCCAGTTCAGCAACATAACAGCATAGTCAGAGGAGACAAGTTCACTTAAAAAAAAAAAAAAAAAGTATTTTTTTTTTTTTCAGTCAGATACATACACATTGTCTGTTAACTTATTTCTGATTGTTGGTGTACTCAATTCCTGCTTGACTTTATGTAATGGAAACTGGTTATCAGTGTGAGGTTAAGCATCGTTAACTCATTTATTGCAAAAACTGCAACATGAAAAGATTTGGAAATCTATACAGCATCTCCTATATGACCATTTTAAACAAAACAAAATGAAAGAAGATATCATTTCTGTGAAGTGACAGAAAGAAAACAGTATGATTGTCCATTAAATATCCATTCAGTCATTATCATCATTTACTAAGATTTCTGTTGAAAATAATGACTTGTATAATTATCAAAAAGTCTGTAAGACAATCACAATTCTTTGTAGATTTTCTTCTACACTATGCATATTAAAACTTCTGGGGTAGCTTTAGTAAATAATAAGCATCAAGTTTAGCTACCAGTTTCAGCACAGGTCTCTGCTGATCAACTACACTGGTGCTAGCACTGAGTTACCATCTACAAATCAAAGGAAACACACATGACCAAGGCAAAATAAACAGAAGAAAACAAGCTTAATATCTTCTATAACTCAAGCTACCCATAGAAATAGTAGGAATCAACTTCAAGAAATCTGCTGAAGGTTTTTATATCTTTTATACAAACAAAAAGATACGATGCATTTCTAAAATTTTGTTTCAATATAGGTACTTAGCTGTAAAGTACATCAAAGTCAGTGTACAGTTTTCCATTTTACTGTAACCTCTGTAAACTCACAATTATATTGCATTCTTTGTACATATCACAATGAAAGGTTCTGAACCCTCTGCAATCCCCATTAGATCTACTGAATGCAGCAGAGTGCAACTGTCGTGTTGGTGTAGGAGGTTAAGAGGCAGTAGACATATTGGGTGTCCAGCCCATTTGATAGGCCCGTTCCAATGTCCTCTTGCAATCCTGTAGTACAGTACTGAAGGTTATATGTGGATACTGCTGCACTAGCTGTTCCACTGTGGCTTCATTCACCTGTGATTGAAGAAAAGAATCCATGATGTGCAAAAAGTGAACAAAAAGGGCAATGTTATGCAAGCTAAACAAATAACGAAGCTTCGGACTCGTGGGAGGACTTGCAGGATTGGGCTGTCTGTTGATTCCATGGGCTGCACTTACCACAAATGTACAGAATGTGATGCTCTATTAAAACAAAACAAAACAAAACAAACAAACAAACAAACAAAAAACCCAGCTCAATTTAACCTTAAAGGGAGAAGTTTTATATAACATTCTAGTACATATTGTTTGATTATTTTTGATTGAAAGCAAAAAACAAAGATGAAATGTCTCCATTTGAAAACATCTTTGTTTAAAAAACTGCAACAGTGTTTAACAAGCTATTAAACTATTTTAATTCCATGCTGGACCAAGCTGGCCCAAAACATAATTATTCAAGAAAAGCCATCTTCTTTAACAATGCACTGCCCAGATTTCTTATCTTGAAACAGAAGCACACTCATTCAAGCTCACTCAAGCAGACATAGGTTTGGAATGTAAGGTTTTCTTGGCTTTGGAAAATGAAAGTTGATTACATCTATCTATTAATTTATGCTACAATTATGATACTTTTACAAATACTAAGTAGAAAGTCCACAGTTAGCCCTACTGAAGTAAACTTGCACTGTATGGTGGCTCTCCATGTGGCTGCAATGATAAATAAGAGATAATATGACTAAACAAGGAGAAAATAATGCAAGCTATTCTATATTGCAAGTATACCAATTGGTAATATAGGTCAACTTCCTCAAAGATTCAAAGTCCTACATGTCTTCACATACTTCACAGGTAGAAGTTTTTATTTTAGCCTTTTGGTGTGAGGCTAACACTGCACAAATGTTTTTGTGGACAGAAATGAGAGGATCAATAACTATGATATCCAAACTTGTCAAGTGAGGGATGCCCCTCCTAAATCTTAAACATCAAAGGCAGCACCTTTATTCTTGATTAGACAAGGCAATCAGACAAGCCTAGCTAAACCAAATACCTTTACAATTGCAGCACTGTTAAGGGATTAATTTGTCAATTATTTTTAAGCTGATTGCAGTTCATATCACAGAAATAGACAGCTTCCTTCATCCTTTAGATAAATGAATGGTTAACTGAAGAACCATAACTTCTCTTTAAAATCCTTGCTGAATGCTTGGACATTTTAAAATACATTGATGCTACATTTAAATAGTAGTTGCCTAGATCAGTAGCATGTGCAACTGATATCTTCTGCTTTTTCTCCCCACGTTCAAGGCCAAAAGTAAAAACCTGTACTAAAATATTTACTACCATGACAAAGAGCCATCTTGGAAATAATATTTTAGAGCACAGTGACCACTAATAATATTTTTGTCCTTAAAAGATAAGAAGGAGTGCATCCTTCTGAACAGTGATTGCACTCAATGACACGGATAAATGAAAGGTTTAATATCCAGTTCTTCTACTTTGATAATAGAAACACTCAATCTTCATTGGAACTTTCATCTAGCTGAGTCTGACTTGGATAGAAAACTGGTTTAACTTCCCTTTACAACACACAGTGTACTCTTTTGGCAAATTACTACATTACAGTAACATCTTCCAGTGCTGATAAACAAGAAGTGACTTTTAATGAATCAAAATGAAATCAGACATAGCACAAGTCCTCCAAAATATCTGATATTTATAGTTGAATACATACATATTTTCAAACTGTCAGCAACATTTCATAGAATATTGCTTGGAAAGGAAGAATCCCCTAAGCAGAATTTGCTACTGTTTGCCTATTGAAAAATAGTCAAAAGCTCTTTTCTTTAAATACATGGTGCAGAGAGCCATGGCAGAATCTATCATATTACCAGAAACTTCTCTTTATGGTTAACCAGCCAGAATGAAGATGCTTACCACAGAGAGTTGCTCATTCCGCTCTTTCTTAATGGGAAACTTAAAGAAGAGATATTGTTCATCTACTAGATAACTGCAAATACTAGCAGTAAATAGAGGCTATTACTCTTTGACACATACCTGTTAGGCCTTATTTGTTAGAATAGCATGGTTATTATGGTTTTAAAGAGCTAAGTGTTGCAATATGATAAGAAGATTTTCTGTTACAGGAAACAAATAAGGCAAATTTGTTATGAAGAGGATGTTCAAACACAGGAAGAGAGGTAATGAAGAGAGAAAGCCATGGATCCTCCATGTCCTGGTATTATTGACTGAAGACTGAACACATTTACGGAAGCAACAGTCTAGCTAGATATAAAGTAATGTATTTACTGCAAGGCTAACTTACATGAAATAGCATGGCCCATGATACTCAGGAAGACAGATGATGTTACAATGGTATCTTTTAGTCTTAAAATCTATGAAGGAATCTATGGTAAACCATTTAGCACTAGCCATTGGTCCTATACATATATATACACACACATATGTGTTGATGCAATAATTACTGTATAAATAATATTTAACACAATTGTTACTAATCACTACTTTACTAAAGAGGGGAAGGAAACTTTTGATATTGAGTGCTAAATACAGTTAAAAAATAAGCATAAGCATGCAGAGGACAGGCAAAACCACTGCAGAAGTGACTTTATGACAAAATTAGATATTTTATGACCAAATCTGAATAGTAGAAGGTCTTCTGCATTTTGTTGGAATGCTATAAGAACTTTTAAAATTGTTAGTTTGTTCCTAGGCAACAATTCAAGTTGTATCAAACAGCAAAGCAACTACAAATCTGTCATGGCTTTGGCTGAGATAGAGTTAATTTTCTTTGCAGAGGTTCATATGGTGCTGTGTTTTGGATTTTTGATGAAAGTAGTGCTGATAACACACCGATGTTTTAGTTACTGCAGAGCAGTGCTTGCACAGGGCCAAGGCCTTTTCAGCTTCTGGTGCTGCCCTGCCAGCGAGGAGGCTGGGGGTGCACAAGGAGCTGGGAGGGACACAGCCAGGGCAGGTGACCCAGACTGGCCAAAGGGATGTCCTATGACATGTGGTGTCGTGCTCAGCAATAAAAGCTGAGGGAAAGAAGGAGGAAGGAGGGGATGTTTGGAGTGAAGGCATTTGTCTTCCAAGAAACTGTTACGCGTGGTGAGCCCTGCTCTCCTGGCAGTGGCTGAACACCTGCCTGCCCACGGGAAGTAGCGAATGGATTCCTTGGTTTGCTTTGCTTGCGCGTGCAGCTTTTGCTTTACCTGGTAAACTGTCTGTATCTCAACTCATGAGTTCTCTCACTTTTACCTTTCTGATTCTCTCCCCATCCCACCTGGGGAGAGTGAGAGAGTGGCTGTGTGGTACTTAGCTGCCTGCCAGGTTAAATCACAACAAAATACTATGTACACATTTGAAACCATAATAGTTATGGAAAGAAACTACTCTAACTTTAAAAAATTGAGTTTACTCCCATGATAGAGGAAAAAAATTCTCCTACCAAGCTTCATGGTAAATGATCAAATATGTGAAACTTTTAGTTAAATGCAAATATTTTAAATCCAAAGAAAATAACAGCAAATAGTGAAAAATTATGCTGGACAAAATAAATTCAATGTAAGATTGCACAACAGAAGAGGAAAAAAAAGATCCTGTTTGGCAGTGGGACAACCTGCATGGATCCCAGGATGAGAAACAAAGGCAGACAGTTAAATCAGAAATGATTCCCTACCAGAATATTTTGAAAGCTTGCCTTTTACCATCAGAAAATTAGATCAAAAACTAAAACAGTGTAAAATTTGTAGTATTTTAAACTTTCTGTTGTACAGAATAAAAGTTCACCGTCTAAAAGGTAGGAAAACAGAAAAATCAAGAAAAAAATATTCCTTGTTAATGAATAAGATAGCTAAATAACATCTGAGTCAACTGCCTTGGTATCCTTCTCATCAGTTCCCCTAATGGTAGGATTAAGATGCAAAGAAGTCTTATGTCTAACCATTAGAACAGAAGCTTCTGTCTCAGTGTTAAGAAGCAGTCTGGCTGGTGATAAAATAGAAGCACTGAATGCCATTCCCAAAATAAATTAATTACATAAACAGCAATTTTCGCATTTCATCTTGAACAGTCTTGTTAACTGAATGAAAAATAAAATTCTTCACATCTTAATATCCCTTAAAATGCTATATTTTTCTTCCACAGAACTTTCATTAATCTTCATGTTTTGAGTTGTCAAAATGTAGACTGCTGGCTGAAGATAAACTAGTTAGATCACCTAGTACATAATCATTCATTTGAATTTGAATAGCCCTCAATTATGTTTTAACACATACTGAAAGTATGCAGTCCTTACTATTAAGAGTGTTTGTGTGAATCTGGTCATCAAACAGAAAAAATAAAACAACAACAAAGTTTGGCTTGAAACTTATTTTTTCTGGCTAACATAAAAATTTATTCCAGGCCAGAGAACACATTCATAAAAACAAAAGAGAAGACGGGTTACAGAAACTGTCAGGAGCAAGTGATATCATCCCCTTTAACTCAATTGGAACAGTTACCTAGAAATCATGATTCTCAATCCTTTTTGCTTTAAGACATCTGAACATATAACCCCTACTTCCCAGGAGAGTACGCTTGACTTTGTGACAAATGTTATCTGGGGTGGGACCTCCTTCATTTCTTCTGATGATAGTGTGGATGTGCACAAAACACTTAAAATATTATTTCCACTATCAAAAAAAGAGAATACTTCCTTATGTGATAATTCATCTGGAAAAGAAGAACATGAAGAGCATCTAGTTCATGTGAAGTAGAAGAGCATCCACAAAAGGTCTGAGAGAGTGCTTCTTTGATGAACTCTAATCTCACTCTCACTCTGCTAGGTATACACATAGTGTGGGTCAAATATTGAGAAAAATGGGAAACCAATGTCCATAACTCCTTCTCCCCTTTAAGTGAAATGATCAACAACAGAAAAGTTGAAAAAATACCTCCAGTTTGCAAATGTTTTTCCCAGAAGAAACTAACTGGTATTTATGAGCCGATTTTTCAGGTTCATGACTTTTGAGGTTCAGGATCTACTGAAACTACAGTTTTCAACTAAAAAGCTACTCAGAAAAATACTTAGTCAGAGTTTTGATCTTGGCATGCTAAATTTACTCATCTGATGTGACTGCCAGTATCTATTGATTTGGTACACCATTGATATCTGCTATAGACCACCACGAGCAATTTCTTTTATGGCATCCTCCCTGAGTTCTCATGTCAAAATTTAAACTGCAAACATAAATAGTAGCTAGATAATTTTTAGGTTTTGCTTTTAAATGTGCCATGTCATTTGACAGAACTTCAGTGACAATTTCAGCACTTTTTTCTTTCATTTCTAGATCCTAAAATAAAGAATTTCTAAAGATTCCAAATTATTCCAAAGGGAACTGTTTAGGACTAGGGTCTATTTTTCTTTACCTTTTACTTCCATTATGTTCCCAGGACAGATCTGATTAAATTCAAGCGAGTCAAGTTTTTCTAATCCTGTTAAGATAAATTCGGGATTACAATTGAAACCATCAGTTGAACAAGACTTTTCCTTTTAATGAGAGTGCTAGCTTCATTCATAAATGAGTAAGACAGGCAGAGATTTAAGGAATTTTCCTACTAAGGACTTCCCTAGTTGCTTTTAGCTAACTTGTGAGAAGTTGATATCATGTCCAAGAGATATCTTGGACTGGATCACTAAGTGGCAAATACAGGGGCTTTAAAAGACTGGATTTAACTGAGGAAACTCATTTATTACACTGTTAATGAGAGTTGTAGGACTGCCTACTGAAACTCCTCCTGTAGTTGTATCAAGAGCAGTCTCAGAATTCAGTTCTTATTCCAAAGCTACTAAAACTCCCAAGAACGTCTGTATGGTGTCATTCAGAGCAATACCGAAAAGCAGGAGTAGAGTCATCACCTGAACTGGAAGTTTTATGTTGCTCTACACAGTGAAGAAGTATTCACCATTAACCTAAAAGGTTTCCTATGTAAAGAAACGCTCAGGGTAACATCCAATTCACTTGATAATTCAATAGAAAAAATGATCTCCATTCCAAGTTACTAAGTGAAATCAGTAAGCAGCCACATAATTTAATAATAATAATAATAATAAACAAACAAACAAAACAAAACAAACCTGAAAAAAATAGGAAAAATCTAGGATCACATGCGAACAAGAACAACAACAAAAAAACCAACCCCTTCTCCCCACCCCCCCCAAAAAAAAAGACTAGCAAAAGTACTAGTGCAAAGATGCAGTACTAGAACTTCTTAGGAAAACTTGCCTATGTTCCTCTGTTGTTTGCAACAGCCCGCATGGACTGCTTGAAATAATTTCTGCTTAGTATCTAACTTAGCTTTTCCATAACATCATGAGGCATTCTCCTTCTAAGGACAAAGCAGGTGTTTTCAGTTATGTAGCTTTCCTTTTGTTCAAAAGGGTTTTCTTATCATGTTACTGAAACTTTTGCTTATGGGATGGTATTGCAGCATTATGGGTACTGAAATTTGTTTCAGTATGTGTAGGGTAGTATCACATGAAAACCCAATTTGCATGTAGTGGACAAAGAAATAACTGCAGTCATTGTGCGCATCCACAACAATGGATTTTGGACACATTTTATGTTCCAATTCTTCCAATGTTTCAACAATAAAATCCAAAATATTCACACCTGGAGTTATTAAGAAACATGCATTTTTCATATACACTTTCTCTCCTGTAAGAAATAGTTTGCTTCCTCAAGTCAGTGTCTTATAAAAAGTGTACTTAATAACAAATGTTTGATTTTTTTTTCTGCTAATAGTTGAATGAATTATATTCTCAGGTGGCCCAATTATAACTGTTGCCTGTAGCCACAACAAAATTAAAGATTTCTGGAAATGTTTTGTGTGAAGTGCACTTGATCAGCTAAGGCAGACATATTCCACAGAGTTTCAATGACTGCCCTCATGCCCAGAGGCAGACCCTTTGTTTAGGACTTTAATAAAATAACAGCACTACTGATATTAGTGCAATATCCTGTAGTCCAAATAAAGTCGCCTACAATTTCAACAAAAAAAAGGTATTTTGACTTAATGGATGCTGTTGTTAAAGAAAAAAAAAAGCACATAAACACGCACATACAACTGCTGTATTTGTGGACTTATAAATAATGAAATTGACAAGTATAGTTTTTTTTTTCCCCCAAATACTGATGTACTATTATTATCATGACATTCAACAACTTGTATTAAATCTTAGTGATTTATTTTCCACTTATATTGGGAAAGGTGAAGAAGTGGGTAAGCAGAAATATCTGTAGTCATTTCTGTAGTGTGAAATGAAATAAATGGAATACACAAACTGTCTAATATTTAATGGTAGCACTTCTGGAAGGATTTCAGAAAATGTAGCAAGGTTGCTTGTGAAATATACCCCCTTAATAGTTCTTTGCTTAAATCTTGAGAGAAAGGTACAGTCCTGGAGGGATGAGATTCTTTGTTGTGGATATTTACACAGGTGAAAGCTATTGCCTCAAACTGCCAGTCCCTGTACAGTTGCTGCAGTCACAGAGAGGAAAGCATTACAGCAAACTAACAATATAATCCATTTCAGGTCCCTGTGAGTTTGCATAGTTTTCCAGAAGAGCCAGTGTCTCAGGTCTTGCTGTGCTACTCATTACTGCCACCACATTATTGAATATTAAAGTTGTTTAAGTGATAAAGATTTTCAGTCTCAATTCTCTGCTTACTGTGAGGGCTTACTTTCCTACTATACCAGAGAAACCATCCTAAAAGAGCTGTATAGTTTGGCTGGTTGGTTGGTTTGCTAATTCTGTTCATCTTAATCAGATGAAATTCTTCTAGACTCCACCTATGCAATTTTGCAAGGTAAAAATATTAACAGTATCATAATTATTTCAAATTTATGATGAAACTCTGTGCATTGCTTTGTTCTTATGAAAATTGCAGTTAACAAAGAATCATACGCAACAAAATGACAGTGTTTATTTATATAGTGATAAATATTCTTTCAAATTATTTTCTGCCTGTTGAATTAATAGCATTGAATATTTTCCTTCTTATTCTGCAACATTAACAATAATTTGAGCACATTATTGTAATACTTGTCAAAATGGGGACCTGTAAAATCAACAGAGAAATCATTCTCAAAATTTGCCAGCTGGCAAAAATAATTTGAAGTTTCTGGGGAAAATGCTTCTAAAAAAATTACTTTTTTTTTTTTTTTTAATCATAGTAATGCTGACTACTTCACATTGTGTTTTTTCTTAGTAGTTGGACTCATGCTGATTCTGAACCATTAATCAGTACCTGAGGGCCCATTCTTCTATCACAGTATGACATGTTCGGGTGGTTGTTTTTAACAGTAAGGACAGAGTCACTAACTCAGGAAGATTCCATCTTCAGCCTACTGCCATAGACTATTGCTGAACTATCAGCTTGGAAGGTAAAAATGTTTTGGTGAAGAAAGAGTTAAACTAGAAGTACAAAAGCATTCAACTTGTATAAAGAATCCTTTTTTATATTTCAGCAGATGCTTTCGTTCATGCACGTGATGGGTCTGTTATTCTAGTTAGCTAGGGAAAAAAAAAAAAAGTATTGTTCTGTCTTTTAAAATTGTTGTATTGAAAACCAAAGAGAAATAAACGCTATTTTTCTTTTATTGTGGGTTAGCAAGCATAATTAGTTTCCTTCTGATGGAATTCACAGATTTTAAGAATCTAAAATCTTCATTACTTATACAGAGACATATCATTGGAAGCTCCCAGATTATATATATAAGATTAAAAAAAAATACAGAGTATCCTTTATATTATGCAGCAAAGTCCTTTTAACAAATTAGAATGATTTAAGACAAAATAAGTGTTATAGAAATGCTTTTAAAGGGAAGGCTTGGGTATTTTCAGTCCTCTTCAATATCACAAAACCATAATTTCAAATTGCAGAATGAACCCCGTAAAAATATAAAAGAAGAACTGGTAGCAGTTTGTCAGGGTTTTTGATCAGGCTAACAATTGTTAGCATTTTCTGAAGATGGAAAGCAAATTGCTGTGCTGATTATATTAAAACAAGCCATAGCCAACTTTTGCTGTTCCACTGCTGATTAAGAACAGTTTAGCTCAGAAAAGTACTTGAAATTTAAAGATGTACCTAAGATCTTATCTCATTTTCACTTACTTTACTTCAGTTACAAACTTAAATTAAAAGTTTGTGGATGAAGGGTAAAAATGTTGCCAGTCATGCTTACTAATACATATATTAAACAGAAAACTCTTTTTGTCCTGAGTTGATTACTTTTTTCACATGCTGGCATTTCCTCATACACAACAGGAGCTGCATCCTAGTCAGGCTAATGATTTACAGTTTGCACATGATATACATTTACAAATGTTCCTAAAACAAACTTTATTGAAGGCTAAAGTGATAAATTTATATTAAAAAATCTACTGACTTTCTAAAAATTTTACTTCAGATACAAATGATTTTTTAACTGACCGTTTTTATGTTTGGGGGTCATCTGTCTTCCTTCCTTTGTGGTAATATAAAAGTTTGTTTGTTTGTTTAGTCAGTTGTACTGACCATCAATTTCTGTGCTCTAAAATCTCAGTAAAACTGTAATAGGTAATGAATGCTACAGTTGATCTGAGAAAGTCATTTGGAATAAGCTGCAGACTTTCTGATGTATTTTCATGAAAAGTAACCTGAATTCCTACAAAAAAAAAAAAGAAAGAAAAAAAAAAGGCAAGGAATAAAGGCCATGATGATTTATTAACTGACATTGTGTACCCATTCACAGCCAACTTTGTCAGACTCACTTCATTCACTTGTAGCTGTGAATGCTGAATTTTGCAGGCCTTTGTTTTTCAGCGTCATTTTTCTGCATATTTTCTCAATAAACGTTCTCATGCATTTAAGTGGTAGCATGGCTGATAACTATTGCAAATAGCACCACAGCTATAGTAAAAGGATCTCAAAATATGAAAATCTGTGTGAGAAAAGTTGCAAACAACTTGGGAAGATTATTCTGATTATTCTGACACGTTGTTCAACTAGCCAAGCTATCAGCCAGGAAAACAGATAAAGTTTTTAGCCATGATTTCCTAGGTGATACACAGATATTTTCCATAAAGGTGAAGAGTTCAGACTGCCATTATTTAAAGTTGGCTGGAATGTTGTGAAAGAACAATAAAGAAGCGCTACAAAGACATCTTTAAAATGAATTCTAGCAATAAATAGCGTACAGAACATTGCTCTCTTTCTCTGATATATTTTAGAAATATGAAATATATGATATTTAGAAATAATGAGTTAAGTAACTACAATGATACTATAAATATGATCTTGGCCAGTTTAGGGGTAGGAATGTACAGAACTGTGTTCAGAAAAAGAAGGTTGAAACATCTGTATTTCAACCTGTGAATTTGATGCGGACATCATTTGATGCACTTAGGATGCACACAAGGCTCATACGAGTCCTGATGTCAGTGTTTTTAGGAGAAAAGTAAGCACACTCTCTCTCGAAGTACGTGAAGTATCACTGTAGCTGTGTGAGAAATCAGTTTGGGGACATACAGAAAATACCATTGCTTATAAATTGTATACAAAAGGACAAGTCATAATTTGAAGTATTCGCTTTCATAAATTGTGATAAAAATAGAGATACAACTAAGATTTGGTTTGAAGAATGGACAATCATGTTGTCTGCTGTGGGAGGCTGAGCTGAGGTGAACTCAGCATGGCCCCACACTCCACAGCCAACTCTCTGCCTTCCTCAGCAGTTAGGGAGGTGAGGAATCAGAGCTCCCGCCTGCCCCGGCTGAACACGGAGCGGGCGAGTGTTCCCGTGACCCCACAGCAAATCCTAAAGCAAGGCCCTGGAGCACAGTCAGAGCCCACAAACGCGGCTCTGAGCTCTGCAGGGCAGCTGGGAGCTGTGGCCGCTTGTGCTGCCTGAGCCACAGGCAGAGGCGGCGTGAGGGACCTGGGAACGGCATGCTGTGCCAGCGCCCACGGGAACGCCGGGACACCGAACAGGAATGCCACAGCCTTTATGCTTTTTCCAATTACAAAACTCTTAAAATGTCCTGCCTAGGCTGCAAACAACTACTAATTTTATCTCTTATTGCTTTCAGAAGAAATGGAGAATCAGAACTGCAACATTTATTTTTTATGAAACATATAACTTGCACAGTCCTGAGTGCTGCTAGGTGCCTGTACACACACACACACATATGCAGACATACAAATATGCATTTGCACACAGTTCTCGGTGAAAACGGAGAACGAGGTGCATCAGGAAGACAGTACAGTGCTCTACACCCTGGCTGGGAAGCAGCATATGTCCTAACAGATGGGTGTCTGCCAGGGATGCAGCACGGTTGGTGAGCATCCATGACAGCAACCAGAAGGGAGGAAGGGGCCTTGCTGCTTCCAAGTGTGCTGATGTGTGCTTGCAGGCAGCTGGGGAACTGCGTTGCCCAAAATACAGGTACTTGAAAATGTTTAGGGCCTGCCTTCTGAGCACCTAAATACCTTCGGAGGTCTGGATCGCAGGCTCTCAGAACTCCATCATTGAAAATTAATAGGACTTGTCTCACTGTAGCTATGCAGCACAGTGCAGGACCCTGTAGAGATCATCAAGCTAGCCCTAGCTGAGCTGGTCATGGAAATGCAAGTAGTAAGTTACACCACCACAACTGTATGATTGCTCTCATGAGTGCTAATTTTCCTGGACAACGTGCCGTGCTTTGGCAATTAGGCTGCCATCAGGACACATGCCCAAGCATCCACACTGCCTTGCACCTCTCCAGCAGCATCAGTGCATTCAGAGCTCTCTCCAGGCCTCGGACACCACTGCTGTGTAGTGCAGGGGGAGCCAAATTTTACTCCATCATGGAGGTGCTAAGGAAAATTAGAAAAGAGACATTTTCTCAGTAACCTTGACTCTGGTGTTTTTACATTGAAAAGAATATTTAGATTTTGTTTATCTATGTATTGTAAAACAAAATTCTAATATGGATAATTTTGAAAGACTTTTAGCATTTACTGATCTTTGACTTTTTCTGTATTTGATTTGTAAGTAGTGATTATGTTGCTATTTAATAACATTAAATGTCGCAAAAATAGTGCTAAAATGCTCATTAGAAAATTCCAACCTAAATATATGTCTTCATTATGATGATCTCATGGTAAAGTCAGCATTTTTTATGAGACTTCTAAACACAACGACATTTATTTTAAGGCAAAGAGCATATTGCTCCTGTGGTGTGCATGTTAGATGGTAGGGAACATGTTAAAAAGAAAGGTCATGGCAACAGCAGTTTGATGAGAAATGAATAATTTGATTATTTTCATGGTGTGGATCAATAATGCTCTGCATCTACTGAAACCCATTGCCTGAAGGCACTTAGATAATCAATGGCATAAAACAGAGCCTGCTTTTGCCCAGGCTTGCAGCCTCTCTGATCTTTCTTGGGAGGACCCTTGACGCCTCTAATTTATGTCAACTGCATATCAAAGAAATTCCACAGAGCCTGGGTCATAAAGAGTATTTTAGTGGTAACCATTTGAAGTCTACTTACATATGTTCCTTATGTAACTCTGTTTAAGTACTTCCCCTCCAATGTCTGGGAATTCCTAGAAAGGCAGAAATGCTACCTGGTACCACTGTAACAATCAGTGTGTTAGAAAAGGAAGGTTTGCTACAAGGGGCAAATCTAACCCTCTCTTTACCGTAAGCTGGCAACAGTCCAAAGACAAGAATTTCAGTCAACAGTGCATGTAAATGAACCCTTCTGCACCACCCTTTAATGATGTGCTGGACACTGACATTTTTACTTTAATAGAGCAGCCACTGGAAAAAATTAGTTCTGCATGATACTGGGGAGAGACAGTTAAATACATGGTTTTCTTCAGTAATTTCTCTGTTCACTTGCAGCGGAAAAAGGGAGCTAGAATCTTCCAGCTGCCAAAACCTCTCAAGTCAAGGATACTTACTTCATTCTGTCTGTGGAGCTATTTTTCCCATCAAGGCTTCACAAGCAAGAAAATGTTTCCCAGTGGTAGTCCTAGTACTACAATACTTTAACAGCCTTTACTCACATCTTAACAAGTTTTAGCCTCCTTACTTTGAATACATATGCACACACGCACATGCACTTGCACACAAACGCACACACATGCAGGCATGCAGAGTCAACATTGCTTTTCTTATGCGCCCAGAAGCTTTCTCGGAAAATATTATTTTTTCTTTTAGCAGTTGACTTTAACAACACAAAAGATGGTGCATAGTCCTTTGTAAAGAACTAGGAGAGCATCAACCAGCAATTAGAGAAATACAGACCATAGTACATAGAGTTTAACTGATGAGGTAGTAAAACTTGTTTTCAGCATCAAGGTCATTGATTTTCTATAGCAGCTGAAGACAGGATAAAATTATTGCACTTATTAGATCCTTGCTGATTGTTCAACGTTAGCTAAATCCACAAAACAAATATATGTAAAATTGATCAGGTGATTCAGGGTCAAATCTAATTCCCAAGGTCAAGTAAGCCTTTGAACATTCTCTAAGTACATAATCTTTGCACAATCCATCAAAGAGACTCACACTCTTTTCTTCTATTGGTTCTTATAAAACACTAAAGTTTAGGAGATTAAGTGGAGACAGCTTCAGTAGACAGAGCAATTCTTCCAAGGTGCTAAACCTCCCCTTACACTGGAAACCTTCTGAAGCTGAGTTTGCAAAATCCTATTTCTAACTTTACAACTGACCTGGAAATTATTATTCACTGCCAACTGAAATACTGTGGTTTTTTTTTTTTTTTTTTAAAGTGTCTTCTATAAAGCATTGCAAAGGGTGCATGGTAACGGTTTTGAGCTTGAAGCATCTTAGAATTAAAAAAAAAGTGTTTCTTCAGGTTGTATCTAACTAGAAATTCACATGCCTGAGAGATATGCTTATGATAAGAATCACAAGCTGGACATTTGTTCATGATAGCTGAAAAAGAAACAATCCCCGCAGGTGTATTTTCAGATCTGAGACCAGAAACTGAACCTTAGATATTTCTGCCCTGTTCCCAGCAGTCTTTCTCTCTCTTCTCTGAACTGAGACATGATTCCTGTAGCCTATATATAGGGTGATGTGAGGTTGGACTATCCTGTCCTCTCTCTTTCTAGTGACAAAATGCTAAAAGCATCCTTGTCTAGGAGCTTAATGAAAATGGAAAATGGGGTGTAACTACCAATAAACAATTACGAATGAATGCAATTTGGATAACAGTAATGCTAGATATTGTGACCTGTGCTCGGAAATACACTAGTTTCTTCTTTTCTTTGGAGATATAAGTTTTTCTCTCATTTGCTAAGTTCAACAAGGTGGAACAGTTTTTTACCATCCCCACAGGATGTCAGGAACACAACTGAATATGTAGTTGAATAGGACCATATATGTTAGCTTCAGACAACAAGTAGCAAGCTTCCAATGTGAGAACATGTCTGGAACACGTGGGAACAATCCCTAAGGGAATACTAACTTGTACAACACAATTTACTGTCAGTAGTATTTGAAATTGCTTAACGAGGTCATGAAGCAAATAAACCACATCCCAGGAATTAATTTTTCTCCTTTACGGCAGGACAAAAGAGTGATGAGTTTTATGGGAAGAGACAGGAGAGGGGATATACATGGGAAAGAGGTATACCACATATCCAAATGTGTAAAAACATATACCTATCAAACCTATCTATACCTATCAAACTTCTCAGACTATGAACTGCAGCCCTAGTCATAGAGGCTCCATGTAAGATACTCATGATTTTTGAGTTTTAACATGCATATTTCAATATTTTTCAAGCTTGAACTAGGCTAGAACAAAACTCTTTTTTCTGCCTGTTTATACTGAGATGAGTAACAACAGAGTATAGGACTGAAAAGGAAAAGGCAGAGAGAGCTTTCGGTGTTAGTGAAACTCATTGCTATCATTCTTAACTCAGGGGCTTCTACTCAAACTAAAACGGGAGGGAAAAGCTTCAGTTTAACATGAATTCAATGCATTTGAACATTACTATAAATATTTTCATATAGATACTGAATAAATGTTTTTTTACATTTATTCTCCGAAAATAAGTAAGACATGAAGGAGGTAGATTTGTCTGTCTTCACCCTGATCAATGTTCCTACTTTTCTGGCCATCCCACCAAACTGACCTTTTGAGTGAGGACTTCCTGATGTGAAATTCATTAGCTCTAACACGGTCTAATCCTACATCTCTTTTTTCCCAAAGGCATCCAAACTTAAACATTATGTAGTTATCATTCCAATCTCTCAGCTGAGGAGGAAGGTTATCACTTATATTCAGTTTCTTTCAAATTATAAAATTACAAACTATATTCAGTTTAAGAGGGTTTTTTTTTTTTTTTTTAGAATATTATTTTTAATGAAGAGAAATTAACTTGTAGGCATTCCTAACACATTCCAGGTGGGAAAGCTATATATTAAGAAAAAGAAAACCAGCTATATTAAGAAAAAGAAAACCAGCCTTTTTTTTTTTCTTTTGCTCACATTATGGTTTTATCCAAATCCCTCCCTATGTGTTTTCAAAATCATTACATATGAGCAAGAACACAGACTTAAGAAAATTACTCTGGAGCTAGCACCACTGCAGTAATTTTAGTATCCTATTCCATCTTTTTTCTTTCTTTTTTAAAAACTAAGTAGTCTATCATAGTTATGACATGACATAACAATCACTTTTAGCCAAAAATATTCAAAACTCTCAGAGGGCAGATTTTACATAAAACCTGTGTGAGTATCTGAGGTTGTAGGTGTAGCCCGTGGGTGTATTTTGAAAATCTATGTCAGAAAAAACGTATAATGCTCTTTTTAGTACTCCAGATACATTTTAGTGAAATATATGAGCACAGCATACTAGAAGACTTACTACAGTAGTGAATGTCAAACCTATTTGAACAGCAAAATAAAAATCTTTCTCTCTCTTTCTTTCACTCTCGCATATACACACACCAACAGTCACTCTCTCACACTCACTCTGAAGCAGGTACCAGTTCATACGAATGCTGCTTACCTGATCGCATCTCATCAGCCCTAAATATCTGAGAGACTTGCTGCTTTGTGCAATTTGGGTGGCTCCGTGGTCTGTGATTTCTTTGCACCATCCAACATCCACAGTCTCTATTGTCATGCTGTATCGTCCAATGGCTATCAGAGCTGTAAGAATATTAAAGATATGAACTACAGAGGTAGTGAGATGGTAAGATCAGTTATATGTATACACTAAATTATATTGACATGGAATTTTCAGAAGCAGTTTTCATGTAACTTGTAAAAGATCTTGTATTTCGGCATTTTTAAACTATAGAATAACCCTCTCTTCAAATGAGGAATACAGATGTACAAATACACACAAAACATATATATACAGATCTTTTGAAATATTTTTCTATCAATTCACATAAATAGACCAGTTAGCAGAGATATTCTATATGAACTCTTTTAATTATTTTATTTTTAAGGACCAAAGACCAATCAATTGAAATAACTATAGAATAAAAAGAAATCTACCACACTCTTCAAAGAAAATAACTGATTTAATAAAATTAACACCTTTTTTTCAGCAAAGTGATATTGCAAAGACAGCACAAAGCATAACAGGACATTTTCCGTGTCAACAAAAACAAATGAATTTAGAAAACCCTGCACATATTGTACAAGTATATTCTAAAACTGCATTTGTTTCCCATCACTAGTCTGCAATGACATAAAGGATTCAGACCACTATTGTGCTGGTCACCATGGACTAGAATCATAAAATATTCCAAGTTGGAAGGGACCCACAAGGATCATTGAGTCCAACTCCTGGCTCCACACAGGTCTACCCAAAAATTCAGACCATATGACTAACAGCGTAGTCCAAACGCTTCTTAGACTCCAACAGGCTTGGTGCCGTGACTACGTCCCTGGGGAGCCTGTTCCAGTGTGCGACCACCCTCTCGGTGAAGAACCTTTTCCTAACATCCAGCCTGAACCTCCCCTGTCGCAGCTTGACTGCATTCCCTCTGGTCCTATCGCTCGCTGGTCACGAGGGAGAAGGGATCAATGCCTGCCCCTCCGCTCCCCCTCATGAGGAAGCTGCAGGCCACCATGAGGCCTCCCCTCAGCCTCCTCTTTTCCAGGCTGAACAAACCAAGTGGCCTCAGCTGCTCCTCGTATGTCTTCGCCTCTAGGCCCTTCACCATCTTTGTAGCCCTAACACTAGAACACTTCTCAGGAAATGTAGGCTCAGAAACTGTTAGTCAAGTTGGGTTTTATTAACAGAAACGGGTAGCAGCCTTCAGCAGCAAAAACCTCAGCTTAAAAAAAAGTCCAACGCGTGCAGTGTGAAAGTCAGCCACCTGCATTTAGTCAAGGGGTAGGATGTTTATTCTTTTAACTCTAGGTAAAATGCAGTCACTGAAAATGAAGATGAAGGAGTTAGTCCAAATAATGGAAACATCATTAAAGGGAAGATTTTTCAGCAGCTGTAGGCCAGTTCTGTTCATACTACAGAGCCTACTGGCAGGAAAAAAAAAAAAAAAAAGTTATGAAGAGCTGGTAGCTTTTGATATGCCAGATGTCAATCTTAGCTAATCAGGGTTTAACTGAGAGCTAGAAGCAGGGAGAAAGAACCCACCTGACCTTGCAGTAGTTCTGCAGAGCCATATACTAATGGCAGACAGCAATGAGGATAATTTGTTAATTTATAAATATTCAGGTGGACTGGATTTGCAATCAAAATCAGCCAAAAGTGGCCAAATACATTCTTAGAAGCAGTAGAAGATGGAGTGGAACATCAATTTTTTCTTCTAGCAGTTCACCAAAAAGGGCAATGATAATTGAATTTTGTAGCTGACATAATGAACTTATGATACAATCATCTATGTAGTTTCATTATTGTTTCATTGATTTTTGTAGGACAATACCAACTACCTCTCCCCAGTACATCCCTAAAAACAAATCATAATTCTGCAGATAGGTAAATATATGCATAACAAAACATAAACTTTCTACTTTTTTTTCCACAGAGCCCTTGAAAAATATTACTTCAATAAAAATCATGGGAAGAGAGTCAGAAACTTTCTGCACATATTTTGCAATAACAAAAGCTATAGCAATTACAGATTACTTAACTCCATGCAAAATGTTTTAGACTTGTTTGTAGTGCAGGAATACTGAAAGCCTACCATTATATCAGAATATTGTCAGTTAAACATAATTTCAAATACTGTTTGTCTTTGAATATTTTTGCTAGTTCTTGTAAAGTTACAATCATATTTTACCACTAAGAAACTAAAAAGCACCCCTTTTCAATGCTTCACAAATAAGTGGTAAATGGAAGAACATCAGCAGAGAATACTTTTATGGGAGTAACATAGAAGATCATCAGATCTCACTAGTGAAGAATTCTCCTAGTAAAGGTATTACAGGAAATTTGACATATAACTTCTGAGAACTCCTTCACAACACTTAGATTAGAAAGAAAGTAGGGAATGATGCTGTTGAAAGATCAAAAAAGGTGTTACACTGTGTGCTGCATGCCCAAGACTAAAATATAACCTGAGCATTGTTAGTGCAAGAGGCTACCTTGAATGTGGCAAAAAGATGGCTTAAAGCATGAAATCTCATGCAGATATACTTGCACATATTAAACAAGCTGGAAGAATAAATACCATTTTATAACAAAATACTCATATAAAACCATTTTATAACAAAATACAATTTAAAACGTTAATTCATCATTTGATATTTTAGTTCTTGTATTTTGCCATTTTGAGGGTTAAAGCATTTAATTTCTAGAGCAGGACTTTAATAAATCTGTTAAGTTTTACAGACTTTTTATATGAAGATAAATTTTTGTTTTTATTTTAACATAATGGAAAAGGGACTTAGTAATTATTGAAACAAGAAAAAATAATTATCAAATAACAGATCATGAAGCCTCTGTGTAAAAGTGGCCTTCAGGGCTTGCCTTCTGAAAATCTATACTTTAACCAGCTAACTATTATTTCTCTGAAGTATTAAAAGAATGAAAAAGAATAAGATCACCTCTGGGATTTGGAGAGCATAAGTAAGTTTCCATAAATTAAAACTCATACATATGATTTAGCGACTACATTGTCATTACCATATTCTGTCAATTACCAGGTAGGTCAGAACACCTAACTTTAATGATAACTTGAGGCAACCACCACATTTTTTTCATACAAGCAGCAATACTTACAGAAACAATACAAAGTGGAATAGAAAAGCCTGAGGCTATGTATGAATATGATACATAAAAAAATTGAATGAAAAAAAATTCCAACTACGAGATCTTGGAGGTTGGTGGTAGATGTTAAGTAAACATGTTTTACAGTTCAGAAGTTCTAGATTGATTTCCTGACAATTGCTAATCTGATATCTTCACCTGTGCTTCACATTAGTGTATATGAAAATAATTGGATGAAATTTCATGCTGTAATCGATCTGTGTGTCTAATCTGTGTGTCAGGTATGTCTTAGGCTAACAATGCCTGGGGTACACTTTAGGTAAGGGACCACTGAGTGGGCAGTACTTTTGTCTGGCTGGCCTTTCCCCTGCAGCATTATTCACCACTGTCTCTACCCTGACTTGCTACAGAGTCCCCAAATGTCACATGCACATATTTGGTTTTCTGTTCAACAGTTTTAAATAGTTGGATGTTCTTTAATAAATATGAACAATTGACAACATCTTTCTAATTTAATTACAAGTGATGCTAGAAATCAGTTACGGTATTACAGATGGTCTGCCTGATGACTGTTACCGTATTCTCTCACATGACATTAGAAAACATATTTATGTTCTACTTTGCAACTCTTTGTCCTCAGGTTAGCAGATGTCTTTCTGGAAAAACAAACATTTTGACAAGAGTGTAGTCAAAACATTTCAGTGTTACACTGCAGTCATATATCACACCGGTTCATCTATGAAATGCATAGAGAGTATGCCATTTTAAAACACTGACTGCATTTTCAGAAAATGTTGAATGGGTGTCATTGCACCCTCATGAAAACAGCATTACTTGGTCAAAGAAGACATCCACTATTCAGTCTCTAACAGCACCCAGCAGTGGGGGCCAAAGAAGGAACACAAGAACAGGTGAGAATGTAATGATACTTTCCCTGAACACTTTCCTCACACGACAAAAATTAGGATCTTTCTGAAGCCGAGTTGATGTCTCTGTACTTCTACAAATCCATCTAACCAGCCTTTTAATCCACAAAATTGCTTAGGTCTCATGACACTTGGCAGCTAGGAGTACCTCCACTCAGCTACCTTCTGTTTTGAAAACCACCTTCACTTGTTTGTTTTGAATCTGCCTTAAAACTTGATCCTGTTTGTGACAGCTCAGTTCCTTCTCAAATGCTTTCTGGAAGTCCCAACAGACTGTATCAACAGGTCTTCCTTGTTCTTTGCTGGCTTCCTCAAAGTGCTCTGATACAACTGTGAAGCACAACCTCTCTTAACAAAAGCTGTGTCAGCTCTTCCTGATATGTCATATTTATTCATGTGTTCACTTACTGTATTCCTAATTATTAATAATTTGCCTTATACAGATGTCAGGCTTACAGGTAATTATTCTTCTGACCTTCCCTGGCAATTGGCTGGACAACAGCACTCAGAGAGTTGTGCTTAGTGGTGCGGAATCGAGTTGCAGGCCTGCAGCTAGCGGTGTCCCCCAGGGGTCAGTACTGGGTCCAGTGCTGTTTAACCAATTCATCAACGACCTGGACGATGGAACAGAGTGTACCCTCAGCAAGTTTGCTGACGGTACAAAGCTCGGAGGAGTGGCTGATACCCCAGAGGGCTGTGCTGCCATTCAGAGGGACCTCGACAGACTGGAGGGCTGGGCCGAGAGGAACCTCATGAAGTTCAACAAGGGCAAGTGGAGGGTCCTGCACCTAGGGAGGAATAACCCCAAGCACCAGTACAGGCTGGGGGGCGACCTGCTGGAGTGCAGCTCTGCAGAGAGTGACCTGGGAGTCCTGGTGGGCATCAGGCTGACCATGAGTCAGCAATGTGCCCTTGTGGCCCAGAAGGCCAACGGTATCCTGGGGTGCATTCNGGACTGGAGCATCTGTCTTACGAGGACAGGCTGAAAGAGCGGGGCCTGTTTAGCCTGGAAAAGAGAAGACTGAGGGGAGACCTCATTAATGTATATAAACATCTGAGGGGAGGGTGTCGAGAGGATGGAGCCAGTCTCTTCTCAGTTGTGCCCAGCAACAGGACGAGAGGCAATGGGCACAAATGGACACACAGGAGGCTCCAGCTCAACATGAGGGGGCACTTCTGTACTGTGAGGGTGACAGAGCGCTGGAACAGGTTGCCCAGAGAGGTTGTGGAGTCTCCTTCTCTGGAGATATTCAAAGCCCGCCTGGATGCCATCCTGCGCAACGTGCTCTAGGTGATCCTGCTCAGCAGGGGGATTGGACTAGATGATCTTCAGAGGTCCCTTCCAACCCTGCCCATTCTGTGATTCTGTGATTCTGTGATTTTTTGAAATACCTCTGCCAAGCAGTCCTATGGTAGTCAAGGTTTAAGTGAAAGATTAGACTGCTGTTAGCAGCTCAGCTATTTCATCTTCAAGTTCTCTTAGAAGTCTTGGGTACACACAGTTCGCTTGTACGAGCAAAATCCTTTAAGCCACAAGTTTCAGCTAGGAAAACGTTTGCATTGCTCAACAGCCTTTTTTTTCCCTCTCTGACTGCATTTGCCCACAATAAACAGAACACATTGCTGTTCTCAGAAAGCCTGGCAGTAATTTAACAAGGACACATACAGTAAAAGCCTTACGAAGTAAGTTTGGATTCTTTGTCTTAGGAACTTGCAGCACAATCAGCAGTAAAGAAGAGTCAAAGGTGTGTTTCAATATAATGACAACCAGGCTGTAAACTCAGTGCGTGATAAAACAGAAAATCTCCACACACTGAAAGTAAGTAGAGGTGGGCACACAAAAATCCACCACGTATCTTACAGATGCTGTCTTTGACATATGATCCTCTCTGTACGTGAATATTTAATACTGCATCCAATTCTTTTCTCCCCTTTTTTACACTCCCATTTATTTTGGCAAAAGCAAGTTTTCATATTTCTTTTTTCCAGAGCTAGGTTGGAGGAATGGAAATCAGCTGATGTACAGCTCCTACAAAGCAGAAGATAAAGTGTAATGTCTGTAACTGGAATTGGAAAATCACCCCCACAGCCTTGAGCTGTATTAAGCAAAAATGTTTTCCAGTTGTAGTGGTAGCGGTACTTTCTTGTAGCTGAGAAGGTGAAAGGACACATGCAGGACCAGGTCTGCAGGCAGAGGTAGCATCTTTTAGATGACCAGCTGGGACAGCTGGGAAAATAGGACAGATTTTGTCCTTAGTACACCACTAGTAGAAGCATATAGTTCGAAACAGAAGAAATAATTTAACCTTATTTCATTTAAAACTGATTTAGTTAAACTGACATAACTAAATGCATCTACTACTACAGGCAGAAATGACTGCTTTAGAGGGGAAAGGTCTGTGTTCAACTACATGTAAACTGTGAAACCAATGGTTGTAATGCAAATGTCATCATGGTTAACTGCTTCCAGACCTGATCTAGGAAGGCACTGAGCTCTCGAGCTGACAAAACCAGGGGGATGAGACTGCCATAGTTATTTTGCAGGACAGTTTTGGAAAACTATACTTGGCAGTCTATCATCTTGAGGCTTTCCTCCTTGATTTTGCATATATACTAAAAAAAATCAGAAACAGGTGTTATGCTAATAAGTTACAGCAATTTCAGTAATTAACATTCATAATTTGACTGAGTCACGGCCATTTGTAAGTATTAGGTCACTATAACATAAAAAGCAACATACATAACTTTGGTATGAACAACTAATATCTGGCCCAATCTTAATTTAATTTTAATGTATTTTTAAATCTGGAAATAAATACTTCAGGTTTTGCATAGTTTTTACCAACTAAAATTGTTTGGAAATCCAGTGTATTAGCATAATCACATCCAATTAAACATACTTTTATTGGCATGCAGCTATTACACAATAGAGTACTTCCTTAATCAATAAATCCAAGCTAACTTTAACAGAAAATAAACCTCTGTGAGACTTAAGTGTGTTGCTGCTTTTCTCATATCATCACCTAATACAATGCGTATGCAAAACGCACTGCATTTGGTCAGCCTTCAGTGAGCACTGGATAGAAATACTTTTGAAAACTATGACTGACATCATCCTGACACCAGGGCATTATATACACATATATGCAATCACTCAAAAAACATTCTAGCATTTGTTTATTCAGTTCTTTCATCATTAATGACAAAAGTATGTAAATGCTCAAGAATTAGCATTTAAAATTTCCAAACTCTCTAACGGTTTTATGCAGAGTAGAAATCAATCAGTCCTCCACATATTACCAAGTATATAGTTTTCTTACAGAACTTTCCATTATCTTTTATTTATTATATAGCTAAAAGCTATTAAGGTGGTTTTGATAGCCATCTACTAGCTAATGAAAAGCCTAACATAAAAAAAAATTGGGAGGAAGTTTATGAGAGTTAAAATTGCAATAAGCAGATGTAATAAAAAGAGAATTAACAAAGAAAACTATACATCTAGATGTAACAGTTCAACTTTGCGGACTGTTTTTCTCCTTCTGTTGGTGGAAGTTCATCTGCCTGAGCTATTTAAATTTAAATTTATTTAAATTTAAGTATTTAAAATATGAGTGGACAAAGCTCTGGAAAGGCTATAAAGAAAATATATGAGACTGAATAAGACAATTTAAATGGGCCTTTCTATCTGTTGTTTATATTAGCCTATTGAATTAGAAACAAAAGAGAAAGATATAAATGATGCAGATAAATTATAAACATTTGAATGCATTGAAGCTTTACCACTTGGAAAAATTAATTTGACATTGCTTTTCCAGTAATTTGTGGAAAAGTACTTATAAATTAGTGTGCAATTAAACACAAACACTTGCCAATTATAAAATATACAGTTGAGTATATAGACAATATACTATCAGCTAATTTTAATGTACTACAATACTTAAGAATTAAAATTAAAACATTAGCTAACATATGTTACTAATATCCTCTACAGTATACAACAGATTAACTATTGAATATTTAGTTAACATAAATGTTGCTTATACACTGAAAATGTTCTCCTTTATGAGTGCATACCTATAAAAACTTCTTTTCAAAAAATTTTGCAGTGTTTCTGGTTCTTTCTCTGAATGAGGGCAACAGAATTTGATTCTTTAGAATAAATCTTGATGCCATAAGCAAAAGCTTGATGTGCTTTCCCACATGATACTAACAGATAGGATTTATGGTTATCCCCCGTATTGATGAGGTTGATGTTTATCTGCCATGCAAGTTACATGAGGTCTTGCAATTTAGCTCTGTTATGTGCAGAGACATGTCAAGTATATGCCTAATCCCATTTCCATGTGTCAGAAAAGTTTTGCTGCTGTAACTGCAGACAGTGGTTGAAGAAATCACTGCTTAAGTTGTCTGCTACTTTGTTCATCCAGAACTGAGGAAACACAGCTCCCAAAATTCACAGTTTCTGCCTTAAATGAAAAGCATTTGTATAAAACTGCATGATACAACTTCTTAAAATAAACAATTCATCTACTCCTGTTTCATATTTGTAAAGGTATAACTAAATAAATGTTTCATAACTAAATAACTAAACTGATAACTAAATAAATGTTTGTCATACACTGACACAAACCGTGCATCAAGCACTATAGTCCGTCTGCTATAAAATAAAGGCTACTATGGGTATATCACTCCGAAGTTTCACTTTCTGCTGACTTTCCAGTCAAAAATCCAGTTCTGCTCAGGCCTTTGTTTGTCCACCTGACAGGCAACATGCCATGTATTATTATTATTATTTTTATAACCATGACCTCATGTAACATCTACATTTCAGTGCCACCATGAAATAGTAAAGCGAGACAACTTGTACAGGTACTGGCTTTCTACCTAGGAATTCATCCAATCCCATTTGTGATCAAACACTTGATTATTGATATAATTAAGAATTTTTTTCTTGGTTATAACTGTATGAGCAGTTCCCTTGAAATAATAGTAAATACATAAATATAACGATGTAGTAAGAACTAACACAAGCATACAGGGAACCAATTAAGTCCTTTTCCCCATGGTATGGCATGCAAATGGGAGAGATGGTCTGTGTTATTTTCTTTATATTTTACAGGAGGTGTATTTTAGTATGTACAACAAGTGCTCACAGAACACAGTAAGCAGATAGGTATGCAAATAGGTAAACACTTAAACTTTTGTAAATCTTAAAGAAGGTTAGAAAAAAAGTTGCCTGGCCTGAAATATTTTCCCAATGGAATGCTGTATCATCTCTCTAGATGGCAAGCCTGAATTTTAACATACTTGGTGTGTTTTATTTTCTTTCTTTCTGTTGTTTTTACCTGCCTCAGGCTGCTTGAGGTTTCCTGTGATAATTTTATTGTTACAGCTTTGTGCATATGTGGCTACAGGCAACATTTCTTGAGGATGAAGTATGGGACTATGCTAAAATACAAGAACATATAGGGGCATGATCGCAACGGGAAACCAATCTAGTAAGATGCCTCAAGGAAATGAAAAGGAATCAGACTGCTTCCCTTAAGCAAACACGTTTTCTCCAAGCGTTTAGGAAATCTGGGTAAATTCCTTTATCTGGATGCATATTTTGACTTGGAAATTTGGTGGCAAACCACTCAACTAGAGATACTACTGTAATTTTGACTAAAAAATTCCTTGAAAGAGATAACATACATTTTAAAACAATGTATTTCTGGTTTCTCATTATTTGAAGTATTTGTTACCTAACGAAGCCTTCAGAAAATCCTTGGAGGCAAGAATAGTCCCAAGAAACTGAAAAGACCTAATGCCTCAGAGGAAAGAAGAGACAGGGATTATCTATCAGTTGCTTTCATGCAATTACAGAAAAAGTATTTTATTTTATATTTTTGTTTTGAAAACACATATAATACAGATAGATACTTTCTTTTTTTCTGTACCAGTTCACACTGGTCATAGTATGGTATTGTTATATGGTTACCAGTAAATTGGTGCACTGCCATATTCGATGACAACTTTATTAGCTAGTACGTAGGAAAAGGGCAACTGCTAAGTCATCTTTTATCTTGCAGTTTGAACCCCTAGAAACACGGGGCAATTAGAGGGCTATGATTTCCCAGACAGAATTAATCTTCGTGCTCTTTTTGCTTTTTATCTTGCAGATTTGGCAGTTCTGCCCTGATTAAAAACATACAGAAAATAGTACATTTGTACAAAGCTTATTTAAAAAAGTACTCATTGTCCTACTGTGTAAAAAGCAAAACTTTGCCATAAACTAGAAATGAAAACAAAACAATAACAACAACAACAAAAACAAAAACAGAAAAGAGTGATATTTCAGAATCATCTTTAACGTAACAAGTATTAAACAGATCTTTTTTTTTTTCTTTTTTTTTCTGTATTTTACAGAAGAAATTTCAGCATTGACAACAATGAATTAATACTAACTACATCTGTATTCTACATAAACTCTATCAGTGCAGAAGAAAGGCTTCACGACATGTTAGACATTTCTATAATAGATTTAATTCAATGCATACCAACAGCAGGAACCAAACAAAAACAAAGAAAGCCCCCAAAGCTTCAATATAAGGGTGCAAAAAGACACTAATACTGTAAAATGAAAGACATGAAGCATACTTGGTTCTGTCCTGCTTGTAAAACCTCTCATAAAAATATTAACAAATACCCATTTCATGGATGGACTGTGGAAGTGGTAATAGCCACTGCTTTTAACCCCATGGTCTTAAGACAAAATAGCCCCCGTAGACCAAGCTGGTCAAAACAAACTCTCTGTATTCCTTCTTGACTGATGATACTACAACATAACTTGTTGTCTTTCCACTATATTGCATAGCAGTAATTTCTGTCATTGTCACAGCCATGTTCTGATCGCAAGTGGAAGACAGTAAGCCTGAACTCGGTCTGCAGGAAAATTATGGACTTTCTATAATGAGATGGCTAGCTGTGTAAACAAGGGACAATATTTAAACAATTTTGCATCAGGAGAGACATTTGAATGACTACAGCACTTCTTTGAGAAGTATTAGAGACTCTTAAAGATGGCTGTTTCCTTTCCCAGTTCAAAGGTGGAAATGTTTTTGTTTCAGGATAACAAAACCACCAAAAATTACCTTCACTGCATAAAACAAGAACAAGAGATAATACAAGAAAAATGAAACACAATCGTTTCAAAACAGATAATGTGGTTTGAGTTTATTTAAACAACACGTATCTATGAAAGCTGTTATTCCTAGTTGACACTGCATCCAGGAGCTTAGTGACATTCAGAAATAAGTCACTAATGATGATGGTGAAAATCCAGACCTAGACAGTATTAAAAATAAAGTCTGTAGCCCTGAATGACAGTAGGTACATGCAACATGTTAACCAAGAGAGGTATGAAAGAAAGTATATTTTTAGAAATCTGCCATCATTTGGAGAACTGATACATGTGTTGCTTATGAATTACTGTGAATGCTTTGAAAAAGCTGGATTATGGAGCACTTCAGGGTTATGGTGACAGTGACAGAATACAGAATATCATATACAGACCAGGTGCAAGGCTTACTATGTTTTGCTGGAACAGCTTGAGATAACTGGCAGAAAATAGAAAAATCACCTATATATACATAGAAGTATAGTATTACATAACAATATATGTAATAATAGCGTTACTAAAATCGCTTATTAACCATCATTTATTATTCCAAATTTCTGATGAATCAGCTGGGTATGGAAAGCCCAAATCTCAGGGAAGTAAAAATCAAGATGCAGAGATGCTGATTGTCAAAAACGCACAATTTTCATTAGTTCTTAGCCACACGGGATTGTAAGAGAGGGGGCAGAGACAGAAGATGTTTTCATATTAAGGTAAGTTAACTGCTTAGCCTGGTCAGTTGTGAGATCAGCTAAGATAAGAGAGTGCCTCTTTGGAGAACGACAGAAAGTAATCCTAAATGCTGTGGAAACATACATTTTCGCAAATTAGGCTTTGTCCGTCTTGCCTCCAGACTCTAGCTACTGTATTCTTCTGATTAATAAATACTGAATTACTTTGAAAAGGCTGCTTGGTGGTCTGCAACTACTTGCTGAGACAAAGGATGACATCTCTGACAGAGGTCTATAATCATTCTGCCATGGAGGGAAAATGTTGAAAACAGAGGTCCTAAACTGAAGAACAATAGTGTTGTGCATTTTACCCTTTCAAAAAGGAGGACTCATAAATTCATCTATTTGAAAGACTACACATCAAAAAGACCAAAATGCTGGAGGAAGGAAAACATCTAACACATGCATGACAACATGTTACTTTTGAGTCATGTACTAAAGGAACTTTTACTCTCATGAAGAATGTCATACTGTTTGAAGGTGTGAAGAGAACGACTACATAAACCATGATTCAGTATAGTAACACTTATGTTTCTATGAACTTAGCTGCAAATCAATACAATAAATGCTTTTTTAGTATATAAAATTAAATTCAGTGGAGATAAAGGAACCAAATAAATACTAACTAGAAGATAAATACTGCTTACAAAAATAAAATTTTATGTGCACAATCTAAAAATGGTAGTATATGGCTATTGAAAGTTGTGGATTTCATTGCAGAACTCCTGGTGTATAACTGTTCAGTAATCAGCAAGAGGGTAGTGTATTGGGTTTATGTGGTAAAAGTTTGGCAGCAGGCGGGCCATAGGGGTGGCCTCTGAGAAGATTCCAGAAGCTGCCCCATGTCAGATAAGAGCCAGCTCCAGCCAGCAACAAAATGGTCCTGCCGCTGGCCAGAGCTGAGCCATAAGTGACACTGGTTGTGCCTCTGGGAGAGCAGAGTTAAGAAAGGGAAAAAACTGCTGCACAACTGCAGTTGGGAGAGAGAGGAGTGAGGAACAGCCCTGCAGACACCAAGGTCAGTGAAGGAGGGCAGGAGGTGCTCCAGGCACCGGAGCAGAAGTTCCCCTGCAGCCCGTGGTGAGGACCATGGTGGAGCAGGCTGTCCCCCTGCAGCCCATGGGGTACCACACGGAGCAGATCTCCACGCTGCAGCCCGTGGAGGAGCCCACGGAGGAGCAGGTGGATGTGGCCTGAAGGAGGCTGCAGCCTATGGAGAGCCCCCGCAGGAGCAGTCTCCGGGCTGGAGCTGCAGCCCCTGGAGAGGAGCCCACGCAGGAGCAGGTGATCCGGTGGCAGCTGCCACCCGTGGGGGACCCATGCTGGAGCAGTTTGCTCCTGAAGGATGGACCCCATGGTACGGACCCATGTTGGAGCAGCTCTTGAAGAGCTGCAGCCTGTGGGAAGCCCACGCAGGACCCATTCGGGAAGGACGGCATCCCGTGGGAGGGACCCCACGCTGGAGCAGGGGCAGAGTGACCACGAAGGAGCGGCAGAGACGCAGCGATATGGGCTGACCGCAGCCCCCATTCCCCGTTCCCCTGCACTGCTCGGGGGGAGGAGGTAGAAGAGGGTGGCTGGGGGGAGGGTGTTTTTAGTTTGCTTTTAGTTTCTCACTGCTCTAGTCTGCTAGTGATAGTAATAAATTATACTAATCTCCCTGTGTTGAGTCTGTTTTGCCCATGACGGTAATTGGTGAGCAACCTCCTTGTCCTTATCTCAGCCCTTGAACTGTTGTCCATCGTATTTTCTCCCCCTGTTCCTTTGAGGAGGGGGAGTGAGAGAGCAGCTGTGGTGGAGTTCTGCTGCTCAGCTGGGTAAAACCACCACAGGCAGATATCTGACTGCTCACCAAAACACACAAGAAATAATGGGCAATAAAAGCATATACATCTTTGCAGCACAGAGGTTGAGGTGTTACATCAGACAGATTGTTCGTGCACTTCAGCAGACATCTGTGGGTGGTGTTTTTTAATTCCCAGAAACATACCCAATGCCTTTTTAAGATACTGATACAACACATACAGTTCATGAAAAATTGCATATCTATTTTTCTAACTCAGCCAGGTCATATTCACTCTCCTTACTTAGTCTTCTTCTAAAATAGTAAGCGACGATGGAAAAAATGAGATTCATGCAATAGGGCTGGATTTGTTGCTTAATCTTGTAAAGTTGTATGTCTAGGAACTAGGACTATCAGCCTGACAGAACCCAATGAAAAAAGTTATGTGGACTTGAAGACACTCTGGTAAAATGGCAACTAGCTGTATGAAAGGGCTAGGCAGGATACAAGGTGAGTGATGTGCATGAAATATAATGCATTTTGAAAGAAAATGCACAGCAGAGAAGGAAATGAAAAAAGCAAAACAGGGAAAAATTCCTGCACATATGTACATAGCCCACATAAATCCATTAATATATGAAAACATAGGTTATAAACATCTTTACCAAAACTCTTCATAGTCCTGGAGTACTGTTCCCTAACACGTACTTTCCTCTCTAACTACTTTTGAGATTTTTTTTTTCTTATTATTACTTTTCTTTCAGTTTTCTTTCTTATTAAGACCACAGTAGTCTGCAGCTGGACTTCTGAAAAAAAGTTAGCATCAAGACATTGTATTTTGCATGCCCCATGAATATTTGTAATAATTTGGGTCTGTTGTGATCTGCTAAAAAAATTTGATCAAACAAACCACTTCAATGCCAAGCCTCAATATATCCCATACATCATCACACAGCCTGATTGTCAAATTTGTCTCTAAGAGATCTGTTTAATAATGGTCCAGCAGTTAATTGCCACAGTCTTGAGGATGACAGTTTTAAAACCACTATGTTAAAAAGAGAAGATTCAAGAAGTCCATAAAGAGAAAGAAGAAATTATGCAGCTTCAGATGATGGTATAAAAGCCAGAGTTAGTCTAAAACACATTAAAGAAACAAAGAAATGCTTAGGCTAATATCCAAATAGTAATCTGAAATACAGCACCAATAACAGACATTACCTAGTGACGTGACTGAGATACAACTATGACACTTCCACAGCATTAAAAAAGGAAGTCAGGAAGTCTAAAATGCAGGATTTAGACAAAATGATTCAAGTGCCCCATCACTGATCTTTCAACTCTTCCATATACTTTAATTTTATTTTGGATTTCTACCTTATTTAGCTGGATAAAAGCAACTTCATATACTAGTTTTGTCTTCTTTCATCCACAATGATTTTTTATTTGCCTACATGATTTTTGCCTATAATGATTTTTTATAATATGCCTATTTTATTTGGAAAGAGTCTCTACGTTTAAAATGATATTTTGAAGAATAGTTCAAAAGTATTTGGACAGCTAAAGCTATGCTACAACATAGTTCTTCCCAAACTGAATCTGACCACCAGCTACATTTTTTGAAAACAAAATTTTCTACTGACACCAGGCAATTTGATTGTACAGGAGGAATACTTACAGCTCAAGTATAGTGGGTGCAGTGTTGTTTCTATTTCCACCACTGATGGGGAAAGACCAGCAGGACAGGAGAGGGTATGATGCTATGACATGGCAGGATGATATGAATCTAGGCAGCAATACTATTAATTTTACAACCTTTAGCTGGTGCAGACTTCTTATCTAATTATGCCTGAGTACATTTGTACATGAGTGTTGAAGACAGCCCTGGGAATACTGTTTGCTGTTAAAGGCTTTGCAGTGATCAGCAGAAGTACAAGCACTGCATTTTGTCAAGGAGAGATGAATCTTCACAAATGGAGGATACTGGACACACATGGAAGAGGATGTGAAGAGGCTTCATGCAATTAATTCAAGATCCAGATTAACCTTCCAGAAATGCAGTAATACATAATAGAATCACATGTACATTTGACAAAATAGGTTCTATGATGTTGTCAGTATGTAACCCTATGTAACATTTTTACTAAAAATAAAACAAAATCAAAATATATACTTTTATACATAATCTATATGTATTTATTTTGCTTCTATGAATTCTGGAATTGACATAATACTTTTCTTTAAATTGTGGTTGAGTAATAGTACATTTCTGAAAGTATCTTTTAGATCCCTAAAGATCTCCAAAAAAAAGACAATAAAATTTGATGCAGTGGCTGACAGACTGTTCTGAATGTTTGCTATTGTGCTGATTGTTGCTTAGGTCTCAAATCACAGCATGAAGTTACATACTGCATATGCTGCAACAAATCTATACAATCAGGGAAGGACAGACTGTCAGCCTCAATTTTGCATTTTTCAAACATATCACTCCATATCTCAACATGAATTGACTTTAACACAGGATTTTGTGTCTGTTAACATAACATTTAATATGTTCCAATGCAGATATATTGTTCTGCTTTCAGAAACACAGTCAGAGAAAAGTAATGTAACTTGCCATTAATTTCATCATGACTAATGAAACTGAAGTTGTTCGTATAAATCAGTACAACTGGAGGCTGAGAGTGAGTACAACTGACAAGGGGAGTTGAAAAAAATTTATAAAGGTTCCATACTGTGAATCATCACCAGCAAGCTTGAAAAATAATGAAGGAGGTATTTTCAGGGATCTCATTTTGAAGACCCTTCCTGTTAAATATCTGAAAGATGTTGTTGCAGATATTCTAGTAAGACAGCTAGACAGCCATGTTTCCATGAAAAAAAAAAAAAAAGAATGAATCCCTAATTTCTTACAGAATAGTTCAGTGCAGTCATCAAACTGTCTTCAAATAATGCCAACTACAGTACATCTGCAAGATGTTTGTAGCTGAATAGTTACACAATATTCCTTAGAATAATAACATTTCCAGCATTAATTAGCTGTCCTGCAAAATGAGTACAACGAAACTTCATAAAATTAGCTGAGTGTAATCACCTAAGGAACTCTTTGAAAAACAATTAGCAAGATAAAATGCAAACAAAAAAATGTCAGTTCCTAAGGGCTTGAAAAATACTTGCTTTCTGAAGAACTGTTTTTCCAGTGTAGCTCAAATTCAGGCATCTAATCTATTCCCTTACCAATAAAGGCCGTTTCTGAGGGAACTATCCAGGAGCAGTTTAGCACAGTAAAACCATTTATCCTTAAAAAAAACTGGAAGTTTTAACAAAGTGGATCAGAAAATACGGAAGAATTTATGCCAGTTAGATCATTTCTAATCGCTAGTACTATGCATTAATAAAATTCTAAATTTGCAATACAAAAACAGTTTCAACAAAACATAAATGCAGAGACATGCTACTTGCCAAAGTGGCTGCTTATCTACGTTGCTCAAAGGGTATTAATTTTCATTTTGGCTGGTTAATATAAACAATGAAATTCTTCCCTTTTATAATGTTATGTAAGAATGCAATAGCTTACCTAATAACTTAATTTCACACAGAATTCACAGAATCGTCTAGGTTGGAAGAGACCTCCAAGATCATCTAGTCCAACCTCTGTCCTAATACTAACAAAACCTCCACTGAACCATATCACTAAGGGCTACATCTAAACATCTTTTAAAGACCTCCAGGGATGGCGACTCAACCACTTCCCTGGGCAGTCCATTCCAGTGCCTAACAACCCTTTCAGTAAAGAAGTTCTTCCTAATATCCAACCTAAACCTCCCCTGGTGCAACTTTAGCCCATTCCCCCTCATCCTGTCACCAGGCACGTGGGAGAATAGACCAACCCCCACCTCTCTACAGCCTCCTTTAAGGTACCTATAGAGAGTGATGAGGTCTCCCCTGAGCTAAGGGGAGGCTAAACAACCCCAGCTCCC